>JAVIAB010000047.1:42959385-43524385 GCA_032433765.1 Megaustenia siamemsis
AAAAGAGTTCTTAAATGTTACGGAGAGCCAGTCTTAACATACGGATGCGAATCATGGACAATAGGACAACAGACAAGAAAATCACTGGAGTCTGTAGAAATATGGTTTTACAGAAGAATGTTGAGAATACCATGGACAGCTAAGAAGAGTAATGAAGAGGTTCTGAGAAAGGTCAAAGCAAAAAGAGAGCTAATTTCCAATGTTAGGAAGAGACAATCATCATTTTTTGGCCATGTAATGAGAAGAGAACAACTTGAATATATTGTAACAACTGGAAAAATTGGGGGACGAAGAGATAGAGGGAAGCAAAGAGAAAAAATAACAGACAGCTTAAGAGAATGGCTTGGCAGAAGGTCAACAACAGAAATGATAAATAGCTGCCGAGATCGAATGTTGTGGAGAGACATGATCACCTACGCTACTGGCAGGGCCCGGTACTTGATGATGATGATGATGATGAATCCATAGTTTGTATAGACCTTTGGCACATGATTTTGAGGTAATGTGGTCGGTATTACGCCCGTGCTGCTTTACTTTCCCAGAAAAAATTCGGTACGCATTTAAGGCTGGGTGAACCCGGAAGCCGTCGATCACCCTTATCCTTTATAGTCCAATTCACTAACCACTGAGCGAAAATGTTACTATAGGTTTCTAATAATAATACAAATGTTGGTCTTGGTTTTAATGTTGCGTGACTTCCAGATGTTCCGAAGTGATGAACATGCTTGGCATACCTTTGACAGTCTAGTTTTCATTTCTGTTGCAGTGGCAACTATAGCCATTTTCGAACCAAAGTAAACTAATTCTCCCACGTCCTGTAGATTTGTTCACTTCCAGTAGATTTGTACATTCCTGTAGACTTGTTCACTTCCGGTAGATTTGTTCACTTACTGTAGATTTGTTCACTTCCTGTGGATTTGTTCACGTCCTGTAGATTTGTTCACTTCCTGTATATTTGTTCACTTCCTGTAGATTTATTCATTTCCTGAAGATCTGTTCACTTCCTGAAGATTTGTTCACTTCCTGAATTGTTATAAGTTAGCCGTCATTCATCCTCATCTATTTTCTTATTTGTGTGTGTTGATCTTGAGTCTAACTGGCTCATTGCTAGGTCAACCATAATCTTTGTGTACAAACCTCTGTAGCCATGACACACACAAACACACACATAATCAACAAAATGCAAATCCTCAAAAACATTTTTAGAATCCATCTAATTTATCTTTTATTAAACTTTGCAACATTCCTTGAGATCCAAGCAACTCAAAGTGACAACCAGAGAGGCGTTCTATAATACATCATTGTTTAACACCAGTTGTGATCTTGACGGTTTTTGTGAGGAAATTCCGCTTGTTACCAGCCGCTGAAAATCGTTGCCCAGCATCTTTATAATGTCCCCGAGGGAATGCCGCAGTGCCTGAACTTGTTTTCAGTTCTCATAGTTATGTTTGTCATTGTTTACTTTTCTTATTTTTAGGTTTTTATAACTATGTTTATCATTGTTTACTTTTTTGCTTTTTAGTTTTCATAGTTATATTTGTTACTGTTTACTTTTCTTGTTTTTAGGTTTTCATAGTTATATTTGTCATTGTTTACTTTTCTTGTTTTTAGGTTTTTATAGTTATGTTTATCATTGTTTACTTTTTAAAAGAAAACTCTCTACCTTTATCTCTCTTTCGTCATTTTTTCCCCCTCGGATTTTTAAACCAATTTATATACATATATTTTCCGTTGATAATATATTTTGCTTTTTGCTCCGAAGACTTGTCTAGTCTTTTTTTTTAAATCCAACTATAGTAGTCTATTTGCATATATTCTCATTGTAATAAACCTTGATCTGAGAGAAGTCGTCAAGCACAGAATATGACTTCCCCTAGCAGTTGGTTTAAATAGGGCTATCAGGCCAACCCGCCATCATCTGACAGTTGAGAGCTATATCTCTGACCAGCGAAAGAGCAGGAAGCCACTCCACACAAATCTCCTTGTTTTCTCCTCAAGTTTCGATGATTGCGCCACAGTGGCTTGTTGTTTGTGTCAACCTCTCGCTTCATTCAGATAGTGCCACTCGTTTTCACACCCTCGGGAAGATCTCGGTCAATGAAAAAACACAATGCCAGAATGGTTTCCTCTCGGACACCAAATGTGACTTCCTTCCGAGACTTCCATCTACTGGTTTCCTATATTTTGTTTTTCCCCTGCGTGATGCGATTTGTCACATTTACACCATTTTAAATTCTGTGCGATTTTCTATATATTATAACATTATGTCTCACTGCACTTCTTTCTGTCCGTCTGTCTGTTGATTTGTTCAGTTCTGCTCTCATTTATTCTCTTTTCATAGGTTGTTCTTTTACTTCCTAATTTGTTTAATACGCCCAACATTTCCGCTGTCTCTCGTTTCCTGCCATTTCTCTGTGACGTTTTCCAAATTCTTGATCTCCTCCGTGTTCTCCTTGTACTATTTCTGTTGTGTCGCTAATACTTAAGTCTAATAAACTGGTACGCACACTACAGGATGGGGACATGCTCTTTGCAGGTGATAATAGAGAAATAGTTACTCTTTGCAGGTGATAATAGAGAAATAGTTACTCTTTGCAGGTGATAATAGAGAAATAGTTACTCTTTGCAGATCTTCATAGCAGAAAAACCAGAGATTATGCAACAACATTTCATGTTAACGTACTACTAATGTAAAACTAACAATATTACAATGAATACAGAAACAGCAGGCTTCCAGTAATAGGGCGAGAATCATCATCATCAAGTACCGGGCCCGCTGGCGTAGGTGATCATATCTCTCCATAACTTTCGATCTCGGCAGCTATTTATCATTTCTGTTGTTGATCTTCTGCCAAGCCATTCTCTTAAGCTGTCTGATATTTTTTTCTCTTTGCTTCCAACTATCTCTTCGTCCCTCAATATTTCCAGTTGTTACAATATATTCCAGTTGTTCTCATTACATGACCAAAAAATGATGATTGTTTCTTCCTAATATTGGAAATTAGCTCTCTTTTTGCTTTGACCTCTCTCAGAACCTCTTCATTACTCTTCTTAGCTGTCCATGGTACTCTCAACATTCTTCTGTAAAACCACATTTCTACAGTAAAAAAAAGTAAAGTACCCCCCGTCACGCCAAGTGGCGTATAGGGAAATATGGTGTTAGTGACCCTATATTTTACAGACCTTCAGCACATGATTTTTGGGGTAATGTGGTCGGTATTACGCCCGTGCTGCTTTTACTTTCCCAGAAAAAATCCGGTACCCATTTAAGGCTGGGTGAACCCGGAGCCGTCGGTTGGGATCGAACCCTACCCCTTGTCCGTAGTAGTCCAGTTCACTAACCACTGAGCTATCGCGGCTCCTACTAATTTTTAGGGAATTAGTAAAACCCAGGTGTCCTCGCCAGGATTACGAACCCCGGCTGTTGCCGTGGTAAGCCAACCGCCTATCGATTGCGCTAACCGGACACCAATGATGGGGACATTTACTTTTCTATAAATGTTCGTGCTGAAGGGAGATGGTAGGTGCAGGTGATAACCAACCAGTGATCTGACTAAAGAGATGTATCAGTGAAAGCATATGTTATTTAAATCAACTGAAATGTATCAGTGAAAGGATATGTTATTTAAATCACCTGAAATCTATCAGTTCTCTACATCTGCAATCAGTTGTCTCGAAAAGATTAGGTCCATGTGATGTCCACCCAGCAGGCAGGAGACGTAACCTAAGATTAGCAGGTTGTGGAAGTCATCAGAGTATTCATCATCTGAGCCATTTAGATAATGTTATCATTGGTAATGTTTAAGTCAAGACTCCATGTTACAATGTTTAAGACAAAATTCAATTTTATAATGTTTAAGACAAGATTCCATTTTATAATGTTTAAGACAAGATTCCAATTGTTTAAAACAAGATTCCATTTTATAATGTTTAAGACAAGATTCCATTTTATAATGTTTAAGACAAGATTCCAATTGGTAGTGTTTAAAACAAGATTCCATTTTATAATGTTTAAGACAAGATTCCATTTTATAATGTTTATGTCAAGACTCCATTTTATAATGTTTAAGACAAGATTCCATTTTATAATGTTTAAGACAAGATTCCATTTTATAATGTTTAAGACAAAATTCCATTTTATAATGTTTAGAACAAGATTCCAATTTTTAGTGTTTAAAACAAGATTCCATTTTATAATGTTTAAGACAAGATTCCAATTGGTAGTGTTTAAGACAAGATTCCATTTTATAATGTTTAAGACAAGATTCCATTTTATAATGTTTAAGACAATATTCCATTTTATAATGTTTAAGACAAGTTTCCAATTGGTAGTGTTTAAGACAAGATTCCAACTGGTAATTTTTAAGAATAGATTCCAGTTAGTGATATTTAAGACAAGATTACATTTGATCAACATCTTTCTGGTATTTTCATTTCCTATTATGTCTTTTCTAGCGAAATGCATAGTTTTTGACAAGCAACTGCGATCTTTCTACTTTATACCTTAGATAATGGACACCTTGTGACACAGATAACGAAAAGTGACATCAATATATTATTTATTAGCATTTACTATTTTTTTTTTTTTCAATTTGTCTTATAGCATTTAGAACTGCAGCCTTTAATTTCTACCACTCCTTCTGATGAGCTATGTACTTACCTCTTTTTCGCAATTCCTGTGTCTTGTAGATTTTACAAGTGACCAACATATTATGTGTGAAATATGATTTGTACAAATAATAACGATATTATCAAAAAGTGCAGCACATATTTTGTTAGAAAATGTTTCTTATAATGGCAGCCATTGCTTATTTCAGACAACATATGTTTTGTGCCAATTGCTCGGTTGCTGACGCAGATGAAAAAGTTATTTTTAGCCCTCGGATAGGGAATACACAAATGAATTATTCGCCGGCAAGATATGAAGTCAAGCACTTCGTCGTTCCCTGTTTATTTTTGTTTCAAAAGATTTGCTATTTTCAGAACTATTAGAAGGTAACAGTGAGGAAGTATGAGGGAAGAAGAGAGAGAGAGACAAGTGGGAGAGTACAATGATTGTCTGGAGAAATAAAGAAGACGACGTAGATGGCAATAGAAGATAGCAAGGTAGAGACACCCATGTGAACTGTTAATGCAACCTCTTGTCCTGTCCAGTATTTGTCTGTTCTCCATGCCTTGTCTATACTCCGACGGTGTTCTCTACTCGTGTGCTCAAGGATAGCAGATAATCATCGCTACAATTATCTTCTTTCCTTCATAAACACGTCAGCTGTATCTGTCTACTACTGCAGGGAAGCCGGTCCCACTTTTATGTCTCTAGCACTGGTAGTTTCAATCATACACGATGAGATCAGCCACTCTGTTTACGGTCTACACATAGAGTGCATTGACGAGATCTAGTTCCCTAGAAAATACTCTGGAGAAAGGAGCGTGGCGTCTGATGGCACAAAGTACAGTAGCTCACTTCTGGGTGGAAGCTCTGACAGCATTAGGGATGTTTGAGGTTGTTGTGATAACTGCTGCTCTGAGAGTCACCGGATGTTGTTGACTGCTAAAAGCTCACAAGGATTGAGATTTTTGGGAGCGGAGAGATTGTATATTTACAAGTTTATGTGGGGAGAGAGAAGAACAATAGATTTCAACTCCACCGGAAGTTAATTTGCGGCGTTACTATCACTTTCTTCATTTGAGCTGCTCTTTTTCCAAACTTGTTTAATAATCAAATTCCTCAATTAGATTTAGAATTAAGTTTTAAAGTAGTATTTATTTTCTTTTGAAAAAAAATAAAGTAAGTAAATGAGAGGGAGAAAGAAAGAAAGAAAGAAAGAAAGAAAGAAAGAAAGAAAGAAAGAAAGAAAGAAAGAAAGAAAGAAAGAAAAGAATGGGAGAAAAAGAGAGAGAGAGAAAAAAAGGACGCTTAAAATTGAGTCCAGTACGTGACACTACAGTCCTCCGAGTGTCAGTCGTAGCGATATCCTATGATATGTTTATATATGGAGGAAGCCATACATCTGCCCTATCTCCGTGTTCCCTTCCGTGTCTCAGCGGGCAAGTCTTCAGATGAGAGGGCTTGGTGATTCACATGAGAGGAACCGGGAAGGGTTCGGTGTAGTTCACCTTTCACCCCCCAGCATTCCCGCCACCAGGAGGACTGACCGAGATACTGCCTCGTGGCTGTTCCTAAAATAATCTCAGTGTCGCAGTTTTAAACTCAGCTGAAACGTGAGTGCACACGTATATAGTTCGTTCACAAATTCGTGCCCACAGAGTTGATCAATTGTCTCGGAAATTGATTGATTCATTTCTATAATTCTTTTTCATTAAATCTTTTTTTTTTCACCGACCTTCCGATTTTATAACATTTAAGTACAAAGGTAGTCTGCATTTTGCACAAAATGTTTTTTGTTATGTAATTTTAGAAAAATATCAAACCGAGTACTCTAAACATTAGAATTTTACTATAAATTATGTTAATTTTATAACAATGCAAGCCAAAGGCGTATCCGTATCACATTGAAGAGGGCAACATTTTTCATTTGATTTTATATCTTCGTCATAGAGATAGGTAAACTTTTACCAAAGTATCAAACACACATATTCGCCAAATAGCAGGCGTGTCATCAACAAAAATATATGGAACAACCAGAACATCTAACACACATAGTCAGCAAATAGTAAGAGTGTCATCAACAAAATTGTGCACATGTCATACATATGTCATTCCGATTCAGAAGTCTCTAAGATGTTAACAACTGTTATCGGTTAGACAAACTGCAGTCCATCTCGTTGCCAGTATTGTTCTTCTTCTCTGAGCACATGGTCGTCACATTTTCTCCATTTTCAATGTCTATCGTCGAGAAGACATCACGCGTCAATTCTTTAACATCACAAATTGTAAACGTTGTGTTCTACACAGCAACTTGCCCTTTTGACTTCAGCCCACACAAGTTCTATTGGGTTGAGGTGTCAATGATTGTCTAACAAGTTACAACAGCTCTGGTTTTAACTGGGTGTTTTGATGGGAAACATTTTTTTCTAAGCCATGCGATGATTTGATCTTTTGTACTTGACAAATTAGAAACTTTATCCTCCATTGCTACCGCATTATGATATGATGCATTGTCCATTACAAGACATGAAGGTCTATACAGAATGGGGAGTAGAGAATTTCTATCCAGTCTCTGAAAATTCGTCCATTCATTTCAGTGTGGTAGTCCCTATTGTCTATAGACTTTGAAAAATAAGTTGTGTGTCATTAACAAGACCATTCTCTCTACCGCCAGCATGTACCAATATAATGCGTTGTCCTTTGCTGCTGGGAATGCTCCTTTTATTTTCTCTGTCAACTTATTGCCATTCTTTCTCATATGTATGATGAGCATTGACCCAGGTTTCATCCAAATATACTATATCGTAGCCTTCCATTCGTCGCTCACGGATCTGCCTCAGGTATTTGCTTCGGGCAGCTATCAGGTGTGGTTTTTCACAAACAATATTTCTACCACTAGCAGATTTTTCGAAAAGTGAAACCAACGCCTCTTAGGATTTTCCAAAGAGTCGTTTTTGAGATTTCAGTATCACATTCTAATTGTAATCGAACTTTAAGTTTGCGCAGTGTAACAAGTTGATTCGATTCAAACATTTTCAAAATTTCATATCTAATAACATCTTTATCAAAATCATCAACTTTCATTTTTCTTCCTTGCATGACCCTCGCCTCTGCCGTGTCAAAGTTCTGTCCTATCCATCGATTAAAAGACTTTCTATCTATATTTAGAGCTGCCCGTGTTGTTTTCTGTTTTTTTTTTTTAATATCGTAATACAATCGACCCCTTTTAGATTCCTTGCAAAATGCCTGTACAATAACACAGTTACCTTTTGCATATTGATGAATTTACACATTAAACTCTTCATGGTTATAAAAATCAAGTAGTCACTTCACAACAACTTACAAATTATTACACATACAGAAATATACATTGATAGTACATATTTTGTCAAAATACGCCCCTGGATCAATTTAACAAGAAACCGGAAATGAATGACCAAAAAAACCTCGGAGTGGCTCGTGTCTTACAAATTACGAGTGCGAAACGGTGCTATGATTGTGTGGAGAGCACGTGAAATTTGCCTTTTTTAAATGGTGAGTTGATTACAACAAGTGTGGGTATTGTAAAATCATACAATTTATGGCAAGCAAGAAAATAATATTTTTATATACCTCAAATAAGCAAAAATCTTTCCTAAATCCATGACAGTGGGGCCAAAAAAAAAAAAAATCAGACTGGTCAGTGAAAAAATAAGATTTCACGAAAAAGAATTACAGAAATTCATCAAACAGTTTCCGAGATAAGTAATAAACTCTGTGGGCACGACTTTCTGAACGAACTATAGTTCTTATCACAGTATGACGCGAACATCACCACCAGACTTACAGTCATTATCTGACAGTTCTAGGCTAACAGTGGCTTTATTGTAATTATCAATGCGATTTTCTAATGGTGAAATTCTAGATTGACATTGACTATATTATTTAGTTAATACGATTCTCTAATAGTGATATTCTAGGTTGACATTTACTATATTATTTAGTCAATACGATTCTCTAAACGTGACATTCTAGATTGACTATTATTTAGTCAAAGCGATTTTCTAATAGTGACATTCTAGAGTGACTATTATTTAGTCAACAAAAAGGCCCTCCCTTCGCACTTTTTAGTGAATGGATAATATGACGTGTTCTTGTGTCCATATTTATCAACGACTATTAATCTCTGTATAGGTGATGTGGTCGGTATCATTCCAAGCTACCTTTGCTTCACAGAATAATCTCTGGTACCCATTTTTAAAGGCTAGATGAACCCCGGAGTTTGTCTGATCAGAACGGATAATCATTGAGGTTCCAAATTAGTCAATGGTATTTTGTAATAGTGATTACAAGAACAATATGAAAAATAACCTCTACTAAGATTAAATGTGTTAGACGAGTGACAAGAGATACGATTTTAAAAAGTGAAGAACTGAGAAAAAAGCTAGAATTAGTCCACGCCATGGAATATATAAAGAAACAACAGATAAAATGGTTTGGCCACGTGACAAGACAGAGTGACCAAAACACAACACGAGCCCTCAATAAACGTTGCGAGAATACCAGACCCAAGGGTCGACCACGAACAAGATGGATCGATGGAATATTAGAAACACTAGGAAACGTAACAGCAGGAGAGGCAAACAGAAGAGCACATGACCGCAAATTATATCTCCCTTCAACGCTGGAAGGCAAATGAGGAAGGACAGAAGAAGAAGATGTTCTATATTGACATTGACCATGTTAGTGGGCCAGTAGCCACTTTGTAATGACATTCTAGATTAATATATTAACTAAATTATGGATATGGACTCACTAGGAATGGCTCTCAAGCTGTTGATATCATCTGCTTACCTTTGAGTCTGCCTAGATTACCGGTCGATTATATCTTTAGGTAATCAGTTGTTTCCTTGCAATCGACAATTACTTCTCATGCATAACATCCATTAAAACGTTGTAAATTAAGCCCCCCCCCCCTCAATCTCATTGTCATTTTACTGTACCCTGAAATGCCATCCTCCTGCATCTCATTTAAGATCTTTAATTTCTATTTCCGTCACTACGTCTTGGTCTAGTTACTACATCAAACAGTTACAACCTTCCTCTAGCTACTGCCCTATTTCTCAGTTTTGTACCTCATGTGACATCCTCTTCCACCCAACTCTCTCTTTTTCTCACCATTTAAACTATTTATGATTTCCCACCCTCTCCCCGCATTTTAAAAAAAATATTTCCTCATTAATATTTACAGTAGATTGGGCTCCGCCCCCCCCCCTCTCTCTCTCTCCAATGTATCCTCACATTATATTGGGTCGTCAGCCATATATATATATATATGATGTATGTCTGTGCCATTTCCCGCTGTTTCAATTATATCCTACCCTCAGAAACGATGATTTTTAAATTGTTTTCTTTCAGCGTCTCCGTCGTAGTCTGCCTCCTCCCTGATACGACGAATGTCCACCAGCACGTGGACCACAACGACCTCGGCCACCGGCATGCCCACATTAGAGCCTGAACCGTGCCGACTACGCTCTTCCTCTTTTCGCCACTCTCGTGAAGGGACGCCGGGGTCGAGCCCGAATGGTAGTCGCAGCAACAGCCCCTCGCCCTCGTCCAACAGCACCACAGTTCTCACCATCCCCAAATCCCGCTCATTCTCCTTGGCCTCTGCCTCCACAACACAGCCTCCATACCAGCGACGATCTTCTTCTAGAAAGAGCACGACCGGCGAAACAGGCCTGAACACGTACGACGCCAGTCCCACCAGACTCGAGACTATCAAGCCTGCTATCAGTCCACTAGCCCGCTCTGGAGAACAGATTGAAGCTGAAGAGATTTGTCCAGTGAAGTTGACCAAGGACATATCCAATTCTGCTCTGATCCAGAAACGTTTCATTACATCGGATTATGATAGCAGCGACTCTCCCAGCAGCAGCGACCACAGTGATAATGTCGGTACGGCTGAGGACGCCACCGGATCTCCTCCTATTAGGAAGGTAAGATAGAGTGTATGTTCTTGAATGCGCGTCGTCTCACATCTTGTTGCTTCTGCTTTTCCCCAGTTGTTTTATTTTCATTTGCAAAGAAAAAAAAGAAACATAAAACATAAAGAAAAAGTATTGGGAAAGAAAAATAACCATTTTCTCATTGATTTGTTTAGGCAGAAACTGATGCTTCAGATGATGATTAGTTTTTTAATAAAACTTTTAGTATCTATTTGATTGGCGCGTTTGTGATCAATTTAATAATAGTAGAGATCATTTTAGAAAACCACTAGAAAGCAATAAAAGTTAACGGAAATCTGTTAGATTTGATGTAAATAATACAAACTTTGTTTAGTGGGTGTGTTACCAGGGCCTCATTATGAGGAAAGTAAAGAATGTGACACTGTGACCTTCCAGGCATGTCGTAAGAGGCGACAAAGGAGGTTGATCGATGGCTTGACAAGCTGTCATTGTAAAAATTATTGTTATGGAAACATCGCCATATATTTTAGAAGCAGTGATCTGCAATATGTGCCATTTTGGCACGCAAGGTTTCTGTTTTTTGAGATTGTGGTTCTATGTGCCATGTTCGGCTCGAAAGGACAATACATAGACAGATAGTACAACCGATATTATTGTGTGTATAGTATGCGAAGGCGATGACCTTGAACTACCAATAGATGGTGTTGGCATGCCTGCAGCACACATAACAATCTGGAAAAAAAGCTGCCGTGCTAAATTTTACCAACAAGAGAAATCAAGTGTTGTGAAAAGTTTGTTTAGTGAAAGACGTGAAACCTGTATAGAATTATCATGGGATGAAAGTTTGGTACAGCGACAGGTGTATGAGTAGTGCCCAGGTGTACAAGTAGTGTCTAAGTGTATAAGTACTGTCTAAGTATATGAGTAGTGTCCAGGTGTATGAATAGTGTCTAAGTGAACGAGTAGTGTCTAAGTGTATGAGTAGTGTCTAAGTGTATAAGTACTGTCTAAGTGTATGAGTAGTGTCCAGGTGTATGAATAGTGTCTAAGTGAACGAGTAGTGTCTAAGTGTATGAGTAGTGTCTACGTGTATAAGTACTGTCTAAGTGTATGAGTAGTGTCCAGGTGTATGAATAGTGTCTAAGTGAACGAGTAGTGTCTAAGTGTATGAGTAGTGTCTAAGTGTATTGAGTAGCGTCTAAGTGTATAAGTACTGTCTAAGTGTATGAGTAGTGTCCAGGTGTACGAATAGTGTCTAAGTGAACGAGTAGTGTCTAAGTGTATGAGTAGTGTCTAAGTGTATGAGTAGTGTCTATCTATCTATCTATCTTTCGTTCGCTCGAAGTATTGTCTATATCAGCAATGTTGTTTCCTGTATGAATTTTACTGTCTTTTGTAATTCTTGCAGTGGCCCATATAGTTTTGTCTGTAGTGTTGTATCTATGGGCCAATGGATTTTCCTCAGTCTACTATATTCAGTGCAGTCTTGAAGTATGTGTTCAGCAGTCTGGGGTGCCTGTCCACATGTACAAGTAGTTGATGTGCCGATCTTGAATTTTGTATACATGTGACTATGAAGTCGATTATGTCCTGTTCTTAGGCGTATAATGATAACTTGTTCATATATATTCACATTATGAAAGGCATCCTAGTTTGGGGCTTGTGGTCCTCTGGTTGATTTGATTATCTGTTTCTTATGATGGTATGTAACTGGTGTATCTAGTTGTGTGCCTGTTGAACCTTCCTTTGCCAACTGATCTGCTTTCTCATTTCCTGGTATTCCACAGTGAGACGGGATCCACTGCAGGGCAACCCTGTGGTGCTTGCAGAGTTCAGTCAATAAGGTCTGCAGATGTGGTAATTTTCTGGATTGTAGTGCCTGGAGTACTGATCTTGCATCTGTCAAAAACACTACAGGCTGTGGGCTAAGATTACTGTTCAGCAGTTTTTCTATTGCCAACTTTATTGCTCGCATTTCTGCATCATAATTGTGACAATATTTTCCTGTTGCTATTTTATTCATATCCCTAGTGTTATTTGGGTACTCTATTTATGCACCTGCTCCCCCATTCTTTACTGCATTCTGTGCTGATCCATCTGTGTACACACGGATCCATAGGTCTTGTGGGTATTATTCATCCAGGAAACTGAGAGTTATTGTTTTTCGCTGTAGACTATTTTGTTCCTCTTTGTCAACTATTCCTTTCACTTCTGTCCGTATTTGAACTGATAATCCTGATTCATCTGTCCAGGGAGTCTTTTCTGGTATGGGCAGTTGGGGGTTAACAACTCTTGGCATGTCTGGTGTTTGTCTACTAATACGCTTGGCTTGGTGGATAAAACTGCTTCTCTTAAGTCGTCCCAATGCAAGATTTTGGAATCGGTCCTTCATTAGATGTCTCGGCTTGCATACAAATTTTTCTGCCTATATCAGCACCTTTGTGTCTCTCCGTTCTCTCAGTGCTGGTATCCTCCACAATTTCTCCATCTCCAATATTGGTGTTGATTTCATTGCTCCTGTGATGACCCTAAGTGCCTGGTTTTGTACTTTATCCAGTTCTTGCAATGTGGTGTTTGATGCTGAGCACCATGCGGATGATCCATATTCTAAATGTGGGCGTATACTCTGTTGGTAAACTTTACTGAGTATTTTCCCACTCGCACCCTATGTGGTTCCACACAACTTTCTTAGAATAGCCAATTTCCTCCTTGCTTTTTGGGTTGCCTTATTTATCTGCTGTTTCCAAGATAGTTTGTTATCAAATGTAACTCCGAGATATGTAGCTTGTATGTCTTCTTTCACAGGCTCATTGTTATGTAGATGGCTCCTGCTTTTTGTTTTGGGGAGAGTGTGAAAAGTGTAGTACTGCATTTGTCTGTATTGATGCTGATACACCATCTATTTGTCCATGAATTCAGTGTATTCATAGCTCTTTGTAGCAATTTGGAGGCCACTGTTGCATACTCCTCTGTGCACCACATTACCAAGTCATCTGCATACATTGCCACTTTGATGCCATGTGGTAGTTCAGTAACTAGGTCATTGATGTAGATCAGAAAAAGTGTTGGAGATAGTACCCCTCCCTGTGGAACGCCCTGGCGCAATAAGACCTTCTTACTCTTAAGACCATCCAGTTGCACCCTGGCTCTCCTGTTATGCAGGTATACTTTGACCCATTTGTACATGATGCCATTTACTCCATAATTTATCAGTTTCTTCAAAAGCCCTTCCTTCCATACCTTATCAAATGCTTTCTTTAGGTCTATCCATGCTGCTAGTACCAGTTTCTTTTCTTGAAACGCATCTTCAATTTCCTGGGAAAGATAGGTTGCCTGATCTTCGGTAGAGTAACACTGTCTAAAGCCTGCTTGTTGTGGGACAAGGAGGCTTTCACTTTCCAGGTACCACTGCAGTCTGAGATTGATTATACGTTCCATTGTTTTACACAAACAGCTTGTAAGGCTGATATAGCTGGATGTCGTTGAACCATCTTTTCCTGGCTTTGGTAATGGTATCATAATTGCTTCTCTCCATGCCTGTGGCACTCTACCTGTGATCCAGCAAATGTTGTAGATCTGCAGTAGTTTTGCTTTAGCTGCAGTTCCAAGTTCTTAATCATTTCATTGGACACTCCATCACTGCCTGGTGACTTTTTCATTTTTAATTTGGATATTGCCAGCTCTAGCTCTCTTTATGTAATGGGTATTTCCATGACTTCATGTGTGGTATCTTCTTGTCTTGCATTTTGTTGTTTTAAACGGGTCTCTTGTCGTTTCTCTAGGCTAATTTCAATATTATTGTCATTTGCAAAGGAGTCTGCAAAGTAATTTGCTGCATGTTTACCTGTTAGAATGTTTCCATCCTTCTTCAGTGTAATTTTTGTGTTCCTTTCTGTACCCTCATCATTCAGCTGTTTTACAAGCTTCCACACTTTTCTTGTGTCTCGTTCAAGATTCAAGGACTCTGTTTCCTCTTTCCAGCTTCTCCGTCTGGCTTGTAGTTTAGCCTGTTGAAATTTGGCTTTAGCATGCTGGTAGTTATTGTGGTGTTCTTGGCAAGGGTTATTTTCTGCTTGCTTTCGAGATGTTTCCATGTCATTGTGCAGTTGCTCTAGTTCACTACTCCGGTATGGTTTGTAGTGTTTCCGTGCCCCTCTAGGTATTGTTTCACTGTCAGCTTGTATTATTAGTCTACTGAATTCATCAACTATTTTGTTGATGTCTCTATCTGTATTTATATCTTTAGTCAGTACACTAGTGCAATGTTGATACATTTTCCAGTCTGCCTTTTTGTAATTCCATCTGGAGAGAATGCTGCTCTCCCTGATGGCCTTATTTTGTACCACTAAAAAGACTGGTCGGTGGTCGCTGCCTCCAAGTTGTTTCCCAACAATACGTGTGATATTCCAATCCAGGTCTGGTGAATGGAAAGCAAGGTCTGGTGTAGATGTGGTATGCCATGATCTGGAGTAGAATGTTGGTGGATCTGTTGCCTGGTTTAATAGTATAAGCCCATTGTCATCCTGCCAATTTTCAAGCTCTTCACCTCTCTTCTCCATATGTTCATAGCCTCAGCTCTGTGAATGGCTGTTAAAGTCTCCACATACAATTATTCTTTCTTTTAATGTAAGTGTGTCTAGTGCTAGTGGGCGGTCACTCGGACAGTAGTAGTTAAGTAGATGGAAGTCTGTATTTCCTGTCCTGAGGTGCAGTATTTGATATTCCGCCCCATCCATATACACTTCAATCTGACATGCATTAATGTTGTTCCTTACAAGTGTCAGTATTCCGCCCTTTTGTCTGTTTTTTTCTGTCAGATCGGTAGCACCGGTATCCCCTAATGTTCAAGGCTATGTCGTTGTTTAGATGGGTTTCCTGCAAACAGCATATGCTTATTTGTTCTTCATGCAGGATATTTTCTAATTCTATCTTTTTACTGTACCCATCTTTTTTGCTGTTGATGACTTCAGCATTCCAGTGCATTATTTTGAGTGGTCTTATTTTGGATTGGCCAGTAGCTCTATTCTCTCGCCCCTGACTCCACAGAGCAGTTGAGAAGGATATCCAGTAATAGAGGTTGGGCCCTTTCGAGGCTGAGGGCCCGGCGCTGCACCTGCCTGAGTGTCCATCACAGGGCGAGTGCCATATCGATTTGTGGTTATAGACATACTTCCATTTCCGTTGAGTGCGTGGCATCCTGATTGTTGTAGTGCACCTTTTGGCTGGTTGCCTCCAACTTCAGCACTTAAACTTGCTAGAGCAGACTGTGGTCTTGCTCGGGTGTAGGAACGCCTGGCCAGCCTTGCTTTTCAGTCATCAGTGACTGTTAAGCTCCATCCCCACGACAAGGAGCTGGCCTTGATGAGGTGAGTAGTGTATAAATGTATGAGTAGTGTCTAAGTGTATGAGTAGTGACTAAGCGTATGAGTAGTGTCTAAGTGTATGAGTAGTGACTAAGCGTTTGAGTAGTGTCTAAGTGTATGAGTAGTATCTAAGTGTATGAGTAGTGTCTAAGTGCATGAGAAGTGTCTAAGTGCATGAGTAGTGTCTAATTGTATGAGTAGTGTCTAAGTACATGAGTAGTGTCTAAGTTCAAGAGTAGTGTCTATGTTCATGAGTAGTGTCTAAGTACATGAGTAGTGTCTAAGTGTACGAGTATTATCTAAGTGTATGAGTAGTATCTTAGTTCATGATTAGTGTCTAAGTGTATGAATAGTATCTAAGTTCATGAGTAGTGTCTAAGTGCATGAGTAGTATCTAAGTGTACGAGAAGTGTCTAAGTGTACGAGTAGTGTCTAAGTGTACGAGTAGTGTCTAAGTGTACGAGTAGTGTCTAAGTGTACGAGTAGTGTCTAAGTGTACGAGTAGTGTCTAAGTGCACGAGTAGTATCTAAGTGTACGAGTAGTATCTAAGTGTACGAGTAGTGTCTAAGTGTACGAGTAGTGTCTAAGTGTACGAGTAGTATCCAAGTGTATGAGTAGTATTCAAGTGTATGAGTAGTATTCACGTGTATGAGTAGTATTCACGTGTATGAGTAGTGTCTCTAAGTGTATGAGTAGTGTCTAGGTGTATTAGTAGTGTCCGGATGTACGAGTAGTGTTTGTCTAAGTGTACGTGTAGTGTCTAGGTGTATGAATAGTGTCTACGTGCACGAGTAGTGTCCAGGTGTACGAGTAGTGTTTGTCTAAGTGTACGTGTAGTGTCTAGGTGTACGAGTAGTGTCGAGGAGCATGAGTAGTGTCTAAGTGTATGAGTAGTGTCTAGGTGCATGAGTAGTGTCTATGTGTATGAGTAGTGTCTAAGTGTATGAGTAGTGTATAAGTGTATGAGTAGTGTCTAAGTGTATGAGTAGTTATTGGTTATTGGTTATTGGTTATGGAAGGCCTCGGTTTCACAGCAAACGAATTAAAATCCATAATTGCTCAACCGCCCGTGCCAGTGGAATCATCCGAATTACTAACTCATCTCCCAAACAAAGAAAGGTAACTGTAGTCCCCATCGTAGCAGTCTCAGCACACGCCAAAAGACATAAGGCGAAACCGCGCAGAAAGTGAACACAGCCAACTGTTCCCTGTCATACGATATCATCATTCATCGTAAACAAGCGGGATATCGAAGCAGGATCAAAACGGATGAGACAAACAGCTCACAGTGTGCACAGAGCACTTAACTCAGTAGCTCCTGCAACAAGCCGGACTTGGAATATGAGGAAACTGCAAGAAGGAACACTTTTCAGACATAGCCTTCAATGGTTCCTGCCGCCTATCCACCATATACCATGGGAGTTCACGTCCTCCCGAAAATGATGATCGTCATAGCACTTGATGATGTTAGGCCGTCATTGATGACTCCAATTCCAAACATATAGACACACAGTGGTGGTAAGTTATCATTTCCAATCCAACAGAAGCCACATGACCTGTAGTTAGTAAAACCACAGAGAGAATATAATTTTGTGACCTTCACTGATTCACTCTTAGATGTGAATGTGTAGTTTACACAAGAGGAGAAGTTTTCAACTACATTGATCCCATTCAAGGCAATTCTGGGATAGCAAGGCAAGTCTCCTTTATAGCAGCAGAACTTTATGTTCTCCGCTCCCTTCTAGTAGCTGCCGCCACACGATTCTGATGTCTCATTAACTTGGATATCATTCAAGAACAATGTCAGATTAACATTCGACAGATATGGCTCTGCTGATGAAATGCTTGGTGCAACAGTTGTATCAATCATACTGGAGGCTCCTGGTCTGTGGTCATTAATATCACAGACGGCACATGATGTTGTTATATTCAGTATTTCTTTCTGGGGTGTAAATATGTGGCACACACATGGAGAGTGGTTTGTGGTCACAGTAATCCCATTAACGGCAATTCTAGGGTAGCATGGCATAGCTGTTTCAGAACAGCACAATCCTGTGATGTTTTCTGTGTTCGATATAAAGCTTCTGCTGCTACACAATCCTGACCAATTATAGGTGTGGACATTATTCACTTGCAATGACAAAACTGCTTTGTTTACATCATAAACCTCTGGAAGCGAATCATTTATGGGACTAATAGTACAGTTTATTCTTCCATCGGGGATATATTCATTGAGTCCCCCCAAAAAAAGTCTTTGGTTAAAAAGCACATATGCTTTTGAGTTAAACACACAATGAGCCCACTTCATAGATTCAAAATGATCCTTGCCAATGCCATCCGTTTGCACAAGTTAGGGTCCTTAGCTACCAACGTCCCAAACGTCTGAAACGAATTAACGACTTTATCTACAGCGAAGGTTAACGAACTGTGAACAAACATTTATGTTCAAACCCTTGAAAACATTTTCAAAAATCTGCCAACTCGCAGCAATATCATATCTCGTGTTGTTCAATGTAAACATTGCTTAGTCCATAGCTCGAATATAAATAAGCTGCCATTTTTTTCAAGTGTGAGTAGTGTCCAGGTGCATGAGTCGTGTCTAAGTGTATGTGTAGTGTCTAAGTGTATGTGTAGTGTCTAAGTGTATGAGTAGTGTCTAGGTGTATGAGTAGTGTCTAATTGTATGAGTAGTGTCCAGGTGTATGAGTAGTGTCCAGGTGCATGAGTAGTGTCTAGGTGTATGAGTAGTATTCAAGTGTATGAGTAGTATCCAGTTGTATGAGTAGTATCCAGGTGTATGAGTAGTATCCAGGTGTATCAGTAGTGTCCAGGTGTATGAGTAGTGTCTAGGTGTTTGAGTTGTGTCTAGGTGGTTGAGTAGTGTCTAGGTGTACGTGTAGTGTCTAGGTGTATGAGTAGTGTCCAGGTGTAAGAGTAGTGTCTAGGTGTACGTGTAGTGTCTAGGTGTACGAGTAGTATCCAAGTGTATGAGTAGTGTCTAGGTGTACGTGTAGTGTCTAGGTGTATGAGTAGTGTCCAAGTGTACGTGTAGTGTCTAGGTGTACGTGTAGTGTCTAGGTGTTCGAGTAGTGTCTAAGTGTACGAGTATTATCTAAGTGTATGAGTAGTATCTTAGTTCATGATTAGTGTCTAAGTGTATGAATAGTATCTAAGTTCATGAGTAGTGTCTAAGTGCATGAGTAGTATCTAAGTGTACGAGAAGTGTCTAAGTGTACGAGTAGTGTCTAAGTGTACGAGTAGTGTCTAAGTGTACGAGTAGTGTCTAAGTGTACGAGTAGTGTCTAAGTGTACGAGTAGTGTCTAAGTGCACGAGTAGTATCTAAGTGTACGAGTAGTATCTAAGTGTACGAGTAGTGTCTAAGTGTACGAGTAGTGTCTAAGTGTACGAGTAGTATCCAAGTGTATGAGTAGTATTCAAGTGTATGAGTAGTATTCACGTGTATGAGTAGTATTCACGTGTATGAGTAGTGTCTCTAAGTGTATGAGTAGTGTCTAGGTGTTTGAGTTGTGTCTAGGTGGTTGAGTAGTGTCTAGGTGTACGTGTAGTGTCTAGGTGTATGAGTAGTGTCCAGGTGTATGAGTAGTGTCTAGGTGTACGTGTAGTGTCTAGGTGTACGAGTAGTATCCAAGTGTATGAGTAGTGTCTAGGTGTACGTGTAGTGTCTAGGTGTATGAGTAGTGTCCAAGTGTACGTGTAGTGTCTAGGTGTACGTGTAGAGTCTAGGTGTTCGAGTAGTGTCTAAGTGTACGAGTATTATCTAAGTGTATGAGTAGTATCTTAGTTCATGATTAGTGTCTAAGTGTATGAATAGTATCTAAGTTCATGAGTAGTGTCTAAGTGCATGAGTAGTATCTAAGTGTACGAGAAGTGTCTAAGTGTACGAGTAGTGTCTAAGTGTACGAGTAGTGTCTAAGTGTACGAGTAGTGTCTAAGTGTACGAGTAGTGTCTAAGTGTACGAGTAGTGTCTAAGTGCACGAGTAGTATCTAAGTGTACGAGTAGTATCTAAGTGTACGAGTAGTGTCTAAGTGTACGAGTAGTGTCTAAGTGTACGAGTAGTAACCAAGTGTATGAGTAGTATTCAAGTGTATGAGTAGTATTCACGTGTATGAGTAGTATTCACGTGTATGAGTAGTGTCTCTAAGTGTATGAGTAGTGTCTAGGTGTATTAGTAGTGTCCGGGTGTACGAGTAGTGTTTGTCTAAGTGTACGTGTAGTGTCTAGGTGTATGAATAGTGTCTACGTGCACGAGTAGTGTCCAGGTGTACGAGTAGTGTCCAGGTGTACGAGTAGTGTCTAAGTGCACGAGTAGTATCTAAGTGTACGAGTAGTATCTAAGTGTACGAGTAGTGTCTAAGTGTACGAGTAGTGTCTAAGTGTACGAGTAGTATCCAAGTGTATGAGTAGTATTCAAGTGTATGAGTAGTATTCACGTGTATGAGTAGTATTCACGTGTATGAGTAGTGTCTCTAAGTGTAAGAGTAGTGTCTAGGTGTATTAGTAGTGTCCGGGTGTACGAGTAGTGTTTGTCTAAGTGTACGTGTAGTGTCTAGGTGTATGAATAGTGTCTACGTGCACGAGTAGTGTCCAGGTGTACGAGTAGTGTCCAGGTGTACGAGTAGTGTTTGTCTAAGTGTACGTGTAGTGTCTAGGTGTACGAGTAGTGTCGAGGAGCATGAGTAGTGTCTAAGTGTATGAGTAGTGTCTAGGTGCATGAGTAGTGTCTATGTGTATGAGTAGTGTCTAAGTGTATGAGTAGTGTATAAGTGTATGAGTAGTGTCTAAGTGTATGAGTAGTTATTGGTTATTGGTTATTGGTTATGGAAGGCCTCGGTTTCACAGCAAACGAATTAAAATCCATAATTGCTCAACCGCCCGTGCCAGTGGAATCATCCGAATTACTAACTCATCTCCCAAACAAAGAAAGGTAACTGTAGTCCCCATCGTAGCAGTCTCAGCACACGCCAAAAGACATAAGGCGAAACCGCGCATAAAGTGAACACAGCCAACTGTTCCCTGTCATACGATATCATCATTCATCGTAAACAAGCGGGATATCGAAGCAGGATCAAAACGGATGAGACAAACAGCTCACAGTGTGCACAGAGCACTTAACTCAGTAGCTCCTGCAACAAGCCGGACTTGGAATATGAGGAAACTGCAAGAAGGAACACTTTTCAGACATAGCCTTCAATGGTTCCTGCCGCCTATCCACCATATACCATGGGAGTTCACGTCCTCCCGAAAATGATGATCGTCATAGCACTTGATGATGTTAGGCCGTCATTGATGACTCCAATTCCAAACATATAGACACACAGTGGTGGTAAGTTATCATTTCCAATCCAACAGAAGCCACATGACCTGTAGTTAGTAAAACCACAGAGAGAATATAATTTTGTGACCTTCACTGATTCACTCTTAGATGTGAATGTGTAGTTTACACAAGAGGAGAAGTTTTCAACTACATTGATCCCATTCAAGGCAATTCTGGGATAGCAAGGCAAGTCTCCTTTATAGCAGCAGAACTTTATGTTCTCCGCTCCCTTCTAGTAGCTGCCGCCACACGATTCTGATGTCTCATTAACTTGGATATCATTCAAGAACAATGTCAGATTAACATTCGACAGATATGGCTCTGCTGATGAAATGCTTGGTGCAACAGTTGTATCAATCATACTGGAGGCTCCTGGTCTGTGGTCATTAATATCACAGACGGCACATGATGTTGTTATATTCAGTATTTCTTTCTGGGGTGTAAATATGTGGCACACACATGGAGAGTGGTTTGTGGTCACAGTAATCCCATTAACGGCAATTCTAGGGTAGCATGGCATAGCTGTTTCAGAACAGCACAATCCTGTGATGTTTTCTGTGTTCGATATAAAGCTTCTGCTGCTACACAATCCTGACCAATTATAGGTGTGGACATTATTCACTTGCAATGACAAAACTGCTTTGTTTACATCATAAACCTCTGGAAGCGAATCATTTATGGGACTAATAGTACAGTTTATTCTTCCATCGGGGATATATTCATTGAGTCCCCCCAAAAAAAGTCTTTGGTTAAAAAGCACATATGCTTTTGAGTTAAACACACAATGAGCCCACTTCATAGATTCAAAATGATCCTTGCCAATGCCATCCGTTTGCACAAGTTAGGGTCCTTAGCTACCAACGTCCCAAACGTCTGAAACGAATTAACGACTTTATCTACAGCGAAGGTTAACGAACTGTGAACAAACATTTATGTTCAAACCCTTGAAAACATTTTCAAAAATCTGCCAACTCGCAGCAATATCATATCTCGTGTTGTTCAATGTAAACATTGCTTAGTCCATAGCTCGAATATAAATAAGCTGCCATTTTTTTCAAGTGTGAGTAGTGTCCAGGTGCATGAGTCGTGTCTAAGTGTATGTGTAGTGTCTAAGTGTATGTGTAGTGTCTAAGTGTATGAGTAGTGTCTAGGTGTATGAGTAGTGTCTAATTGTATGAGTAGTGTCCAGGTGTATGAGTAGTGTCCAGGTGCATGAGTAGTGTCTAGGTGTATGAGTAGTATTCAAGTGTATGAGTAGTATCCAGTTGTATGAGTAGTATCCAGGTGTATGAGTAGTATCCAGGTGTATCAGTAGTGTCCAGGTGTATGAGTAGTGTCTAGGTGTTTGAGTTGTGTCTAGGTGGTTGAGTAGTGTCTAGGTGTACGTGTAGTGTCTAGGTGTATGAGTAGTGTCCAGGTGTATGAGTAGTGTCTAGGTGTACGTGTAGTGTCTAGGTGTACGAGTAGTATCCAAGTGTATGAGTAGTGTCTAGGTGTACGTGTAGTGTCTAGGTGTATGAGTAGTGTCCAAGTGTACGTGTAGTGTCTAGGTGTACGTGTAGTGTCTAGGTGTTCGAGTAGTGTCTAAGTGTACGAGTATTATCTAAGTGTATGAGTAGTATCTTAGTTCATGATTAGTGTCTAAGTGTATGAATAGTATCTAAGTTCATGAGTAGTGTCTAAGTGCATGAGTAGTATCTAAGTGTACGAGAAGTGTCTAAGTGTACGAGTAGTGTCTAAGTGTACGAGTAGTGTCTAAGTGTACGAGTAGTGTCTAAGTGTACGAGTAGTGTCTAAGTGTACGAGTAGTGTCTAAGTGCACGAGTAGTATCTAAGTGTACGAGTAGTATCTAAGTGTACGAGTAGTGTCTAAGTGTACGAGTAGTGTCTAAGTGTACGAGTAGTATCCAAGTGTATGAGTAGTATTCAAGTGTATGAGTAGTATTCACGTGTATGAGTAGTATTCACGTGTATGAGTAGTGTCTCTAAGTGTATGAGTAGTGTCTAGGTGTATTAGTAGTGTCCGGGTGTACGAGTAGTGTTTGTCTAAGTGTACGTGTAGTGTCTAGGTGTATGAATAGTGTCTACGTGCACGAGTAGTGTCCAGGTGTACGAGTAGTGTCCAGGTGTACGAGTAGTGTCTAGGTGTACGTGTAGTGTCTAGGTGTTCGAGTAGTGTCTTGGTGTATGAGTAGTATCCAAGTGTATGAGTAGTATCCAAGTGTATGATTAGTATCCAAGTGTATGAGTAGTATCCATGTGTATGATTAGTATCCAAGTGTATGAGTAGTATCCAGGTGTATCAGTAGTGTCCAGGTGTATGAGTAGTGTCCAGGTTTATGAGTAGTGTCTAGGTGTATTAGTAATGTCTAGGTGTATGAGTAATTAACAGGTGTATGAGTAGTATCCATGCGTATGTGTATTGTCCAGGTGTATGAGTAATGTCTAGATGTATGAGTAAAGTCTAGGTGTATGAGTAATGTCTAAGTGTATGATTAGTATCCAGGTGTATGAGTAGTGCCCAGGTGTACGAGTTGTGTCTATGTGTACGAGTAGTGTCTATGTGTACGAGTAGTGTCTAGGTGCACAAGTAGTGTCTATGTGAACGAGTAGTGTCTAGGTGCATGTGTAGTGTCTAAGTGCATGAGTAGTGTCTAGGTGTATGAGTAGTGTCTAATTGTATGAGTAGTGTCCAGGTGTATGAGTAGTGTCCAGGTGTATGAGTAGTGTTAAGTGTATGAGTAGTGTCTAGGTGCATGAGTAGTGTCTAGGTGTATGAGTAGTATTCAAGTGTATGAGTAGTATCCAGTTGTATGAGTAGTATCCAGGTGTATGAGTAGTATCCAGGTGTATCAGTAGTGTCCAGGTGTATGAGTAGTGTCTAGGTGTTTGAGTTGTGTCTAGGTGGTTGATTAGTGTCTAGGTGTACGTGTAGTGTCTAGGTGTATGAGTAGTGTCCAGGTGTATGAGTAGTGTCTAGGTGTACGTGTAGTGTCTAGGTGTACGAGTAGTATCCAAGTGTATGAGTAGTGTCTAGGTGTACGTGTAGTGTCT
This sequence comes from Megaustenia siamemsis, assembly GCA_032433765.1. Lineage (NCBI taxonomy): Eukaryota > Metazoa > Mollusca > Gastropoda > Stylommatophora > Ariophantidae > Megaustenia > Megaustenia siamemsis. Next base: position 42,983,699 of record JAVIAB010000047.1, read on the forward strand.
AGGTGTATGAGTAGTGTCCAAGTGTACGTGTAGTGTCTAGGTGTACGTGTAGTGTCTAGGTGTACGAGTAGTGTCTAGGTGTATGAGTAGTATCCAAGTGTATGAGTAGTATCCAAGTGTATGATTAGTATCCAAGTGTATGAGTAGTATCCATGTGTATGATTAGTATCCAAGTGTATGAGTAGTATCCAGGTGTATCAGTAGTGTCCAGGTGTATGAGTAGTGTCCAGGTTTATGAGTAGTGTCTAGGTGTATCAGTAATGTCTAGGTGTATGAGTAATTAACAGGTGTATGAGTAGTATCCATGCGTATGTGTATTGTCCAGGTGTATGAGTAATGTCTAGATGTATGAGTAAAGTCTAGGTGTATGAGTAATGTCTAAGTGTATGATTAGTATCCAGGTGTATGAGTAGTGCCCAGGTGTACGAGTTGTGTCTATGTGTACGAGTAGTGTCTGTCTAGGTGCACGAGTAGTGTCTATGTGAACGAGTAGTATCTAGGTGCATGTGTAGTGTCTAAGTGCATGAGTAGTGTCTAAGTGTAGGAGTAGTGTCTAAGTGTGTGAGTAGTGTCCAGACATATAACTAGTCTCCAGGTGTATGAGTAGTGTCTAGGTGTATAAAACTGATGTCAAGGTGTATAACTAATGTCCCTGTCTTACGTGTAAGAGTAGTGTCCAGGTGTATGAGTAGTGTCTAAGTGTATGAATGGATTGAGAAGTTCTAGAATTGCATTTCTAGTGTGAAGGATTCTCCCTCGGGTTCATATTTAAGTTAGTGAGGATAGACAACATTGAAGCCTTGGAGAATGTGTTAAGGGAAAAATGGCTGGTCACGGTCAAGGAGGTGACATTGCTATTGGAGATTAATGTTGCATCAGTCATCACTTCAATTATGACGAGCTGAAGTTATGAAAAGTGTGGATACCCAAATGACGGTACGTACACCATTTTTGTTCATACACATCTGCCTATTTTTCGAAATCTCATAATTTTTCCATCGCAGTGTGTGTGATATTCTGTTTCCTATTCCTGCCTTTCGATATTCCTTTTGGGAACATGCCAATAAGAGCTTTGCATCTTTATTTAAAAAAAAAATTCATGTTGCTGTCTCTTGTAGTCTTCCTTACATCAATCTAATTGTTCTAAACACAAGTTATCAGCAGTTCCAGGAAACCTCAACTGACCTACTTTTGAGGCAACAAACGTCACTGTACACCAGGAAATACACGATGGCTGACTTGTAGCCCTGCACCGAAATTAATAGCTTTGGTTATGTCAGTTACTTACTCCTTGTCCAAAGGAAACGTTGTCAATCGTGCCTTTGAGGTGAAATAAAATTATTTTGAAAAATGCAAGGGAAATGTGACGTTGTAGCATACTTTAATAACATAGCCTTTAGCACAAAAAAAAGGGGGGGGGGGGAGACGTTTGCTTATTTAGCAGACATCTTAGATTATGTGAATAAACTCTGCGTGAAACTTCAAGGAAAAGCTGCACATATAATCCTGTTTCAAAACAGTCTTCACGCATTCGTATCTAAACTTCAAAGCTGGCGCCAGGAAATATATATGGCAGCATTGAAGTATATGTTTGAAAAATGATGCAGTGTTGTAGGGGATGCTGGAGGTGAACTGGCGTGGAAACTGTGAGTGAACTACAATTTGTCGCAGAAAATTATTGAGTACCTCAATCCCATGATTACCCAAACAAAAAACAACAAAAAATGTAACTAGTGCTGCGTTCATAGAAGAAGCTTAGCCGTTGCTGAACGATGTCTGTGCTCCCCTGGCCAGCATTCGCTATGACGGGGATGGGTTTGTGGGGCTTGGGACAGCTCCACCCACCAGCGTTTGTTTTATGGAAGATTTTTCTGACTCATTTTTTTTTCTCATTTTGTTCTCATTTTGCTTCCATTTGAGGAAGGTAATTTTCTTCTCCTGGCACCAACGAAGGCAAAGAGATGCTTTAAAAGTAGAGCGTGACATGAGATTGGCTTTAACTTTCATCAACAGAATTTGAAGTTGATTGTCCAGATGTCTGTACAGACTTTCCGTGATTATGTGTTAGATCTATCAAATATTGAGATGACATTCACTCAGCCATAATATATTTTAATGTACTTTCTTAACATCATATATAGAATGTACTTTTACACAAATTCATACCTTCCATATTGTAATAGTTTCCTTTAATCTTTAAGCTTTTATTTTTTATTTAATGAGCGTGTAAGCCATACAGGTGCAGTTTTTAAGGGAGAAACATGACACTAGTGCAACTTTCCGTATTAAAAAAAAAAGTAAAATAAATTTAAATATGTTATTTTACTAAATAAAATTAATACATAGTTGCGAAAATAGCTCTTCGTATATGCCAATTTGTATGTAGAGCCAGTCTTAACATATGGGTCCCATTTAGAACGTCTTTGGTACTGTTTTAGTTATCCCTTCCAGTTAACATCAAACCAATTAAATATAACGTAAGTGATAATTTCTCTCTCTCTCTTTCTCTCTCTCTCTCTCTCTCTCTCTCTCTCTCTCTCTCTCTCTCTCTCTCTAGGTGTCATTTATCTATGTGATCTCATTCTTTTCCCTAAATATGTATACATTTTTCTTGTTACTTGGTTCATGTCCATGTTCTTAAATCCATACAATAGGACAGATTTCACATTTGTATTGAATAACTAAGTTTAGTCAAATGAGTGTTTCTTGGCTTTCCAGATTTTTTCAGTTGTAAAAAAAAAAAAAAAAAAAACTCCATGAGCTTTTCCAATACTTACTGTAACATTATCTGTGCTTATTTGTCAATCAAAGGTACTAAGGTAAATCAAGGCAAGGGAAAATTGAGAAAAATGGTATGGAAAAGCTTCACGTGAAGCTTTTACCATACCATTTTTTCTATTTTTCTTTCAATTTTCCCTCACATACAGCTTTACCGCAGCTTCGCATTTTTATGCATTCATTTGCATTTCTTTGCCTTAACCCCCTAAATCAATGCAACCTCGCCTTACAGTCTCCGGCCGTCTATTGTGATTGCATTTGTATGAATTGTGTGTTTATTCTAAATACTTACTTCTTTTGTACTGATAAGTCATCGCGCCATAGATTTTATAGTAGTGATCTCTGCAATATGTGCCATTTTGGCACGCAAGGTTTCTGTTTTTGAGATTGTGGTTCTGCCCTATGTGCCGTCTTTGGCTCGAAAGGACAATAGATAGATATAAGTGCCATTTTGGCACGCAAGGTTTCTGTTTTTGAGATTGTGGTTCTGCCCTATGTGCCGTCTTTGGCTCGAAAGGACAATAGATAGATATAAGTGCCATTTTGGCACGCAAGGTTTCTGTTTTTGAGATTGTGGTTCTGCCCTATGTGCCGTCTTTGGCTCGAAAGGACAATAGATAGATAGATAGATAGATAGATAGATAGATAGATAGATAGATAGATAGATAGATAGATAGATAGATAGATAGATAGATAGATAGATAGATAGATAGATAGATAGATAGATAGATAGATAGATAGATAGATAGATAGATAGATAGATAGATAGATAGATAGATAGATAGATAGATAGATAGATAGATAGATAGATAGATAGATAGATAGATAGATAGATAGATAGATAGATAGATAGATAGATAGATAGATAGATAGATAGATAGATAGATAGATAGATAGATAGATAGATAGATAGATAGATAGATAGATAGATAGATAGATAGATAGATAGATAGATAGATAGATAGATAGATAGATAGATAGATAGATAGATAGATAGATAGATAGATAGATAGATAGATAGATAGATAGATAGATAGATAGATAGATAGATAGATAGATAGATAGATAGATAGATAGATAGATAGATAGATAGATAGATAGATAGATAGATAGATAGATAGATAGATAGATAGATAGATAGATAGATAGATAGATAGATAGATAGATAGATAGATAGATAGATAGATAGATAGATAGATAGATAGATAGATAGATAGATAGATAGATAGATAGATAGATAGATAGATAGATAGATAGATAGATAGATAGATAGATAGATAGATAGATAGATAGATAGATAGATAGATAGATAGATAGATAGATAGATAGATAGATAGATAGATAGATAGATAGATAGATAGATAGATAGATAGATAGATAGATAGATAGATAGATAGATAGATAGATAGATAGATAGATAGATAGATAGATAGATAGATAGATAGATAGATAGATAGATAGATAGATAGATAGATAGATAGATAGATAGATAGATAGATAGATAGATAGATAGATAGATAGATAGATAGATAGATAGATAGATAGATAGATAGATAGATAGATAGATAGATAGATAGATAGATAGATAGATAGATAGATAGATAGATAGATAGATAGATAGATAGATAGATATAGATAGATAGATAGATAGATAGATAGATAGATAGATAGATAGATAGATAGATAGATAGATAGATAGATAGATAGATAGATAGATAGATAGATAGATAGATAGATAGATAGATAGATAGATAGATAGATAGATAGATAGATAGATAGATAGATAGATAGATAGATAGATAGATAGATAGATAGATAGATAGATAGATAGATAGATAGATAGATAGATAGATAGATAGATAGATAGATAGATAGATAGATAGATAGATAGATAGATAGATAGATAGATAGATAGATAGATAGATAGATAGATAGATAGATAGATAGATAGATAGATAGATAGATAGATAGATATAGATAGATAGATAGATAGATAGATAGATAGATAGATAGATAGATAGATAGATAGATAGATAGATAGATAGATAGATAGATAGATAGATAGATAGATAGATAGATAGATAGATAGATAGATAGATAGATAGATAGATAGATAGATAGATAGATAGATAGATAGATAGATAGATAGATAGAGAGAGAGAGAGAGAGAGAGAGAGAGAGAGAGAGAGAGAGAGAGATAGAGAGATAGATAGATAGAAGTCAGCTCGCATTGTTTGTATTTTTTTAAACATGTTCTAGTCATGATCTATTTAATCACTGTCTTCACTGTTTTAAGTCAACAAAGACATTTTTGACCATCATTGAACGCATTTTGTTTGAATCATGTCTTACCATAGGACTTGCTGAGGTTGTCATCCAGTTCTGTATGCAAGGTCAAGGAGACTATACGTCAGCTTGACGAAGAAGAGGATGACAGGGAACGAGAGGATAATGATGATGATGAAGATGAAGAAAAACCTGTAGATAAAGAGAAGAGAGATTCATTGTCAAAATCGTTGTCGCCGCGTGCTGAGAGTGCTGCAACGACAGTCAATGAAAGCAGCGAGCTAAACCTGTTGTTTGATCCCGAAAAGGAGCACGAGTGGTCGCCCTTGTTACACATAAGTCGGATCAATGAATGGGACTATCCAATCTTTGAGGTCGCTGAGGCTGAGGGGACATGGTTGCTCACCAAGGTAGGTATTTGTGTTTGTGTGACGTCACTTAGCACATTCATTAGGTGGCGTCTAGTTAATTATTGAATCCTCTTTGAACTCACTTTTAGTGGTTTGTTTGAAAGATTCGTCTGTGGTGAAGCCGTGCTGGTAGTTTACTTGCCAGCCGATGGATAACGTTGCCTTGCTTGTAAAGCTCCTGATGTTGAGCGACGGTGTGGCTTGTTAGTCAGGTGGTTAAATATGTATTCTAAAATGTTGGTCAATGGTTAAATATGTATGCTAAAATGTTGGTTAGTGGTTAAACATGTATGCTAAAATATTGGTCAGTGGTTAAATATGTATGCTAAAATGTTGGTCAGTGGTTAAATATGTATGCTAAAATGTTGGTCAGTGGTTAAATATGTATGCTAAAATGTTGGTCGAATGTTGAAAGTTCCCTGGATAGATAAAAAGACCAATGAGGAAGTTCTCAAGGAGGCCAACACAAAAGGGAGCTGTTAAAAAACATCAAAAAGAGGCAGTCAACATTTTTCGGGCACATCATGGGAGGAGGAAAGTTGGAGTGCTTGGTTACGGCTGGCAAAGTGAAAGGAAAAAGAGATCGCGGACGACAAAGAGAGAGAATACTGGATAGCTTGGTGTCATGGCATGGAAAACAGTCAACAACAGAACTGATACGATGCACTGTAGATAGAAGATTGTGGAGGGACATGATCGCCTACGCCAACCGGTAAGGCACATGATGATGATGATGATGAAAATGTTGGTCAGTGGTTAAATATGTATGCTAAAATGTTGGTCAGTGGTTAGATATGTATGCTAAAATGTTGGTCAGTGGTTAAATATGTATGCTAAAATGTTGGTCAGTGGTTAAATATGTATGCTAAAATGTTGGTCAGTGGTTAAATATGTATGCTAAAATGTTGGTCAGTGGTTAAATATGTATGCTAAAATGTTGGTCAGTGGTTAAATATGTATGCTAAAATGTTGGTCAGTGGTTAAATATGTATGCTAAAATGTTGGTCAGTGGTTAATTATGTATGCTAAAATGTTGGTCAGTGGTTAAATATGTATGCTAAAATGTTGGTCAGTGGTTAAATATGTATGCTAAAATGTTGGTAAGTGGTTAAATATGTATGCTAAAATGTTGGTCAGTGGTTAAATATGTGTGCTAAAACGTTGGTCAGTGGTTAAATATGTATGGCTAACATATTGGTCAGTGGTTAAATATGTATGCTAAAACGTTGGTCAGTGGTTAAATATGTATGCTAAAACGTTGGTCAGTGGTTAAATATGTATGGCTAACATGTTGGTCAGTGGTTATATTTTGTTGGTAAAATACTTGACGTTTAGCGGTTTATAGATATTAACATTTTATGGCTTGTGATTAATGGATGTTGATAAAACATGTAATGACCTGTGATTAATGAATGTTGATAAAACATGTAATGACCTGTGATTAATGAATGTTGATAAAACATGTAATGACCTGTGATTAATGGATGTTGATAAAACATGTAATGACCTGTGATTAATGGATGTTGATAAAACATGCAATGACCTGTGATTAATGGATGTTGATAAATCATGTAATGACCAGTGGGTAAACTATAGTGGTAACCTTCATGCCAGTAGTTAAATGTTAATGCTCACAGACTAACAGTCAGTGGTAAACATACCACACATATCGCCGAACATACAGTGTAAGCCTTAATTAAACTATTTTCGAGTGTTTTGTGTATTAAGTGTAGTTAATCTGTGCCGAACATACTGTGTAAGCCTTAGAGGCAATGCAGCAGGAGGTCGACGCCTGGGAATCATGACCCAGGCGGGCCCACCTCCCCTAGAGTGTCAAGAAGCTAAAGGGCTCAAACACTTGCCCGACGGGGTTCTATTTCTGATGTTCAGATTGCCTCCTGCTGCGAAGCTCTGTACAAAGAGTTTCCAACTACTAACAGTCAATGGTAAAATACTTGACCACGCAACGTTAGTATGACAAATATAATGCTAGTGTCCATGTTTTTTCCATGATTATTAATACATTCATCACTGTGTGGTCAATATAACGCGAGGCTACTTTGCTTTGCCTGTTACAATAAATAATGCCTATTAGAGATTGTTTGAACCGTGATACCCCGTTGACAAAGTTCGTCACATTTGCAATCTTGTGGGTAGAGATATGTGCCACCGTATATTTTAGCAATAAGGGTGTGTTGTAGGGAAGTTTACTCCAGGATTAAGAGAAGGAACAAAGGATAAGACAGGAAAAATGGAGAAGACACCGAACGATAGAAAGAGATAGCAGAAACTTTGTTAGAGTTTGAGTATATGATTTGTAAGCTTGTAATCCCGTTCTACCCTTAAGTTTCAGGACGGATAGAGTTCAACCAGATTCTTCTTTCCTTCCTCATTTGCCTTTCAGCGTCGAGGAGAGATAATTTGCGGCCTTTTGCTTTTCTGTTCGCGTCAATGAATATCAAAAAGACAAACTATGATCATAAACAAAGAAAAATCTCAAGACCTACAATTAAAGATCACAGTTGAGGGAATACATCTGGAGACAGTCCAGAGCTACAACTACCTTGGACATACTATAACCAATGACGGAAAATGTAAAATTGAAATAAACAAAAGAAAAGGTATGGCAAAAAGTAATTTTAATGTCATGAAAAATATACTAACAAAAAAACAAATATCAACAGGGCTGAAACTAAGAATGGCAAAATGTTACATCTTCTCAATATTCCAGTATGGTGCAGAAACATGGACATTAGACAAGAAAACAGAACAGATAATTGAAGCCTTTGAAATGTCGATTTATAGAAGAATAGGTAGAATTGGATGGAAAGAAAAGAAAACAAACGATGAAGTTTTAAAACAACTGAAAATAGAAAGAGAACTACTAAATACAATTAAGACAAGACAAATGCAATTTTTGGGGCATGTTAAAAGACACAACAGCCTACTAAAAGTAATATTGGAAGGGAAAATACAAGGTAATAGAGGCAGAGGCGCAGACCAAGACTAACATGGACGAGTAACATTAAAAGATGGACAAGTCAATCTATGACAGCCTGCACCATCAAAGCAAGAAACGGAGTAGAATGGCAATCCATGGTAGCCAACCTTCGTTGCGGAGAAGGCACTCGATGATGATGATGTTCGCATCTGCTGTTGTTATGTTCCCTAGTGTTTTTAATATTCCGTCAATCCATGGTAGCCAACCTTCGTTGCGGAGAAGGCACTCGATGATGATGATGTTCGCATCTGCTGTTGTTATGTTCCCTAGTGTTTTTAATATTCCATCAATCCATGGTAGCCCACCTTCGTTGCGGAGAAGGCACTCGATGATGATGATGTTCGGATCTGCTGTTGTTATGTTCCCTAGTGTTTTTAATATTCCGTCAATCCATGGTAGCCAACCTTCTTTGCGGAGAAGGCACTCGATGATGATGATGTTCGCATCTGCTGTTGTTATTTTCCCTAGTGTTTTTAATATTCCGTCAATCCATGGTAGCCAACCTTCGTTACGGAGAAGGCACTCGATGATGATGATGTTCGCATCTGCTGCTGTTATGTTCCCTAGTGTTTCTAATATTCCGTCAAACCTTTTCGTGGTCGAGCCTTGGTTCTTGTATTCTCGCAAAGTTTATTGAAGACTCGTTGTGTTGTGTTTTGATCTTTCTGCATTGTCACGTGGCCAAACTATTGTATCTGTTGTTTCTTTATATATTCTATGGCGGGGGGTTATTCGTAGCTTTTTTCTTAGTTCTTCATTTCTGATCTTATCTCTCGTACTGTTTGCTTTCATTCGTCTAATACTTTTCATCTTAATAGAGATTATTCTTATTGTTTGCAATTAGTGACCAGGTCTAGTATTGGTAGCACAACCTAGAGATGAAGATTGTATTGTAAAGTGCCTTTTTTGCCTATAGAATTATATCCCTGTTTGACAGTGGAGGTGATAGCTGTCCAATAATTTCATAAGCTTTGTTGCATCTTGGGTCTATTTCTGCTGTTTGTGAATTGCCGTTTGTCACTAGACTTCCAAGGTATGTGAATTCCTCTACTTGTTTTAGTTGTCTGTCGTATAAAGTTATGTTGATGTTCTGTTTCTCTTTTGCGACATTATTGATTTCTGTTTTGTTGATGTTGAATTTCATGTTGTATTTTGTGCCTGTGCTGTTGAGTTTATTTAAGTGTTCTTGTAGATCTTCCATTTTTCATGTATTAGTACATGATCGTCTGCAAATATAAGCTCGTTAATCTCCTCTGTCTCTGATGGGTTGGCTAACTTGCATATATAGTTCATATATGTAATGAACAATAGGGTGGGAGGAGAGGGGGAGATAGTACGCACCCCTGTCTTACGCCTGATCTAACTTCGAAGTGCGAGGTGTAGCCTGCTGCTGTTCTGACTGTGAAGCTGCTGTTGATGTAGAGGTTTTTAATTAAGTTGATTAGATGTTGGCTTTCACTATATGTTGTTTGTATCTCCCACCATTTTTCTCTTTTTACTCAGTCGAATGCTTATTCCTGGTCAATGAAAGCTATGTACATATTTTTATTGTGTTCTGTCATCTTTTCTGCTGATTGTTTTAAGGCGAATAGAGCGTCAGTACATCTTCTGGATTTTTTTTTTCTCAGAACTTCATTTGAAAATCGCTTAACTGCAGTTTTATTATTGGTCTCAGCATCCCCCCCCCCCCCCCACAATTGTGGCGTAACTTTCCTACATGACTGAGAAGCGATATACCTCAATATTGATTGCAGTCTCTCTTGCTACCTTTAATTTTCCATATTGCTATGATGATTGCCCTTTGCCAGTCTTCTTTGGCTTTTTGTTGCTGCCATGCTGCAATGAATATTCTGTGTCGTTATGTAACTCCTGTTTCTCCTGCTGCTGCTGCTATTATTTCTACTGGTGTTTTAACTATCTCCGGTTCTTTATTTCTTGGTGCATATTTGATTATTTCTTCGATTTCCTCTTTCATGAAGTTGGGGGCCAGTGTTTGTGCATTCTTGTGTAGTTTTTGTTGCGTTTTTGTTAGATGGTGCCATGTTTAATAGGTCTTCACAATATTCTTCCCATCTCTGTTGTTATGTTGCTTGTTTGATATTGGTCATTGCCATTTATTAGCTCAGCATGACCTTTGTTTTCTTTTCTAGATCTTGTTGCTTTTACTGATTAAACATGTTCCTCTTTTCTTTAATTGCTTCTCTGATTGCTTCGTTCCACCACAGGGTGCTCTTATTCCCTTCTTTTGTCCTTAGTTTCGTTCCGCATAACTGTTTTTGAGATGTTGATCACTGTTTTCTTAATCTGTTTCCACTCTTCTTCTACTGTGCTTACTTAAGGAGTTTCTTAAATTCCTCTGTTAGTTTTTCTTCTAGGGTTTTCCTTTATTATTTTGTTTTATTTTTATTGTCTGTTCATTTTGTTTGCATATCTTCTTTTTTGTTTGTTGCTGTCTGAGTGTAATCGTAACCATTTTGTTGTCAGTGTCGTCTGTGATATTAGAGATAGCTCTGTTGTCGATTACTCTTTTCTTGTTCTGTTTTCTTGTTAGTATAATATCTATCTGGCTTCTATCAGGGTAGCCCGGAGATTATTCCCCACATGCGAGATCGCTAGGTGTCATATGCGAACGTTTACGGTCTAACGATACATTTGTAGATGGTTACATTTTAAAAGTACTTATCTGATCTTGCCCCCTGATAGAATAGAGCTCTTTACATAACTTTTAAAAACACCTATATATCCGTTAGAAACACTTTTTCTGTCACTTTTATCACATAATCCACACTCCGAAATTAAAACAAGCCGCCATTTTGGAAAACCGGAAACCGGATTTTTAGTCAGATTTTGAGATCATGAAATGATAGATTTATGTCAAATAAAACTGCGCGTGGTTTCTCAATAATCAAATAGCAAGTATCGAATATCATAAATGTTTGCCTTTTGTTACGATCAGCAACGAGTCCCTCAAGATATATCAGGTCTGTGCCCATGACCACACGAGCTGGCTTGATTTTAGTAGACACACAACGTACATTATAAAGGGTCAAAGGACGGCAGAGCATTCCTTAGTCGGGAAAGCTGTGTGACGACATAAAAATAACATTTTTTGTTATTGTTGACAGTCAATGAGACGGATGCCCCGATGGCAGTGACATCTTGTCTCATAAACATAACGACAAGCTGGTCGAGCATGGCTTGTGAAATTTAAGAGAGGATAATAGTCAACGAACTGGTAAATACTGGACACGCTCTACTCCCAAACATTCAAATTTCGAAAACACAAAAGTACCACCAAAAAAAAAAAAAGAAAGACTGCTACACTTCAGGCAGCAACAACAAAAACGATATCTATTTCCAGCTTGTGAGAGCATTAAAACACTTTGATTTTCCAAAAACGTAGAAGAACGAAAACAAATATCATTTTTTTGGTGATCATGACGTCATGTTCGCCCCTTTTCTCTTTAAAATGGAGGTGGATGTAAGCATTGATGCAGCCAGTGCTATGAGACGTCATCACTTAGTGTTGCTTTTATCGGGGGGGGGGGGGGGGGGGGGGCGTATGAGAGTGACAATGTTATTAGTTTAATGAATTTTCCAGATTAAACAGCGTTACACGTTCTTCATTTATTCCTTCAGAATACACTGGGAACATTTCTCCTCTTTTTCTCTCTTCTTTCACTTTTTTAAAATAGATGTCTTCTCTCACTGAGAGAGAGAGAGAATATGATGTTTTCAAAGACTAGTCAAAAATGAAGATTGTGTGTCCGATGTACTGTTGCATATTACTGAGATGCCATATGTGGTGTACTACGATACTGTAGGTCTTATGTATAAAGTGGTATAAAAAGGAGGTGGCGTGTTTATTCAAAAACTAATAATTGTTGTTCAATGTCTGGACTGTGTTATGTAGGTGTGGTATATAACCTCTGTTTCTCTCTCTCTCTCTCTATCTCTTTTTCTCTCTCATTCTCTCTCTAAAGAAAAAATGGCTAAATTATGTCTCTCACTCCCAAAAATCCCAGGTCGCTTACAAGCTGTTCACGGAGGTAGGCCTAATGGAGACATTCCGCATCCCCTGCCTGAGTTTCTCAATTATTTTCATGACTTGGAGTTAGGATACAGACACAAGCCATGTAAGTCTTATAGCACATGTATGACTGTATGAGAGAACCTGGTAGACTTGTCTGCACACCATGTCTAAGTGCCATGTAAGTCTCATAGCACATATGTGACTGTATGAAAGAAGCTTGGAAATGTGTCAACACACCATGTCTAGGTGCCATGTAAGTCTAATAGCATATGTGTGACTGTGTGAAAGAAACTGGGAGACTTGTCTACACACTGGGGTCAGATGTCATGTGACATAGTACATGTGTGGCTGTATATGAGAGAAGTTAGGAGACCTGTTTACATCTGTTACAAGGGGAGATCCACTAAGAGTTTGAGGCTAGGTACTGGTCAGCTGATAGCCAGCGACCCCCCCCCCCCCACACACACACACACACACCCACTGTTGTGACCACAGGTCGCAGGTACTTGAGCTGCCCCGAAGAAATGTGTTGAAACAGAGATAATATGCAGGGTAAAAAAAAAAAAGTAAAGTACCCCCGTCACGCCAAGTGGCGGCGTATAGGGAATATGGTGTTAGTGACCATAAATTTTACAGACCTTCGGCACATAATTTTTGAGGTCAGGTGGTCGGTATTACGCCCGTGCCGCTTTACTTTCCCAGAACAAAATTCGGTACCCATTTAAGGCTGGGTGAACCCGGAAGCCGTCGATTGGGATCAAACCCTACCCCTTGTCCGTTGTAGTCCAGTTCACTAACCACTGAGCTATCGCGGCTCCCTAAATATGCAGGGTAGTTTAAGAGAATGGTGAAAGTCAGCAGAATTAGTAAACAACTGCAGGCACAAAATTGTGGGGAGACATGATCACCAGTGCCAGCAGGTATGGCATTTGATGATGTTGGCTTACCGGTAGGTCTCTGTGATGTATTCCTAAAACTTACATAGCCAGTACGATTAGTTTAGTTCTAGTTTAATTTTGTTTTGATTTCTGACATTTGAAACATGAGTGCAATTGTAGGTTTCTGTCCTGGTTTGGGCACTTATTGTTCATTATCTAGAAGGTCATGTCTGTCTTTGATACCATTACCACAATAAATTTGTGTTTTATTCTTTACTTTTTTGTTAGATTTCTGATATATTTATTTGCATAGTCTCATCCTCATGTATTTACTCATTTTTAATACTTTAGTATCAGCAGTATTTCTCTCTCTCTCTCTCTTCTTTACCCCTTCAGCAGCAGCCATATTTCCTCACTCTCAGCTCAATAAGCTCCGCCTCCATGCATATTTCATGTGTAGTTGTTGTGTTGATGCTATCTATTACTGTTATTATTACTTTACTATTGATGTCTTATGCAGTACTATGTACTCTATTCTGAGCATGTAAGTAAGCAATAAATAAGACTCTGAAAGTATTTATCTGAAACACAAATGTGCTTATAGAGTTTGATAAGAATTGTGTGATACAGAGTTGGAATTGTGGCTGATTTATTCTCTGGGCAGTCCTTTCTAGGGCTAAATACTTTTCTTTGCAAACTCCGTCCCAGTGGCTCCCTTATATATTGTAGTCACATCTCATATTTTAGAGTGTGTCTGTGTTAGTCACATCTCATATCTTGGTGTGTGTCAGTGTTAGTCACATCTCATATCTTGGTGTGTGTCAGTGTTAGTCACATCTCATATCTTGGTGTGTGTCAGTGTTAGTCACATCTCATATCTTGGTGTGTGTCAGTGTTAGTCACATCTCATATCTTGGTGTGTGTCAGTGTTAGTCACATCTCATATCTTGGTGTGTGTCAGTGTTAGTCATGCCTCATATCTTGGTGTGTGTCAGTGTTAGTCATGCCTCATATCGTTGTGTGCATGTCAGTGTTAGTCACATCTCATATCTTAGTGTGTGTGTTTGTCTGTGTTAGTCACATCTCATATCTTATTGTGTGTGTCTGTGTTAGTCATACCTCATATCTTGGTGTGTGTCAGTGTTAGTCATGCCTCATATCGTTGTGTGCATGTCAGTATTAGTCACATCTCATATCTTTGTGTGTGCATGTCTGTGTTAGTCACCTCTAGTGACTCGGACAGATGGTGTTTGTAAACCTGGGAGGCCGACCATCTAAGGGCAGAATCCCCCTACAGAAAAGACAATCTGCTGCCTTGCAGGAAGATTGGGGACAATCACAGGCTAAGGAAAGCAAACCTGAATAAAATGCTGGCTGAAATCGAATGCACTGGGCCACTGGCGCAGAACACAGTGCAACGTTTTAAGAGGTATTCAATCAGAGTGGATCTAACAGACTCTAATTATGATGTTCTGTCTGTGGGGTCGATCAATTCACTTAAACAGACAGCTGTCTTCATGTGAGAGTCTGGAATCCTACTCTGATTGTGTCTTGATTGCAGAGAGATAGAGATATATTGTTGTTAGTTTTCACTGTTATTTGTTGATGGCAATTGTGTTCTGATATAGCATCCCATCTAAAGAAGTAAGCCTGAGATCTGAAAGGGAAATCCTGAAAATCCCCAAGTAGCGTAACATTTTCAGTTTTGCGAGCAGGGGCGGTTTGTGAGTAGAATGACAACTATTGCTCCTATAGCTGAAAACGTCACGCTAGAAGTATGGTGTCTGAGGTTGATCTGGTCGTGCTTCACCAAAATAGATCCTCATATAATAGATACATCCTCCCCGTATACAACACTTGCCTGTAACTTGTGATATTTTAGTTTTGTTTGTATCAGTTTCTCAGTTATTTCTTAGGTTGAGCAATCATTTGTTGCACACATGAGTTTCACTAAGGATAGGTCAGTCTGTTCTCACTAACCTCATGACCTATGAGGTGGCTCATGATAGTTTAAATACAACAGAATGTGAAGTAGGGGATACAGCTGAATGTAAATGGCTATCAGAACAAGTAATTTCATGTATTGGTTTTTACATGTTTTCGCTATGTCTTTCTTGATCTCATCTCAGGTGCACATTTATTTGTATGTGAAGACAGAAAGTTAATTTTTACCGGTCATACATATTGAAAATGTAGTTCATTATGTACAAAATACCAGGAAATTGGAGAAGAGTAACAGGATAATAGATGTGATTCATTGTGTAGAGGGAGGGTGGACATTAATGGTTTTGTAGTTCCTTGTGTATGGACTGGTAATGAGTGACCATATAAATGTGATTCAGTGTGTACAAGAAGAGTGGTAACAAGTTATGTGTACAAGAAGAGTAGTAACAAGTGTATGTACAAGAAGAGTGGTAGCAAGTGTGTGTGTACAAGAAGAGTGGTAGCAAGTGTGTGTACAAGAAGAGTGGTAGCAAGTGTATGTACAAGAAGAGTGGTAGCAAGTGTGTGTACAAGAAGAGTGGTAACAAGTGTGTGTACAAGAAGAGTAGTAACAAGTGTATGTACAAGAAGAGTGGTAGCAAGTGTGTGTACAAGAAGAGTGGTAGCAAGTGTGTGTACAAGAAGAGTGGTAACAAGTGTGTGTACAAGAAGAGTGGTAACAAGTTCTGTGTACAAGAAGACTGGTAGCAAGTGTGTGTACAAGAAGAGTGGTAACAAGTGTGTGTACAAGAAGAGTGGTAACAAGTTATGTGTACAAGAAGAGTGGTAGCAAGTGTGTGTACAAGAAGAGTGGTAACAAGTGTGTGTACAAGAAGAGTGGTAGCAAGTGTATGTACAAGAAGAGTGGTAACAAGTGTATGTACAAGAAGAGTGGTAACAAGTGTATGTACAAGAAGAGTGGTAGCAAGTGTGTGTACAAGAAGAGTGGTAACAAGTGTATGTACAAGAAGAGTGGTAGCAAGTGTGTGTACAAGAAGAGTGGTAGCAAGTGTATGTACAAGAAGAGTGGTAACAAGTGTATGTACAAGAAGAGTGGTAACAAGTGTATGTACAAGAAGAGTGGTAACAAGTGTGTGTACAAGAAGAGTAGTAACAAGTGTATGTACAAGAAGAGTGGTAGCAAGTGTGTGTACAAGAAGAGTGGTAAGAAGTGTGTGTACAAGAAGAGTGGTAGCAAGTGTGTGTACAAGAAGAGTGGTAACAAGTGTGTGTACAAGAAGAGTGGTAACAAGTGTGTGTACAAGAAGAGTGGTAACAAGTGTGTGTACAAGAAGAGTGGTAACAAGTGTGTGTGTATGTTATTCATTGTATTCAGACAATTATAGAAGACCAAGGACTGTGTGTTGGTGTCATGTGTACGGTGTTTGTAACAATTTGTTTGCACACTATTTACATGTTAATGCCTGTGTTCTATCCAAGATCACAACTGTGTCCATGCTACAGACGTGCTACATGGCGTGTACTACCTCACAACACAACCCATCCCTGGATTCACTCAGGTCCAAATGGGTGATGGTCTATCAAGACAAGGCTTCTCTAGTGAATCAGGTACAGCAACTATGTTTGTTCCCTCATACATTTTTTTTTTTTTTCGTTTTTTTTTTTTTTTTTTTTTTTTTTTTTTTTTGTTTCCCTTTCTGAAGCTTGGAAAAGTCATGCAATTCTAATAACATTAAATATTTCTGGCATTGGTTCCTGCTTCAGTTATTCCATAAATTGATGGGAGCTATAATTTTACCAGTTATTAAATGTCACTAGAAGATTAGACTTCACATAAAAGTAAATAACATCTGAACAAAAACTGAGAGCAATAAAGTGTTGTATGTACTCAACATTTCTTGTATGATGCAGAAAGGAGAAATGGAAAAAAAAAGAAATAGTATGGTGAAAGTTTTATGTAATTGATTATGTAAATGTTTTACCATATCATTATTTGTGTCATTTCTCCTTTACAATCAGCTTTACTGCAGCTTCACATTTGTATGCATTTCTTTGCTTAGACAGACACACACACACATAGACAGGCATGCACACACACACACTAACCCACCCACCCCTCCTTATGGTGCAGAATCATGGACATTAAATAAGGAAGCAGAAAGGAATATTGAAGTGTGTGAAATCTTGATCATTGGGTGTATAGAGAAGAGAACAAAGAATGAAGTTTTGAAACAGCTGAAAATGAAGGAAAGATTGTTAAACACAACTGAAACAAAACAAATGAAATTTTCAGGACACACAAAGAGGCACAATAACTTATTGAAGGTCATCCAGGAAGGGCACATACAGAGTAGATGAGGCAGAGAAAAACAAAGACTAAAGTGGACTAACAGCATCAAGAGATGACTGGAGGACAAATTGTTTTATCAAGACAAGATGCAGAGTCAGATGGCAATCCATAGTAGTCAACCTTTGGTATGAAGACACTGCAAAATGATTATGAGATATTAAAATGAAGTACATTTTGACAAATATTTTTTTTAATGTTATAGGTTTCATTTAACAAATGGAATTCCATCCTACTAGTCTTTGTAAAGGCATAGCCTAATTATCATGTTCCAAATAGATTCTTTCTTGTATCAGTCATATTCTTTCTTATTTTCATGTTCTTCTTTATATATCATTGTTTTTATTTGTGGTCCCTACACATACCCATTATTGCCACACTTTCTGGTATCTCACCAAAAGAAAGTCAGATCCTCTCATTTACACAGTTATTGTTTCACATCACAGACAGTGACACCACAGAGCGCTCCTACAGAACACATCGAGCCAGTTTTATGGCTCAGGATTCTTATGGAATTATGGGAGGTAATTTCCCAGCTCTGGAGTTAATGGCACTCTACACTGCTGCAGCTATGCACGATTATGATCATCCAGGTCGCACCAATGCGTTTCTTGTGGCCACAACTGCTCCTCAGGTTGGTAAGATTATCATTAGAGCATGTAGCCATTTTTTTGTTGGTGGGCCTGGAGCACAAGACTAGGGACAATATATAATTGAAATTTATAGGCATGCAGATGTTTGTAGAATAAAAGGCTGAGATATAATTTTTTTTTCCCATTCAGTAAATTGTTTCCTTCATAGTACCTATAAGACAAACTTATATCAGAAGTAATAGAGGGAAAGGAAAAATGATCATCCGTCATGGATGGATCAACTTTAATCTCTGCAGCAACATTGTTTTCTTTTTCTACTTCTCTCCCCACTCAACCGCTGCCCAACTTTGTTGCGCTCCTCTTTTAAGTCATATGCAAGGTGTGTGGACGAACTATGGTGTATAAATTAAAATGAAAGGTTTGTTAATCTGAGTATTAAAGAACAAAGCTTTTCTTGTTGCTGATTTAATATTACATTTGTTAGCATAGACAAATTCATCATGATCAATTTGTCCCCTAATTTTGAGAAGTGCTAATAATACTCATTTGGTTATCTGTGAATTTATCCAGTTACCTCAAAACCACATGAAATCTTTGCACTTAATTTGCAATTTTACTCTATCCAATGAAAGTTGAATAAAACTATGCAACCATGTAAGTTGTTGAAGCTATTTGCAACATCTCGTAAATCACAGGATATTTTCATATGTTGCAAGATCATTGTTGCTTTATCTAAAATGAAAAAAAAATTTGTTCAGAAGTCTACAAATTTAAATGACAAAGGCTTAATCTGTTCTTAGGAAATATCTAAAGTGATAGTCAAAGAAGGAAAACCACGCACAACAGGGGAATATTTGGTATTATTTATATATGGCAGTGGGGGCCACAAGAAGAAAGCAAGGTCTGAAGGGGGTATCCATAGAAAAAATGTTGAGAATGCACTGGTCTAGTTGTTCTTTATGTCTCTACTGTTCAAGTATCATCATCATCATCAAGTACCGGGCCTACTGGCGTAGGTGATCATGTCTCTCCACAACTTTTGATCTTGGCAGCTATTTATCATTTCTGTTGTTGACTTTCTGCCAAGCCATTCTCTTAAACTGTTATTTTTTTCTCTTTGCTTCCCTCTATCTCTTCATCCCTCAATTTTTCCAGTTGTTACAATATATTCCAGTTGTTCTCTTCTCGTTACATGGCCAAAAAATGATGATTGTTTCTTCCTAATATTGGAAATTAGATATCTTTTTGCTTTGACCTTTCTCAGAAAATCTTCATTACTTTTCTTAGCTGTTTAAGTATACAGGAGTTATTTGTGGTGACCAAGTGAATTGTGTTTATTTGTATTTAATGTTTGTATGATGGACAGAATATATCAGTCAACTCTATGATGATGAAAGACCAGAGATAAATGTTACACATGCTGTTAATGTAACTAATACATAAAGAGAAAGTTACACATACTGTCAATGTGACTAATACATAAAGAGAAAGTTACACATACAGTCAATGTGACTAATACATAAAGAGAAAGTTACACATACAGTCAATGTGACTAATACATAAAGAAAAAGTTACACATACAGTCAATGTAACTAATACATAAAGAGAAAGTTACACATACAGTCAATGTGACTAATACATAAAGAGAGTTACACATACAGTCAATGTGACTAATACATAAAGAGAAAGTTACACATACAGTCAATGTGACTAATACATAAAGAGAAAGTTACACATACGGTCAATGTGACTAATACATAAAGAGAAAGTTACACATACAGTCAATGTGACTAATACATAAAGAGAAAGTTACACATACAATCAATGTAACTAATACATAAAGAGAAAGTTACACATACAGTCAATGTGACTAATACATAAAGAGAAAGTTACACATACAGTCAATGTGACTAATACATAAAGAGAATGAGTTTTTATTTGTTTAAAGCTTACCTCAACAGAAACCCACCCCCTCACAGAGCTATAATATCATCAAAATTGAGTGGACTTTCCCCTGACCTTTCTAACATGTTCTTTCCTTGTTCATGTAGGCTGTGTTGTACAATGACAGATCTGTCCTGGAGAACCATCATGCTGCAGCAGCGTGGTCACTGCTCCTGAACAAACGCAAGAACTATTTTATTAGTGGCCTGGAGGCAGCTGAGTTCAAGAGGTTCAGATTTCTGGTCATTGAAGCAATTCTGGCCACTGACCTGAAAAGACACTTTGAAATCCTTGCAGAATTCAACTCTAAGGTACACAAACAAGTAAAGTGTCAATTGTCATTGCTATGATGTGCAACATTGTCAAGCATACATCATTATATAAATAAATCTATGGATAGCATCAGCTTTATGACTGGTGTTTTCACTGTAGGGCAGATGTTTTTTTTTTGTTTTTTTTTTATGAAAGAGCTAATAAGATAAATATGCCATCAGTGTAGAAATATTGACACAGTTTTAAAGTATTTTATTTTTGTTTATGGTGTTTTAGATTGGCTGATAAATCATAAATGATGTTTATTTAAAGGATAGAAAAGAAGTACTTTAACACTTGTGAAATATGAAGCAGGTGTGGCTAAAACATCTACAAGTTGACACTTGTGAAAATGTGATGCAGGTGTGGCTAAAACATCTACAAGCTGACACTTATAGAAATGTGATGCAGGTGTGGCTAAAACATCTACAAGCTGACACTTGTGGAAACGTGATGCAGGTGTGGCTAAAACATCTACAAGCTGACACTTGTAGAAATGTGATGCAGGTGTGGCTAAAACATCTACAAGCTGACACTTGTGGAAACGTGATGCAGGTGTGGCTAAAACATCTACAAGCTGACACTTGTAGAAATGTGATGCAGGTTAGGCTAAAACATCTACAAGTTGACACTTGTAGAAATGTGATGCAGGTGTGGCTAAAACATCTACAAGCTGACACTTGTAGAAATGTGATGCAGGTGTGGCTAAAACATCTACAAGCTGACACTTGTGGAAACGTGATGCAGGTGTGGCTAAAACATCTACAAGCTGACACTTGTAGAAATGTGATGCAGGTTAGGCTAAAACATCTACAAGTTGACACTTGTAGAAATGTGATGCAGGTGTGGCTAAAACATCTACAAGCTGACACTTGTAGAAATGTGATGCAGGTGTGGCTAAAACATCTACAAGTAGCCGCTGGTGGGGTGTGGCATACACTAACAAGGTATGGTGAGAGCTTTACAAAACAGGAACACAACAAAATATTAACGTTTCAGCCAACATGCGGCATTCTTCAGACAACGAGGACAATGATAACAAGTGATGAGGCACAGATAAATGCTACTTCATCCGGGATAATAAGGACTGGTAAGTGAAGGAGACGGGGACAGAGGGATAAGAGATGAGATGGTGATACGAGAGAGAGATGTGCTACATGTTGGAGGAGAGGTCAAATGTGGAAATATAAAAGTATAAGTAAACAAATGATTATATATAAACATTGACTTTACTGGTAGAATCTGTCACGGTCATACTGATGGAAGGCTAACAAATGCCAGCTAGACAGACAGTCATGTGGTGAGACCTGAGGTCTGACGCGCAGTAAGGCAGTCAAGTGAGACATACAGGTAAGGACTCCAAATCACAGAGAGTGTGAACGAAAGCTGACTCAACAGACAATCTCCGGGTATTATCGTAATGCAGGACATGTACTGATAAGGAGTACAGAGGAGTGTCAAAGCGAGTGAACCAGCGAGACATACCACAGACACTATAGCTATAAGTAATATTAGAAAGATGAGATAAAGGATAATCAATATATGTAGTACAGACACGGACATGTACAAGCTGACACTTGTGGAAATACGAAGCAGTGGCTAAAACATCTACAAGCTGACACTTGATTGGTTTTTTAAAACTGTCTTTACCAGCCCCATCAAAGGTGGGATCAGATGATATAGAATACCCTGAGTTGATGTACCTTTAATATGAGAAGCTCCATCTTCTGCAGCTTAATCCAAGAAATTAATTTGTTGCTTGCCATCTCCCCTTCCTGGGTGTAAGAGCCAACAGATTATTTTGGCCTTGGAACATATCTATCATATAGTCACAGACTAGCAATCAGTGGTCAAGGAGGGTACACCTCGTGGAGACCTCTAGGGCAAGTTCTTCCACTTTGCTCAATCCGTGAACATCCTTAGCTTCTATTGTCTTCTATCAGGTTGTCATCTCTTGTTTGACTCTTATCTTCCCTCTAGAGTCCACTGAATGATAATTCTTGTGATTGTTTCTGGATCTCTTTTTCTCCGTTATTTGCCTGTTATCTTTATTGTTTATAATGTACTTAATTTTGCAACTTCATTCTGTAACAAGTCACTTTTGTTCTGTTTGATGTCTGTTTGCCTTTGACTATTTGAATTTGCTTGTTTGCATTCGCCCAATGACTAAAAGAATACACCTTCTTATCATCTGCCCTTAAGAGGATAAGTGGGCATGTCTGCGTTGTGGTTTGCAGTAAAACTGTGATATTTGCACCTTCGCCCAACACATCCGACTTCAGCATGTTATTTTTGAGTACCTGGTTTTATTCCTTCTTCAATCCCTACTCGCTTGGCCAGACTAGACAGGTTTGTCTGTTATTGGAGGCACCATGGAGAGGTGGAGTAGGGTATGTATGATCCTGGTTCACTGATCCCGTCGCAAGCCATCAGCTGTGGGCCACTGACAACTTCCAGCTCTGATGCTGAGATGACTATTTCAATTTAATCTTAGGCAATCCTGATGTTGTTTTGAGTTAGGGCAGCCACATTTATTGTGTTCTAATGTGCAGTCTTAGTTATTGAGTTTCATGCTTGCTGACTGGGTTTGTTTTAGGTCAATGATGAAGAAGCTGCTGGTATTGAATGGACACAAGAAACCGACAGGCTGCTGGTCTCTCAGATGGTGATTAAGCTGGCTGATATCAATGGCCCAGCAAAAAAACAAGACCTGCATCGGCAGTGGACGTTTAGAATAGCAGAGGAGTTTTATGAGCAGGTTAGTTCAGCCATGGTAGTCTTCTGTGTGAGATCATACATTCATAATCTGTGCTGATTTAAAACATACTGTCATGACAAGTCTGCGTGTGTGGAGTGGTTTTATTGACATATGAACCTGATAATATTAATAACCAGCATCCCTAAACAGTATACATGTATGGATTTTTCAAGATCTGATGGTTCTGTATATGTCATCCATTCCTGCTGGAGGCATCAGTTCTTAACATTTTGAATCATATAGTGAGGATCTGTCAGAGTAATTTTGGTAATTGTTTGTACCAGGGACGTGTGTGAGATACAATGTGGGTCCTGTTCAAGATCTGATGGTTCTGCATATGTCATCCATTCCTGCTGGAGGCATCAGTTCTTAACATTTTGAATCATATAGTGAGGATCTGTCAGAGTAATTTTGGTAATTGTTTGTACCAGGGACGTGTGTGAGATACAATGTGGGTCCTGTTCAAGATCTGATGGTTCTGTATATGTCATCCATTCCTGCTGGAAGCATCAGTTCTTAACATTTTGAATCATATAGTGAGGATCTGTCAGAGTAATTTTGGTAATTGTTTGTACCAGGGACGTGTGTGAGATACAATGTGGGTCCTGTTCAAGATCTGATGGTTCTGTATATGTCATCCATTCCTGCTGGAGGCATCAGTTCTTAACATTTTGAATCATATAGTGAGGATCTGTCAGAGTAATTTTGGTAATTGTTTGTACCAGGGACGTGTGTGAGATACAATGTGGGTCCTGTGCAAGATCTGACACTTGATAACAAAGATCGTTGGACATAGACTGTCAAGAATTTCTGCCCTATGTGGCTTCTCTGGCTTGATAGGATGACAGATAGTTAATCAAATGTTCTTCACAGAAAATATTTATCTTGTAGCATTTGATTTCATGTTTCATCAAGCACTTTCCATGTTTTGCTGTCATAGCATAATGTAGATGTAAAGATATTTGTGTCACTTTTCTTTCATAGAGAGTTGGGAAATTGAGGAAGCATTTAGAGTAGGGTGGTCATTCGTCTCATATTCGGGGACAGTCCTTGAAGTGTAGAAGTTGTCCCTGAAAGAAATTTGTCCCCGATTTCAGTGATTAAATAAATGTTCATACACGGAATCGGCCCTCTTTTAAAATAATCATTAGGACTCAGGACATTACTGAGTTGTGTTTTTTTATCCCAGACTGAGCGGCATTAGCAGGAAGATAAAAGAGAAGACTTGGACGCGTTGTGTCGGAGATAGCTCTTTGAACTCTTGAAGCGCGGTGCTACGTCACTTCTATTCCAGTCACTGGCTTCTATTGAGATGGGTTTAATTTTTAAAAAAGCACACACTCTCTCTCTCCCCCCACCCCTGCCTTTCCTGACATCTCCCGCCAAAGTATCTTTCCCGGCCAATTTTCAAATCAGTCCAAGTGTAATGACAGTACAGTGCAGTCGTGTTTTCTATTTGTGATCAGTGGACGTCTGTTGCATAAAAACAATGCTTTCCAAAAAATGTGTCATTTTAGTGATTCGCTGAAAGCTAAATTTCCATTTATTATACAAGCAATTTTAGAGGATGGAACGCTAGTGAAATGTAATATATGTAGTTCAAATTTTTCTATAGCAAGTGGTGGAAGAACATCAATAACTGATCATCTACAGGCAAAAAAGCATAAGGATGCGCTGCTTTGTAAGTCTCAGTCTGGGTGTATGACAAATTATTTTTGTAAAACAGAACCCTCAAAAGATTAATACACTCTAGCTGTTCATGAAGGAACCTTCGCATATCATACTGTACTTCATAATCATAGTTTCCGCAGTATGGATTGTACAACAATTCTACAAAAGAAATTTTCAACGAAACAACTTTCCTGTGCAAGAACAAAGTGTGAATCCATAATTACCAATGTTTTTGCTCATTGGGCTATTGATGAACTAAAAAATGACCTCAAATATGTCAGCTTCGTAACATTGTCTTGCGATACATATAATCATAAACATGTTAAGCTACTTCCTATTTTAGTTCGTTATTTTCAGGCTTATGAGCTGGAAACTCCAGTAAAGACCAAACTGATTGCGTTCATAGATATCCCAGGAGAAACGTCCGACATAATATCTGAACAATTGTTGAAAGCAATTGATAATTTAGACTTAAACAAAAAGATTGTTGGACTCTCAGCAGACAATACAAATACAGACTTTGGAGGCTTGTTGAGGAAAAGGATAGATAATGTCATAACTAAAATAAAGTCCAAGTTAAACAATGGGTCTTGGTTGCAACGCACACATAATTCACAATTGTGAAAAAACAGCGTTTGATTCCATGCCTATGGATATGGAAGTGATTGTAACAAAAATATTTGGATACTTTCACATTTATACGGTTCATGTAGAACGCCTAAAAGGCTTCTGTGAATTTGCTGGACAGGAGTTTAAGCAATTTGTAGGTTATTTGAATGTAAGGTGGTTGTCATTACTTCCAGCCTTGGAAAGAATATTGAAACTGTATCAATCACTGAGATCTTTCTTCTTGTCAGAAACACACTGTCCTACAATATTGAAACAATTCTTTGAAAACAGTGAATCAGAGCTTTGGCTCAGCTTTGCTCATTCTCACACATCACTCTTCCATGAAACAATTAAGGCGATTGCAGGCGACGACAAGAGTGCAACAGAATCAGCACTAGCTTTGAACAATCTCATTATAAAATTAGAAACTCTACGCGATGAAAATTTCATCCCACACATGGTAAAGAGTTTGATAACTGATTTAGTAGAAAAAGTGGTGACATCCAAATGGAAAGCTATTTCCAAATAAGTAAAGAATTCTATAATACTGCTGTACATTACTTGCAGTCTTGGAACAAGCACAATGAGGATTTGTCACAACTGAGCTGCCTTCTCTTGGATAATGTGCCTGAAAGGAAACATTTTGATAATGCAGTAGAACAGATATCTTCAAAGTGTCATGAAGTTGTAAACGTCAATCGTGATGAGCTCTTTGATGAATTTACTTATTAGCGAGGCCATCTGTTGCAAAAAGAATGTGAGTGGTTCAGTAACAAGCCCCCATGTAGAAAATGGAATGAAGTACTCAGGTACTTGAAAGAAAATAATGTACCACATGCTAAAGTGAAGAGAATTCTTGAACATTTTATGTGCTTACCTGGCAGCTACCATTTCTCAAATGAACTACGTCTGGTCCGATGAGAAATCACGGATTAATGTGAGATCGGTGCAAGCCATGTTAATAGTAAAAACTAACATGAATTTATCGCGTGAGAGCTTCAGTGAAAAACTTGCTTCAAATCATGAGATCTTGAGAAAGATACACTCAAAAAACAAGTACCTCATATGGGAACAACAGGTAAAAGAAAAAGAGGAAGACCCAGGAGACACTGAGAAGAACATTGATGAGAGAGGCAGAGCAGCAGGAATCGGCTCCCTCAATGAGATAGAACTGCTTGCACAGAACAGAGACAGATGGCGAGATTTGATAAAATATCTTTAAAAGAAAACTGCTAGAACAAAAATTCATATAGGAGAAGGTGTATCTTGGTCTACGCCCTATGGGCCGGTACGGCTCGAAAGGTCAATAGATGATAGATAGATCGCATAAGTACCGTGAATATTAACAAAAATAAAATCAAACAGCAAATAAACACAGTTATTATGAAATTTAAAAGTTATCTTTTATTTTTGCATCTACAAAATTTCTTGCGCACACACAGTCCCACATATACCCACCTACATATATTATAAATATATATATATATAAATATATATAGGCGCATGCACACACACACACACAAATATCTATCTATCTATCTATCTATCTATCTATCTATCTATCTATCTATCTATCTATCTATCTATCTATCTATCTATCTATCTATCTATCTATCTATCTATCTATCTATCTATCTATCTATCTATCTATCTATCTATCTATCTATCTATCTATCTATCTATCTATCTATCTATCTATCTATCTATCTATCTATCTATCTATCTATGAAGGGAGGTCAAAAAGTAATGCACACCAATTTTTTTTCTCGGCTAATAATAAAGACAGGAATATGAAATTTTGCACACTTGGAATATGACATGTTCCAATTATGTGCACCAAATTGCACAGCATTCTGATAAATATTACGCAATCTATGAACCGTTAAAATGGAGCTTGTCAACAATGTCCGTTACAAACAGCGAATTGTCATAGAATTTCTGGTTGCGGAAAAAGAAACTGTGGCAAACATTCATAAACGACTGTGTGCAGGTTACAAATGTTCTGCAGTCGATAGGAGCACAGTTAGTCGCTGGGTTCAGAGAATTAAAGCTGCAGAAAGTGTACGAGTGGAGCTGCATGATTTACCGCGTTCTGGACGTGTTGCCTCGGCTACCAGCACAGACATGTTAAACCGGGCTGATGCCATTATTCGTAAGGATAGGCGTATCACTAGTCAGCAATTGGCATTGCAGCTTACAGTTAGCAAGGGAAGTGCAATCGCAATTTTTAAAACTCTCGGATATTCAAAGATTTGCGCTCGATGGGTTCCTCGGTGCCTAACAAATGATCACAGAGTTCAAAGGAAAACATTCTGTTCTGAATTGTTGGAGCGTTTCGGTGTTGAAGGAGAAATGTTTTTGTCAAAAATTGTTACCGGTGACGAAACGTGGGCACATTATTATGAGCCTGAAACAAAAATGCAGTCAATGGAATGGCATCATCCGCAGTCGCCCAAAAGAAAAAAATTTAAAACATCTCCATCAGCCGGAAAGGTGATGATCACTGTCTTCTGGGACATTGATGGTGTGATTCTAGTTGATGTAATGACAAGAGGTGAGACAATCAACTCGACAGCTTACATCAATACACTGACAAAACTCAAAAATCGGTTCCACAGAGTTCGGCCTAATAAGCCATCTGCAGATTTGTTGCTTCAACATGACAATGCACGCCCTCACACAAGTCTGGTAACACGGGAAGCAATCAACAAATTTGGTTGGACTGTACTGCCCCATCCTCCTTACAGCCCTGATCTGGCTCCCTCAGATTTCCATCTGTTTGGACCACTCAAAAAATTCCTGCGTGGGACACACTTTGACAATGATGAGGATGCGATCCGTGCAGTTAAAAAATGGCTACGCGAGCAGGACAAAACTTGGTACAAACGAGGCATTCATGACCTAGTTTCGCGTTGGCGTAAGGCGATACGCTTGGACGGAGATTATGTTGAAAAATAGGTAGTGTAAAGGGGATGTTCAGCTACAATCTGTGAAAATTTCACACATTTTGCCCGAATAGTTTCCGAGAAAAAAATTGGTGTGCATTACTTTTTGACCTCCCTACGTATCTATCTATCTATCTATCTATCTATCTATCTATCTATCTATCTATCTATCTATCGTCCTTTCGAGCCGAAGACGGCACATAGGGCAGAGCCACAATCTCAAAAAACAGAAACCTTGCATGCCAGAATGGCACATATTGCAGAGATCACTGCTTCCAAAACTTATGGTTCTGTTTCCATAACAATACTTTTTACAATGACAGCTTGTCAAGACATCAATCAACCTCCTTAGTCGCCTCTTACGACATGCCTGGAAGGTCACAGTGTCATTATTCTTTAATATCTATATATATATATATATATATATATATATATATATATATATATATATATATATATATCGTTCATCCACGATTTTGTGGGACAGTCTCAGAAATAAGCAAAAAAATCCTCTGAAATGTAAAAAATATAACTAATGTCCCCAAAAAACAATTGGAAAAAAATGGTCACCCTAATTTAGAGATGGTAGATAACAACTTAATGCTAAAAGAATCAATGCAACAAACATCAAAAGAGTTCATACCACCAGTGAGGACAAATTCAAGAAAGAAATGGATGACAGATGACATTTTGCAGCTAATGGATACAAGAAGAAGAAATAAAGGAAATAAAGATGAGTATAAGAGATTAAATAAGAAATTGTAGTAAAATGCAATGAAGCAAAAGAAGCATGGCTAAAAGAGAGATGCAAAGAGATTGAAATGCAACAAAAAGGAGATGCTAAAGCTATATACAAACAAATTGAGGAATTAACAGGAAGAAAAACACAACCAAAAACTGGATGTCTAAGATCAAAGGAAGGAGAACTGTTGATTGATCAAGAAAACATAAGGGAATAATGGACAGAATACATTAAGGATCTTTACAATGATGAACGAACGGAAGTAAATATTAAGGATAATGGAGAAGGACCAGAAATACTCAGAGAAGAAGTGGAAGACGCCTTGCGCAATATGAAAGCAGGCAAAGCTCCTGGACCAGATAATATAACTAAAGAAGAGATTGAAGCCATGGGTGATTTTGGAATAGAAATAATTACAAAAATATTGAATGATATCTACAACAGCAGATATATACCAGACGACATGCTCAAATCAATATTCATAGCCCTACCAAAGAAATCGGGTGCGATTGAATGCGATGATCATTGCACAATAAGCGTTATGAGTGTCATATGACTAAGATATTACTAAGAATCATCATGCAAAGAGTGCAAAACAAAATCAGTCCAGAAATTAGCGATGAACAGTGTGGTTTTGTTAGAGATAAAGGAACAAGCAATGCCATTTATATCATAAGATCTTTAGTAGAAAGAGCCATAGAGGTGAAAACAGATCTATACCTATGTTTCATAGATTACACCAAGGCATTTGACAAAGTAAAGCACCAAGTAATAATCAAAATTTTAGAAAGCATAAACGTAGACAGCAAAGATCTAAGAATAATAAAAAACTGGTACTGGCAACAAACAGAGGCCATAAGAACTGGAAACCAATTGGGAATATTTCAACAAATAAAATACGGTGTTATACAAGGTTGTGTGCTGTCACCAGATTTGTTTAATATTTATAGTGAGATTATTTTAAGATCCATAAGGGGCATGCCTGGAATAACAATTGGAGGTCATAATATAAATAATCTAAGGTATGCTGATGATACAGTCTTAATCGCTAAGAGTGAAAATGAGTTACAAGAAATGTTGCACATTATAGTGAAAGAAAGCAAAAATAAAGGACTCAGCCTTAATAGCAAAAAGATAGAAGTAATGGTAACAACAAAGAAAAAGACATCACCTCAATGCAAAATAAAGACAAGTGGAACAAATATTAAAACAGGTAAATGAATTTAAATATTTGGGAACTTTGTTAACCTCAGATGGAAGATGTACAAAACAGGTAAGATGCAGAATGGTTCAGGCAAAAGCAGCTTTCCAAAAAATGAGGAAGATACTATGCAATCCATTTTTGTCAATAGAAACAAGAAAAAGAGTTCTTAAATGTTACGTTAAGCCAGTCTTAACATATGAATGCGAATCATGGACAATAGGACAACAGGCAAGAAAATCACTGGAGTCTGTAGAAATGTGGTTTTACAGAAGAATGTTGAGAGTACCATGGACAGCTAAGAAGAGTAATGAAGATGTTCTGAGAGAGGTCAAAGCAAAAAGAGAGCTAATTTCCAATATTAGGAAGAAACAATCATCATTTTTTGGCCATGTAATGAGAAGAGAACAACTGGAATATATTGTAACAACTGGAAAAATTGAGGGACGAAGAGATAGAGGGAAGCAAAGAGAATACCAGACAGCTTAAGAGAATGGCTTGGCAGAAAGTCAACAACAGAAATGATAAATAGCTGCCGTGATCGAAAGTTGTGGAGAGACATGATCACCTACGCCAGCAGGCCCAGTACTTGATGGTGATGAGATAACAACTTACTTTCTTTTTTTTCTCTAATTTTTGTTTATTAGGCATAATTCTTGTATAACAGAAATGCTTTAGTAGTTGCAAATTACTTCTATAGAACTGATTCAATTAGCGTGTGGCTTTTCTAGTTTCTGTAAATCTTGCACAACCCAAAAAAAAAGCAAGCCACAGCTATTTTTTATGCAACATATGTTCGTTTTTTTTTTCTGTGGCACATCTTCAATTGCTGTGTGACATATGTCCTAATACTTGTGAGACACATTTCCAGTTATTAATGTGACACATGTCCATTTACTTATGTGACACATGTCCAATTGCTTATGTGACACATGTTCATTTATTTATGTGAAACATGCTCATTATTGAGTTATTGAGTTATTTGCGGGTCATCATCATTGCACTCCGAACATGTCCATAGGTGCTCAGATCCCCTCCTCAGCAATTCCCTCAGTGTCCAGCGACTGACGACTCCAGTTCTATGTTGGTTGATAAGTCTTCTTACACGGCCACCAAGTTTCTCATTTCTGGCTGTGCCCATCTTAACTCCCATTTCCATCATCCGAAGAAGCGACGTGATCTGTGTTTGTCGAAGTCCCGTGCTCTTCCCACATCTCGGAGTGCATTGATGATGTCCGCCCGATCCATCGGTTGCCCGTCCTCAACGACAGCGCAGCTAGCCAACCTGTCCGTTCTCTTATTTCCCCGCACTCCCGCATGTCCAGGGACATAGACAAAGGTGACCCTACGTATTTTGGATTTCTGCAACGACTCTACCCATTGCATGCGTACAAAGCCCGCCTCCACTTTTTTTATCATGCTCATCGAATCACTCAGTATACATGCGTGGATGTAGCCTTGTGACTCTAACCATTCGAATGCCTTGGTCACTGCCATCACCTCCATTGTCATGCTACTCGTGGTCATGGCGTATGCACCACTGTCTTCCTTGGCCATTCTGCCTGCCGAACGTGCTGTAAATGCCCATGCACTTCTTTCGTGTCGTCTTACAGATCCGTCTGTATAGATGACTGCATCTTTCTCATCGGTGTTATCGCAACTGAGACCGTTGACCTCAGCATTAACCACGACCGGGTTCTGTTCCCTACTTTTCCTGTCGAGTGTGACAATATACATGAGAAAGTCCCCTTGAATGACGTAGGCACCGGTATCCACTCCTCACCAACGCTGAGATTGGTAAGCCCACAGACCTGTTTGATGACATCTTCTGCTCGGCCCACCCATGATTTGCCTCTTTTTAGCCTGGTACCTTTCTCTGTGTTGAGCACGTGGTGCAATGGATGCTCTGTATCTGTACTAATCTTCAGGTATGCTCGTGCTCTCCAGATCTTGATTCTGTCATCCATGGTTGGAAAGTCAAGAAGATACCTCATTGCCACACAGGGAGTGTCCCTCGTACATCCCAGGATAATGCGCATGGCTTCATTTTGTATTTTCTCTAGCCTATCAATTGAGTCGTACTGACAGTAAGAATGGCCAGGGCATACTCGATTGGTGCGAGGACTAATCCCTGGAACAGAAGAGTAAGTAGCCTCTGCTCGATGTTGGCAGCTGCCATGACCTTCAAGGCGGCTAATCCTTTGCGGGATTTTGTTATCACATGGTCGACGTGGTCCCGAAAACACAGGCTGCGATCAAACTTAACTCCGAGGTATGTCATCAACTTGTCCCTGGTCACCTCATCAGCTCCCATTCGTACTACCGGTGTGGTCGTATTAACGATATGATTGTTAAGGGAGAACCATGAAACTGATGCTTTATTAGGATTAACCAAGGCACCTGAAACCCCACACCAGGAAGAAATGCGATCGAGTTCGTCTTGCATTGTGGAGGCGATTCCCCGTCTGTCTCTTCCCTGTCGATATACCAGAATATCATCAGCAAAAGACATAGTTCTTCCCCTCCCATCCAGCTGTTGGGCCGTGATCGTTATTGTGTACACATTAAATAGAACTGGTGACAATGGTGAGCCTTGTGGCAGCCCAGGACAAATGGATGTTGGCTCGGAAGACCAACTTCCACATCTGAGTATCACCTTCCTCTGAAACAGTGCCGCGGCGATCCATCTTATGAGGAAGGGGTTCACCGCCAGTTTGAGAAGCATATGCATGAGATATTCAAATGGTACCCTGTTGTATGCATCCTCCAGATCTATAGCAGCAGCACATGTCTCCTCTCGTCTGTGGAAGCCTTCGAAGACGTCATAGGCAAATACTGCCGCATTGAGCCATGTCTCTTTGTTATATCTATAATCGAGTGTGGATGGGAATACGCGTTTCTGTTCAAGGCGACACGTGAGGACACGGGCAACTATTTTCTCCAGCAGCTTGCCCGCAGTGTTCTGCATTGTGATGATTCTGTAGGCACTGATCTGAGAATGGTCCTTGTTTGGCTTCGGTAGCGGTAGTAAGTAGCTGTGTAGCCACTCCTCCTTAATCTGGCCACTCCGAATACTGGCATTAAACTCATTGGCCAGTGTTGTCAAGTCGTCATCAGCTAAATCGCCTATGTCATCATACCGAACACCATCTGGACCAGGAGCAGTGTTGTGTGACCTTTTAAGTGTCGCGCGAATGGTATCGGTTGTGATTGTGAGATCTTCTTCCAGCCCTACATCCTTACACAAATTTGACAAAGATCCCCGTATCCTCATTCTTACAGCCTCATTTCTTTGGTCCGTCTGCTCAATGTAGCGGGCAAGCAGGGCCTTCCCTTTGCTCTCATCAGATTTGTGCCATATCTGGTCTGTGCTCTGAAAGTCTGGTATACCTCTGTGTCGTGGTGTGCCATTCATGCACTGATGAAGGCGCCAGAATGTGGCTAATTATTTTACACAATTTTACAATAATTATTTTACACATGTCCAAATACTTATGTGACACTTGTTCAATTAACTATTTTACACATGTCCAATTATGTTACACATGTTCAATACTTATGTGACAAATGTTAAATTACTTATGTGACAGATGTCCAGTTACTTATGAGAAAAATATTCATACTTATGTAACACATATTAATTATCTAGTGACACATGTCCACTTATGTGAAACATATCCACTGACTATGAAACAGTTATGAGTTACATCAGTTATTTATGAGACACATGTTCAATTACTTATTATACACTTGTTCATTTATTTATGTGAAATATGTCCAATTACTTATGTAACACATGTCTGTGACATATGTTCAATTATTTATGTGACACATTTTCATTTATTTGTGTTCATCTCACATGCCTTCATTAATTCATTTATCTACAACTGGTTCATTATCAGAACAGTGATTTGAATATTTGTGAACTTTGTTAAAACATTTTTGTTTTACAATTAAACTGGTGCATCGCTTTGCTGGTGTTTAAAACCTCAGCTTAAAATAAATTTCAGTGTAAAAATTGTTTATCCATATTGTGTTATGATTTCAAAGCAGCATCCTGTCAGAGATGTAGTTCGCTCACATGCATCTGTAACTTCAATTATATCAATCAGCTGAATAAACAAATATGGCTGTTTTATTGAACAATTATGTTAACACAAACATTCTGTTATTAAAGCATGCATGTGAGAAAATGGACCAGTGATTTGTTTAGTGTCACATGATGATAACGACTGCAACACAGCCTACTATGGAGGTGTTGTACATATAATGAACAGATAACGTTCATATGACAATTATTAGCACCATACCTGGACAATTTGTATGGGGAGATTTCACCAGTTTTGAGCTTCCCAATGCTGTCTATATGCATTTATTAATGGTTGCTTACGCAGAATAAAAGGATAGAAATGGCAGGACAAATTCACTAACACAGAATTATGGAAATGTACCAGTCAAATACCAGTGGATAAAGAGATACAGCAAAGATGATGGCGCTGGATAGGACACACGCTGCAGAAGCCAACTGAGAGTATTACACAACAGGCCCTTTTTTGGAATCCCCAGGGGAAAAGACAAAGAGGAAGACCAAAGAATTCTTGGAGAAGACAGATAGAAGCAGAGAGGAAAATGATGGGGAAGACATGGAATGATCTTAAAAGGATGGCAAGAAACAGAACGACTTGGAAAGTGTTTATTGAAGACCTATGCCCCACAGGGAGCTGAAAGGTAGAAGAGAATGCTGTCTATAAACTTATTAAGATTGACATCTGAAACTTTATACAGGAGAAGAAATTTCTATATGTTCTGTAATTTTTTACTAGAATAAAATTACAAGAAAGAGATATCAACTTTATTTGTTTATTAGAAAGAATGATGCCACTTTTATTTTTAAAGAATTTAAAATATAATTTCAACAAAATGATCTGTTACAGAAAGATGGTCTGAAATTTCTAGGTTTGTTTCACAGCCTTTTATTTTGTTCGCAGGGAGATGAAGAAGCTAGTCTAGGCCTGCCTATATCTCCTTACATGGATCGACGAAATCCACAACTGGCCAAACTTCAGGAAACATTTATTAATCACTTGGTGGCACCACTGTGCAATGCTATGGTAACTGGTGGTCTTTTACCAGGTACTTGGGTGGAGGAGACCCCAGAAGAAGGTAAGAAGTTAATAAAAGTAAATCGTAGAGGAAATGGGAAAAAAACTTAAGAATGGATGAGCAAATTTTAAATAATAAAAAAGAAATCAAAATACATCATATGGGTTAATGTCCCAGAATTCTATAAATATTCACTTCAAAAAGTACAACTAAGATGTGTAACCTACCAGTAATCTAATATCTTGACAGACTGTCATTGCAACTCATTGAACAGAATAGAAAGTCACTCTCAACTGACTTCTATCCAGAGCTGATGTCTTGATCTTAAGCCCTGCCCATTGTATTCCAGTGATTCTAATGTTCTGTTATTGTTTATTTACAAGGCTCTAATTTTCTTCCCAAACTTCTCTCTCATTGAGGATTCTGGTTAAACATGTGTTTGTTTATGTCATCTGTTTGTTTATGTCATTTGTTTGTTTTCTGAGTGTGTATGTTGTCATCTGTAGCCAACAAACCATCTTTAACCATCAGCTCTGGACACCTAAAACACTAAGTAAATCACTTTGCAACAGGTTTGAAATTTGTGTTATTCTGCTGAATAAGGCTGTTATATTTATTCAGATCAGAGCTTTATATATTTAACCCTAGATTACAATATCGTGGTAAAAATTACAGCATCAAAATACAAATTCTTCAAAAGTGTAAAGTTTGCAATGTTCAAGCATTACCACCCCCTGTGTGTACCTACCTAATTACTACTTCTGGGGACTCCTGAGTGTTTAGTTTTTTTTCTATTGATGTAGGTTTTTTTTTCCCTCCATTTTGTGAGATACTATCTTATAATATGCAAAACATTTGCCAAATTTCAACAAATTAAAAAAAAATTCTCTCCTTCCTCCATGACCAGGGAAATTTCCTCGGTTGTTGGTTACAATGAGGTGCACGTGGCTGTGCGGCTAATACCACTGTTCCGCTAGCTGCAAAGTCGGCGTACAGTGTTCGAAGCCCGCGGTAGACAGAAAGGATATTTTTTTCTATCGGGGGTGAAATAAAAACCCTCTGTCTCACACGTCATGGCGACTGCTTGACCAAACGGCCTTTATCCCTCTGGTTCTATCGTTACGCCCCCCCCCCCCACCCCCCCCCCCCGACATACACTAGCAATGGTACTATGTTTCGTAAAGATAGATAGTTGGTTACATCAAACAACCCTTTGTGATTCTGGAAAACTCAGCGAATAATACTCTGAGGTAGCCGAACATACTGACGAATTTACGGCGCCCATCAGAGTAGACAAATAACACATCCCGTCCAAGATGGTCAATTTCGGGTCATAAATCAACCTGAAACTGGAAATCTGAGTTCCCCATGTATCTAACTGGTAAACACACAGCTGTGTGTCAAAAGTTCAAAGAAAATACTATTTTTAGTGCTTCTAATGTTACAATTAAGCTGTAGTATTTTGTACTATGGAACGTAACAAAGCATGCCACAGGTAGGTATTGTAATTAAAGAATATATATATAATATGTTCTTTGGCTAATTTTCAGTGTTGATCCAGTGCATGCACACACTCACTATCAAATCCTGGTGTCCTCACTTGTTGCAAATTTTTTTTTTTTTTTTTTTTTTTTTTTTAAATACATTTGTCTGCCCAAACATGTTTTGTTAATTAAAGAGTTTTGGCTTTGAACAGGAACAAACAATTCAGGTAATCAAACTTAAATAATTGGGGATTACTTCGCATTAATTATCTGAAAATTTAACTGTAACCAGTTTGTTAAGTCAGGTGGGTGTAGAATCATCATCATCGAGTGCAGTCTCCGCATCAAAGGTTGGCTACCATGGATCGCCATTCTACTCTGTTTCTTGCTTTGATGGTGCAGGTTGTCATAGATTGACTTGGCCTTCTTTTGATCTTACTCATCAATGTTAGTCTTGGTCTGCCTCTGCCTCTTTTACCTTGTATATTCCCTTCCAATATTACTTTTATTAGGCTGTTGTGTCTTTTAACGTGCCCCAAAAATTTGATTTATCTTGTCTTAACTGTATTTAATAGTTCTCTTTTTATTTTTAGTTGTTTTAAAACTTCATTATTTGTTTTCTTTTCTTTTCATCCAATTCTACCTATTTTTCTATAAATCCACATTTCAAAGGCTTCAATTTTCTGTTCTGTTTTCTTGTCTAATGTCCTTGTTTCTGCACCATACTGGAATATTGAGAAGATGTAACATTTTGCTATTCTTAGTTTCAGCCCTACTGTTATTTGTTTTGTTGTTAGTATATTTTTCATGGCATTAAAATTACTTTTTGCCATACCTATTCTTTTGTTTATTTCAATTTTACATTTTCCATCATTGGTTATAGTATGTCCAAGGTAGTTGTAGCTCTGAACTGTCTCCAGATGTATTCCTTCAACTGTGATATTTAATTGTAGGTCTTGATAATTTTCTTTGTTTATGATCATAGTTTTAGTCTTTTTTGATATTCATATCTAGTCCATATTTTTGCTTGTTATGTTTATCACATTATGCAATTGTTGTAGATCTTTAGGATTTTCTGCTAGTAGAACAGTATAATCAGCATATCTTAGGTTATTGATTATCTTTCCATTAATGTTTAGGCCTGGCATCTCTGAGATGTTTTTAAAGATTTGCTCAGTGTATAGATTGAACAAGCTTGGTGATAGGATGCATCCTTATCTTACTCCTCTTTTTATATCCATGGGTGTAGAGTTCTCTTTATTATATTTTATTATTGCTGCTTGCTCCCAGTACAAATTATATATTAGTCGTATGTCTGTGTCGTCTAGATTTATATCCTTTAGGCAGTCTATAAGTTGATTATGGTGTATTCTATCAAAAGCTTTGGTGTAGTCTATGAAGCAGGCATATATTGGTTTGTTTACTTCTATATACTTTTCAATCAATGTTCTCTTGCTAAATATGGCTTCTTTTGTGCCACTGTTGAATAGTCATGAGTTTCAATGCTTGAAGCATCTCACACCAGTGTAGAATATTCTTGATTAAGTTACTGTTTGTGAAGTACATTTTGTATAATTATTTATTTCTGTTTCAGACATAATCATATGATCTTTATTCTAACAGTGGCTGAGAGAGAAACGTTACAAAACTGCCCTGGCAGGGACACAGAAGATGAGGACAATGACACAGACAATGAATCTGGTGAATATATCCATATTCCTTGATTGTACTACAATCCATGTTCTTTGATTGTACCATAAACCATATCCCATGATTGTACTATAATCCATATTCCTTGATTGTACTATAATCCATGTTCTTTGATGGTACCATAAACCATATTCCTTGATTGTACTATAATCAATATTCCTTGATTGTACTATAATCCATATTCCTTGATTGTACTATAATCCATATTCCTTGATTGTACTATAATCCATGTTCTTTGATGGTACCATAAACCATATTCCTTGATTGTACCATAATCCATATTCCTTGATTGTACTATAATCCATGTTCTTTGATGGTACCATAAACCATATTCCTTGATTGTACCATAATCCATATTCCTTGATTGTACTATAATCCATGTTCTTTGATGGTACCATAAACCATATTCCATGATTGTACTATAATCCATGTTCTTTGATGGTACCATAAACCATATTCCATGATTGTACCATAATCCATATTCCTTGATTGTACTATAATCCATGTTCTTTGATGGTACCATAAACCATATTCCATGATTGTACCATAATCCATATTCCTTGATTGTACTATAATCCATGTTCTTTGATGGTACCATAAACCATATTTCATGATTGTACCATAATCCATATTCCTTGATTGTACTATAATCCATGTTCTTTGATGGTACCATAAACCATATTCCATGATTGTACCATAATCCATATTCCTTGATTGTACTATAATCCATGTTCTTTGATGGTACCATAAACCATATTCCATGATTGTACCATAATCCATATTCCTTGATTGTACTATAATCCATGTTCTTTGATGGTACCATAAACCATATTACCTTAATTTGTGGATTGAGTGGATCGCAGGATGGCACCTGGGTCAGGAATTTAATATTTTCTCAAGGGGAGAGCACCTGTGGATTTGTCTTGCATGTAGTGATGATGATCCTAACAACAACAATCTGATTATACTTTAAGGGGATACAAGATATTTTCTGATGACAATCTGATTATACTTTATGTATCTTATTATTTCATTAAAGGGTGTATGGTTTTTTTTTTCAAGAGCCTTCACTTATTCATTGGGAAATAAAAGATGACAAATTGTTGAAGATGGTTTTAATTTTTCCCCACACTAAAAAAACAAGTTAATATATGATAACATGCATCCTTATTTCCTAGTACAACACGTATAGATATTGATTGAGACATTAATATTTAGAAATGAATGCACACATTGTGTATAAGCCATGTCTAGAAATGAGGGTTGCCAAGACTCTTCTCAAGCATGGTGTTTATAAATCACGCTCATAGATGATGTATTTGAAAGTCGTAATTATGATTAAATTAATATTAAAACATAACAGATGGATAAGTGGCTATTGGTGGGAGGCCTTGTTAGCCTAGTTGGGAAAACCACCTGAATGGGCTACTGACGTTCGGACAACCCATGTTTGATTCTCGCTGGAAGCAGTGTGAATTGTACTCGTTAGAAAAAAAAATACCCCCCGCCATCGACCCAGCCGCTGGCAGAAACAGGTACTAGGGTATTACTCTGGGAAGGTGAGGAATGCCGTCTCACAATCATGAGTTTCAATGCTTGAAGCGACACTATCCAGAATTCTCAGAACACTTTTGTATAAGGCGGCTGAGCACTTATGGGTGAAAACATGTGTTAAGACACCGATTCAAGTCTTGTACTGTATCTTTACCTTTATGTGCCTCTTTTGTCCATCAATTGGCCATCACAGTGATCTCACTGTCAGATCTGAAAAAAAATCATGCAAACCTGTCTAGAAAGATCATCAAAGGTTTATGAGAATCCCACCATTAAGAAGAAAGTAAAAAGAGACCATGCTTATGATAGTTGCCTGAGAGTCATGCCATGGATATCAAAGAAAAAAAACCAAGCATGTCCTGAAATGTCATAGTTTCATCTATCCTGATAGTGCCCTCTTCATTCAGTAAATACAGACTCAGTCCCACTGATAACGACATCTCTGAAGCCAGTGTTGCACCAGGAAGACTCTATGGTTTGAATGTGTATATGGTCCAAAAAAAAGTCAGATTTGGCACAATCCTGAAAGTTTATTGTGCCATAGAACTATCTTGTTATGTAATATGAAATATGGACAATTTACTGCAGATAGAGAATGGGACTGTATTAGGGTCACATTCTTAGCTGATGCTGGAGAATATATAAAAAACATGACTGCTCTTTCTGTGGTTGACAAATATAGAGACCTTGAAAATCCAAGAACAAGACTTGATAGTGAAAGACAGATCAACAAGACTTGACAGTGACAGACAGATCAACAAGACTTGACAGTGAAAGACAGATCAACAAGACTTGACAGTGAAAGACAGATCAACAAGACTTGATAGTGAAAGACAGATCAACAAGACTTGACAGTGAAAGACAGATC
Source organism: Megaustenia siamemsis (assembly GCA_032433765.1). Lineage (NCBI taxonomy): Eukaryota > Metazoa > Mollusca > Gastropoda > Stylommatophora > Ariophantidae > Megaustenia > Megaustenia siamemsis. The sequence continues at coordinate 43,024,870 of JAVIAB010000047.1, forward strand.
AACAAGACTTGATAGTGAAAGACAGATCAACAAGACTTGACAGTGAAAGACAGATCAACAAGACTTGACAGTGACAGACAGATCAACAAGACTTGATAGTGAAAGACAGATCAACAAGACTTGACAGTGAAAGACAGATCAACAAGACTTGACAGTGACAGACAGATCAACAAGACTTGACAGTGACAGACAGATCAACAAGACTTGACAGTGACAGACAGATCAACAAGACTAGACAGTGACAGACAGATCAACAAGACTTGACAGTGACAGACAGATCAACAAGACTTGACAGTGAAAGACAGATCAACAAGACTTGACAGTGAAAGACAGATCAACAAGACTTGACAGTGAAAGACAGATCAACAAGACTTGACAGTGAAAGACAGATCAACAAGACTTGACAGTGACAGACAGATCAACAAGACTTGACAGTGAAAGACAGATCAACAAGACTTGACAGTGAAAGACAGATCAACAAGAATTGATAGTGAAAGACAGATCAATAAGACTAGACAGTGACAGACAGATCAATAAGACTTGACAGTGACAGACAGATCAACAAGACTAGACAGTGAAAGACAGATCAACAAGACTGACAGTGACAGACAGATCAATAAGACTTGACAGTGAAAGACAGATCAACAAGACTTGACAGTGAAAGACAGATCAACAAGACTAGACAGTGAAAGACAGATCAACAAGAATTGACAGTGAAAGACAGATCAACAAGACTAGACAGTGACAGACAGATCAACAAGACTGACAGTGAAAGACAGATCAACAAGACTAGACAGTGAAAGACAGATCAACAAGAATTGATAGTGAAAGACAGATCAATAAGACTTGACAGTGAAAGACAGATCAACAAGACTAGACAGTGACAGACAGATCAACAAGAATTGATAGTGAAAGACAGATCAATAAGACTTGACAGTGAAAGACAGATCAACAAGACTAGACAGTGAAAGACAGACCAACAAGAATTGACAGTGAAAGACAGATCAACAAGACTTGACAGTGAAAGACAGATCAACAAGACTTGACAGTGAAAGACAGATCAACAAGACTTGACAGTGAAAGACAGATCAACAAGACTTGACAGTGAAAGACAGATCAACAAGACTTGACAGTGAAAGACAGATCAACAAGACTTGACAGGGAAAGACAGATCAACAAGACTTGACAGTGAAAAACAGATCAACAAGACTTGATAGTGACAGACAGATCAACAAGACTTGATAGTGACAGACAGATCAACAAGACTTGATAGTGACAGACAGATCAAGAATTGATAGTGAAAGACAGATCAACAAGACTTGATAGTGAAAGACAGATCAACAAGACTTGACAGTGAAAGACAGATCAACAAGACTTGATAGTGACAGACAGATCAACAAGACTTGATAGTGAAAGACAGATCAACAAGACTTGATAGTGAAAGACAGATCAACAAGACTTGATAGTGAAAGACAGATCAACAAGACTTGATAGTGACAGACAGATCAACAAGACTTGACAGTGAAAGACAGATCAACAAGACTTGATAGTGACAGACAGATCAACAAGACTTGACAGTGAAAGACAGATCAACAAGACTTGATAGTGACAGACAGATCAACAAGACTTGACAGTGAAAGACAGATCAACAAGACTTGATAGTGACAGACAGATCAACAAGACTTGATAGTGACAGACAGATCAACAAGAATTGATAGTGAAAGACAGATCAACAAGACTTGACAGTGAAAGACAGATCAACAAGACTTGATAGTGACAGACAGATCAACGAGACTTGATAGTGACAGACAGATCAACAAGAATTGATAGTGAAAGACAGATCAACAAGACTTGATAGTGAAAGACAGATCAACAAGACTTGACAGTGAAAGACAGATCAACAAGACTTGATAGTGACAGACAGATCAACAAGACTTGACAGTGAAAGACAGATCAACAAGACTTGATAGTGACAGACAGATCAACAAGAATTGATAGTGAAAGACAGATCAACAAGACTTGATAGTGAAAGACAGATCAACAAGACTTGACAGTGAAAGACAGATCAACAAGACTTGACAGTGAAAGACAGATCAACAAGACTTGACAGTGAAAGACAGATCAACAAGACTTGACAGTGAAAGACAGATCAACAAGACTTGACAGTGAAAGACAGATCAACAAGACTTGATAGTGAAAGACAGATCAAGAAGACTTGATAGTGAAAGACAGATCAACAAGACTTGATAGTGACAGACAGATCAACAAGACTTGACAGTGAAAGACAGATCAACAAGACTTGATAGTGACAGACAGATCAACAAGACTTGACAGTGAAAGACAGATCAACAAGACTTGACAGTGAAAGACAGATCAACAAGACTTGACAGTGACAGACAGATCAACAAGACTTGATAGTGAAAGACAGATCAACAAGACTTGATAGTGACAGACAGATCAACAAGACTTGACAGTGAAAGACAGATCAACAAGACTTGACAGTGACAGACAGATCAACAAGACTTGATAGTGAAAGACAGATCAACAAGACTTGATAGTGAAAGACAGATCAACAAGACTTGATAGTGAAAGACAGATCAACAAGACTTGACAGTGAAAGACAGATCAACAAGACTTGACAGTGAAAGACAGATCAACAAGACTTGACAGTGAAAGACAGATCAACAAGACCTGACAGTGAAAGACAGATCAACAAGACTGACAGTGAAAGACAGATTGCAGATCAACAAGACTTGACAGTGAAAGACAGATCAACAAGACTTGACAGTGAAAGACAGATCCACCTCAAAGAGATTGGTGGCCCTAATCACAGTTAGGGTGAGATATAAGTATTGACTGTATTGAAGGATATGGCTGTAATTGATGAATTTGCCATGCAGGAATATTCATTGGCTGGGTGGGGTGTGTGTAATAATGACGCATTGCGAGCGCTGTTGTTGTGTCGTGTTCGTGAGAGAGAGTAATATATAATGATGTAATATCCCTTGTTGTAATATCAATAATCTTGAACTCATCTGTCATAATCCATCACCTGTCTCTCTCTCACTTGTAATAATGAACTCAATGCTCAATTTCTTATAACCTTGATGATCAATGTCGTGACCGATGAAATGCCGACTCATGAACGATCGACTGACCGCTCGTCAACCTTGAGCCTGTGATCATTCCTCTTCACCACAAGCCCAATTACCAGAGGTGCTTTCGCACGATGAGCGCGGGCTCGTGATGCTGCTTATGGCCGGATTGCTGAATGACGAGTTGCTCGCCACTCTTCATGATCTGCTCCTTGCTCTAACTGCCCATGCCAGTCTTTTGGACCGCCATGATTGATGCCTCGTACTTCACGTTATGCCGTTGCGACTCTCCTTGGACCGTTATGATCTATAGTTCAGTGCTTCACGTTGTAACTTCTCAATTCCCCGCGACTTCTCCCAGTTCGTTCACTCACTAGACCGTTGTAACACTGAAAGATGTTTTAATGACTCAACACAAGTCCTTACTACACATAAAACATCTTTTATTGACAAGGCGCATTTCCAGATCATACAACACATTTCACAAATTAACAGTACATGTATTGACAGTGATAATTCCCTCCCATAGTTAACAATAGTGCCACCCTCAGGTGCACTCCTCATGGACTGATCATACAGCCCAAAATCTGTGGAACTCTCTTGTCGAGTTCCTAACTCTGTGTAACTTACTTGACTAACAAGTTCAATTGTGTGTCGTAGAAGCCAATCATAAGCTTCCTAAACTTCCCACTACGACTTCCTCGAAGTCGGCGAACGTTGGCTAATCCACAAATTTCCAACAATGTCCCATTGTGTCGATTGCACTGATTCACAATCAGTTTCTATGCCGATAAGGTAACACTAACTTTAACAGCTACAATCACACTTATTTTATATTCTTCACAAGTCTTGCTCTACGACTTCCTCGAAGTCGGCGAGCGTTGGATACTCAACAAATTTCCAACAATGTCCCATTTATGTCGAATGCACTGATTCATAATCAGTTTCTATGCCGAGAAGGTAACATTAACCTTAACAGCTACAATCACACCTACTCTATATTCTTCACAAGTCTTGCTCTACGACCTCCTCGAAGTTGGCGAGCTTTGGATACTCAACAAATTTCCAACAATGTCCCATTGTGTTGATTGCACTGATTCACAATCAGTTTCTATGCCGAGAAGGTAACCCTAACCGTAACAGCTACAATCACACCTATTCTATATTGTTCACATCTAACACAACATTTAGTAACTAACAATCACAACTCCTGGAAATACGATAACTAAACTAATTGGCTGCCGCCCTATATTTATCTTAACTTTCATCTATTAACTACTCCTTTCTAGTCCCCTACATTTCTCTAGATGTCTTCCCTGTACCATCGCTCGAAATCAACTGTTCCCCAAAATCTACATCTATTCTCATTCTCTCTACCTCCCATAAAACATCTCACCCATTCACACTTATTTTGCCTTTTTCCCAAAACAGTTCACTCAACTCACACCTGAACACTTCTGCTTGTCTCCCCTAGATGTTTATTATTTCTCCACTAATATCGTCTGTTTCATTCAACTCTCATCAATTCTCTGTTTCTCTTATTGCCCTGCTATACACTGTTTCACACACCCCCATCCATTCCCTGTTTCATGTAGATCATGGGTGTTTCTCATTCTGCCTCTGACTGTTAACATCTCAGTGCACTAGTTATCCATACTTTTGTTAGCTGATTTGACTCAAGAGTCTCTATCAGGATTGCTTTAATTGTCATGTCAGCACATTAACTATGTCACAGACATGCTCATTACTGCATTACAGCATTACTTATATGAATATGTTTCACTTGTGCAGGAATAAATGGTGAAAAGCAGCGGAAGCCCACTCCCAGAAAGGTCAACTGTCAGCTGACAAAAAACATGAAGGAAAATTATGAATATTGGATTGGCATGATCAAAAAAGAGGAGGAGGAGCTGAAGAAAGCAGTGGCCGAGAGTGAAGCCTCCACCAGTATTAGGGTAACTGACTTCTAATTTAGAGTTCATCATTAATCACCTTGTTATATAATTCCATGGGTTACAGTATGTTAGATAAATTGATATCAGTACACTGTTAGTGTCTACTTGGCTGAGATAAATTGATATCAGTACACTGTTAGTGTCTACTTGGCTGAGATAAATTGATATCAGTACACTGTTAGTGTCTACTTGGCTGAGATAAATTGATATCAGTACACTGTTAGTGTCTACTTGGCTGTTATTTGAAGAGAAACAAAATGTATTTTTCCACTTGTTTCTGATTGGTTAATTCAAAACTTTTTGTGGCTTGCTCTTTAGTGGGAATGAGTTAGGTCTTGACGACACAAATGAGGCACTTCCGCTGCCATGATAGAAGGTCACTAGGCTAGAAAATTTGGTGTTTCTAGCCAACATTCAGGACTGCTATCTACGTGTGCTTTCATTAATTTTTCCCTCCTTTGCGGAGTTGTGGCTCCATCAAAATAGTTACTGTTTATATATGATGCTGGGTAATCTTAACTAGTCATATATTTGACTTAATAATGTGAAGCTGTGTTAAGAATGTAAAGTTGATTGTAAAGGATAAATGAAAAAAAAATGTTAGTGGTATGGTTAATCTATCTATCTATCTATTGATCTTTCCAGCCGTAGCCGGCCCATAGGGCGCAGACCAAGATACTCCTTCTCTTATCTGAATTTTTGTTCTAGCAGTCTTCAATTCTTTTAAAGGTATTTATCAAATCTCGCGATTTGTCTCTGTTCTGTGCAAGCAGCTCTATCTCATTGAGGGAGCCAACTCCTGCTGCTCTTGTCTCTCTCATCAATTTGCTTCTCAGTGTCTCTCTGGGTCTTCCTCTTTTCCTCTTACCTGTTGTTTCCCACATGAGGGCTTGCTTTGCTACTCGGTTATTATCTCTTCTGATCACATGTCCAACATATGACCATCTTCTTTTCTTTATTACTGAAGATATTAGTGGTTGATTGGCGATTTCTCTAATTTCCTTGTTTGTTTTGAATTCGTTCCACGCTATACCAAGTATTTTCCTTAGACATTTATTTTCGAATGCATTCAACTTTGTTTCTATATCTCTTGTTTTTTTCCAGCTTTCACACGCATACGTAAGGGCTGATAGTACATTTGATTTAATAGTCTAAGTTTTGTGTTTGTGCTGATGAGTTTTGATTTCCACAACTTTTCAAGGCTTCTGAAAGACATTGCTGCTTTAGCTATTTTGATTCTAATTTCTTTGCTTGTATCCCCTTCTCGATCAATGTGACTTCCAAGATAGATAAAGTGATCAATCTCTTCCACTGGTTTGTTTTCCATGTATATTTTGTTGTCTGTTGGAATTAAGCTTTTCATGACTTTAGTCTTTTTAGGATTGATCTCAAGCCCAATTTATTTGAATTTATGTGAATGACTTAACAGTTCCGGACAGTTTCACAGTAAAACTAAATGGTTCTGCTTCATGTAGCAATGATTTAAGGTTTGTAGTTCGTCAGCACGAGATTGATGTCTTTTGCTCTAGGGCTGGTCTGATCAACAAGTTATTGATTGCAGGGGCGATAGTTGCAAATATCTGCTCCATATGTGACTCTCAAACAGAACACAAACCAGGCAGACACATTTAATGCTTGTTATATAGGAGTCGGATGTGGACCAGAGGCCGCAGTAAATGGCGAAACAAAGACCGATCTCTATGACAATGACTGCACACACACAAAACTGAGAAGTGGAACCAGTCCTGTTTACTGGTATCTGAACTTTGCCACGCCCCAGAAGATTCACATCATTCGAATCTATCATTGAGCTAGCACTATGATTCGAGTAAAGAATGCCTCTCTAAAGGCTTTCTCTGACAGTGGCGGTGTAGTGTTCCAGTATAATGATATATCATACCCTAATGTTACTATGAACACTATTGTAGTCACCACACAAACGCCAATAGCACACATTCAGATTGAGTACTCACCGACCATTTCGCAGGCTGACAGTGCACTGACGGTGTGTGAGGTGCAAACATTTACAGACACCTATTGTCTGAACGGGTATTCTTGGTCGTTTTGTGCAGTGTGTAGCGGGTGTTGCAAAAGCTGCGGCGTCATCATCAGTACGTGTCACGGCAAATGTTCTCATGGGATCTATGGACATGACTGCTCCAGGTCTTGTCTCAGTGTCTGTCCTTTATGTGAGAAAAATCCAGAAAATGTCTACAATGTAAACATCCTGGCTATACCTGTAATGACACTTGTCCCGATGGTAATTTTGGGCTACAGTGCGAACAGACGTGTTCTGATGGCTGTGACATCATATGTGACCCGGAAAGTGCAGACTGTACGTGCAAGGAAACGTACTGTGAACAGTCAACCGGGAACTGTGCATGCAAGGGAACGTTCTATGGGTCAGACTGCTCTCAAATCTCCGGACAACTGTTTGAACGAAACCTGTGAACAGTTATTCGGGGCCTGCATCTCATATGTCAATGATTCACATGTTAAGAAGAGTCTGCAGACTAACCCAAGCATGTGGATACCTCAATGTGTTTATGTGCTAGACTTGGTTCATTTCTTGGTGTTTTTCCGTGAAGCCATGACTCATATCTTAATGTGTTTCTGTGCTAGTCATGGCTCATCTCTTGATGTGTTTCTGTGCTAGCCATGGCTCAAATCTTAGCTTGTGTGTGTGTGTGTGTGCTAGCCATGGCTGATATCTAGGTGTGTGTCATGTTAGTCATGTCTCATATCTTTATGTGCGTCTGAGTTTAGTAATATCTCATAACTTAGTGTGTATCTGTGTTAGTCATGTGTCATATCTTTGTGTGTGCATGTCTGGGTTAGGGATATCTCATATCTTTGTGTGCATGTTAATGTTAGTCATATCTCATATCTTTGTGTGTGCATGTCTGTGTTTGACACATCTTATATCCTTGTGTGTGCATGGCTATGTAAGTCACATCTCATATCTTTGTGTGTGCACGCCTATGTTAGTCATATCTTATATCTTTGTGTGTATGTCTATGTTAGGTATGTGTCATATTTTTGTGTGTGCATGTCTATGTCAGTCATATCTCATATCTTTATGTGCATGTCTATGTTATTCATGTGTCATATATCTTGATGTGTGTCGGTGTTAGTCATGTCTCGTATAGCTGTGTGCATGTCTGTGTTATTCACATCTCATATCTTTGTGTGTGCATGTCTGTGTTAGTCACCTCTAGTGACTCGGGCAGATGGTGCTCGTAAACCTGGGAGGGCAGACCATCTAAGGGCAGAATCCCCCTACAGAAAAGACAATCTGCTGCTTTGCAGGAAGATTGGGGACAATCAAAGGCTAAGGAAAGCGAACCTGAATAAAATGCTGGCTGAAATCGGATGCACTGGGCCACTGGCGCAGAACACAGTGCAACGTTTTAACGGGTGTTCAATCAGAGTGAATCTGGCAGACTCTAATTGTGATGTTCTGTCTGTGGGGGCGATCATCACACTTAACCCGACAGCTGACTTCATGTGGGAGTCTGGGATCCTACTCTGATTGAGTCGTGATCGCTGAGAGAGAGAGAGAGAAGCCCAATTTTGCTGGCTATTGATGATAGTTCATTTGTGTTTTCCTGCATCGTTTTCATCTGACTGCTGATGAGGACTATGTTTTCAGCAAAGCCGAGGTCCCCCAAATGGTCTCCTTGTATCTATTCAATGCCTTTACCACCAGTGCAGCATTTCTTCATTATGAAGTCCATAACAACTCAAAATAACAAGGGTGATAAAATACATCCTTGTTTAACCCCAGTTTCTATTGGGAAACATTTGCTCAATCCTTCCTCTGTTCGAACTGCATATGTGTAACCATCATACATGTCTTTAATAATATTTCTGATTTTTTATGGTAAGCCATATTGCTTCAGAATTTTCCACAAAGAATCTCGATGAATTTTTACGAAGATGTTGTAAAATGTGACTCAGAGGTAGCTGTTGTGATCTAGTGTTAAGGAAGTGGTAGTTAGCTTTTAAGGTTGTTGAGTTAGGTGGACTTGGGGGAGACAAGCTGAGGGATGCTGAGAACATAGTGATTGAATTTGTCTTTTAGAAAGGAGAGGGCGGTATTTGGGAGAGGATTATTCAGAAATATTTGTTTCAAGGAAAAATGTTTAGCTATAGTCTTTAACACTTCTACCTAAGATATACTAGGTCTGTACCAAAGAAAGTGTTTGGCAGAAAAAGAAAAGTTGGTGTCTAATCTTAAAATTAGAAAGTCACACCAGTATATTTATTATTGAAAAATACAGCATGTATTAAACAGAAAATAAAAGAAGACTGAGATAAGAGTAGATATGAAGTAAAAAAGATATTTATTAAAATAATATCATAATTGTAATAATTATAGAGATATATAGAAATGAGTCCCAGAATCTGAGATCTGAAGAATATAAAATTTTGACACATTTGCCGGTCATATCTCACATTATCTTTATAAGTAAATCCTTTTTTTTTTCAACCATTTTGTAAAGCTTTACAATACTTTACCATAACGAATATTATAAAAACTTTGCACTATTATTAGCTACAAACATTAGAATCAATTCTAAAATTGTTTGAAATAAATAGTTTGTAAATCATCTTGTTAAATAATGCAAACTTTGTGGTCATGGGCACATCATTAAAAAAAATTTATATCTCATAAAATGTGATTTCTACAAGAGGGTAATCAAATACTGTTGCAATTAAACTTCTAAAGCTAGAGATTTCCACTTGTAGACACTCAAAGATATGAATTAGGTGAGTAACGAAGCACATTAATTAGTACCCATCAGATAGAAGGTTCATTGACTAGAAGGAAGTCCCACACTCATAAATCATCTGGCTGTCCGGGAAGTGTTAGAGAGTTCAGTGCTTATTAGGGAGATCAAAGCTAGGAATATACAGGTGTCATTGGAGCAGTTGTTGAAACAAGTTATGCACAGGAGCCATATTAACATTTGTTTGATTTTATGCTAAATAACAGAAGCTATATAGATTTAATTACAGAACCTGGTAGAGTGTCAAAACACTGGCCCTAAACACCTACAGATTTTCCCACTAATGATATAGTTTGATGGATGTTTAGACAGCTATAGCCAGTTTCATGTGTAATGTGTGACTTTTGTATACAATCAAGATATGTACCCAGATGAGCTATGAAGTGTAAGTAAAGAGCTGTGTGGATAAACTTTTCTACGAGATCTAGATGACGTCTTGAGTCATCATATGAAATGTTGATCACAAGTGTTGTTCCAAACATTTGGAGTTACGTATTCTCTATAATTATCAATGTTGTACTCATCACTGTTGCACCCTGTGTTTATTTAGTTTTTTAGTTCATCTTTTATTTTATTTTTCATGCCAATTTTTATTTCTTTTTTTTCTTTTCTTTTTAGGATCAAGTCACAGAAAAATCAGAGATGGAACCAATCAAAGAAGAGTCAGAAAGTCCACCATTGTCAGCACATGCTCCCTCAACACCACCTTATAATGCCACCTCTCTCACTCCCAGCGCAAACTCTGCCTTCCAGTCCATCTCTTCCTTATCCACACCAGTTATGGATGATGACAAGTCCACAGCGGTATAGCACCCATTACTTTGTATCTCATCCCCTATACCTCCAGTTTTGAGCTTGAAAGTTGTGTAATTTCTGCTGATCATGCTCATAGTTGGGTGTAGACACACAGTTTAGTGTTAGGAATCACCACAAGCTATTTAAAAGACTTATACCCAAAAAATGTGAACATATTTGATGTCAGCTCACAAAATATACAAAGCTGAAAACAGTTGCTTGTGGAATTGCAGTTGACAGTTTGCATTTGTGGTTGAAATGAATACCATATTCTTAGAGAGCATTACACTTCGTATTGTATAAATAACATTTTATTGAACATTTGAAGTCACTTCCTGATCACATTCTCTTTGATCAAAGACATATGCTCCTCCAAAAATTGATCCAGTTTTTAATTTATGGAGCTGGATGTTTAATGCTTCTAAAAATGGTGTGTTTCAATATGTGACTTCGCTGACTTCTTAGATTTTTACCAAAGGCAAAGTTAGTACATTTTTTATTTTAAAAATCCATAAATGGCATACTGTATGTTTATGTTTTCACTTGTAAATGGAGGAAACTCTAGGGGTGTATGAAGTGTGACATGGCTAGAAGATATGAACTCTCATTGTTTTAATAGAATGTATTTCTCCTCAAGAGCCAAGTGTTTTGGTCCTGGTTGGTGTCATTGGAACTGTTAATGAAATATTCACTGAATGTAAGGCTTTATTTTCTTCAACAAACTTGACTTAACAAAGTTCACAGTTAGAGGAGAGAACATGACTCAATTTGGTCTCTTTATAATAATGGACACTAATAGTGTGGAAGATTTTTTGATTGTAAGGAAGTGACTACTATCTGTGCATCTGAGTAAGTGAAACCTACCATGTTACAATCACATGATGTAAGATCAGTTCATCAGCATAATATATCATTTGTATTTGTGAGATAGAGACCTACTGTTGTATTTGGTTTATGAGTCTAATAATTTGGTGAAAGGCAGTTATTTTGGAAAAGTCACTCACTGTGAACAAGGTTTCTATGTATTTGTAAAGAGCTCTTCAATTGGTTTTACCATGAAGTACCTTTGTATTAATTGCATTAGATATTGCTGATATTTACCAATGTTACCGTGTGATTTGCTCCATCCAATTTTTTTTTTTTTTAAACCTGTACTTTTAAGTCATTAGGAATACCCTGTCACATTTCACTCCTTTTCAGTTCCTGTCTCAAACAGGTTATGTACATAACAATAGCATTCAAGCACTCACACCTGTGATTGAAAGCATTTTTCTGGAACTTTCACATAAAGAACATACATTATTCGTTGTTATATGTAAACAGGTTGTACAGGAAGGCCTCTCTGTTTGTGAATGACTATTTTTGTATGTGTATATTTTGCTGCCTCTCACAGCTCATCATATGTAACAACCTGAAGGAGGAGGGTATGACGTGCTCGCATATGTAGCATACTTCCTATCTTTAATCATTTTCTCAATGGCTTTCTTTGTGTGTATATATTTACAAGCCATATGGATATTGTGATATAAGAAATGTATATACTGTAGAGTTTCAAATCCCTCAAAACTGGTATGTTCAATGGGTTATTTTTTATCCAATTGTGGCATATATTACTGACATTAATATTGGTGGACTGTTCATGTCTCATAAGACAGTGTCTCACTGTTGACATAATATATGCATCCATTTGTGCACCAAATGTTGTAAGGTATCAAGAAAGTTGTTTTACTATAGGCAGTTTATAAAGGTGTAGACACATGTACACAGTTTTTATTTTTCTATTGGACAAGGGGAACTGGCAGTTTATAAAAGTGTAGACACATGTACACAGTTTTTATTTTTCTATTGGACAAGGGGAACTGGCAGTTTATAAAAGTGTAGACACATGTACACAGTTTTTATTTTCCTATTGGACAAGGGGAACTGGCAGTTTATAAAAGTGTAGACACATGTACACAGTTTTTATTTTCCTCTTGGACAAGGGGAACTGGCAGTTTATAAAAGTGTAGACATGTGTACACAGTTTTTATTTTTCTATTGGACTACAGGAACTGGCAGTTTATAAAAGTGTAGACACATGTACACAGTTTTTATTTTTCTATTGGACAAGGGGAACTGGCAGTTTATAAAAGTGTAGACACATGAACAGATATTTTGTTTTCCTATTGGACTAGAGGAACTGCAGAATTGTTCTCAGATTTCCGTTTTATTAATGGTAGATTGTGAGAGCTTCCTTTCCTAACTTGCTCTAGTAAGTTTGGCTGATTAAGCAGAAACATGCTTCTAAACCATAATTAGAACCAATGGACAAGTGAGTTGGTAGACAAGTGAGTTATCTATATATGTTGTGTGTATGTGTAATTGTCATTCCTTTTGAAATATTCTAAATGTGAGGTGTTGCCAAAAAGTTCATGAACTCCTGTCATTAACAGTATTGTTTAGTTGATGTGATCTGCTTTTTTACTCTGAGTAATGCCCTGTCATGACAGGTGATTGTAGTGCTTCTTCCACTATTTCAGGTACCTCTGAGAAAAACCTTGTATATTTTTATTTATTTTTTATAAAAAAGGCAATGCCTAGTTTGTTTACTGTCAGTAACTCTACTCCTCATATTGTCATCTCTTATTGATAAAGTGGAATTAGACAAACCACACTGATGTTTACATTGAAAAAAACAAATTATATGAAAAATCAAGTGACAACAAGAATGAACTTAATAGAGTAGATTAATTTGCTAACAGTATGACTGAAAATAAATGCAGGGAAAACTAATAGTATGAGAATAAATATCAAAAGTTCAAAGAATTTTCTAAATTTACATTCAGAGGAGTGAGGCTAGATCTCTGATAGAATGGACATAATGCCAGGCATTAAATAGATTTTAACAGATTTGGTTTTCAACTAGTCTCCATCTCCACACCAAGCTTAGTATTTATAAGTCAGATGTACAATCCATACTTGTATATGCAGCTGAAGCATGAAGTTGGCTTTCCATCTCTGGCTTGCTGCCGAAGGTACTGAGTTAGTGCTCTGTGCACACCTTGAGCTGTGTTTTTCATCCGGATCATGTTTTGATTTTCCAATTGCTTATGATGATGGTGTATAACGAAGGACAGTTCAGCTGCGTTCACTTTGAGTGCTGCTTGGCATTATGTCTTTTAGCATGTGCTGCAGCTGCCTTTCTTTGTTTTTAATCCTTCAATGAGATTAGTTTTAATTCAAATGATTCCACTGGCATGGGCAGTTGAGCAATTATGGATTTTAATTCATTTGCAGTGATACCGGGGCCTTTGACTAACTATAACCATAAGAAACATGAAGAATGAACCATAAAATAGAAAGCTGACTTAGAGAATTTGATGTCTTAAGAAGATTCTAAACAACAGTTGGGTTCAATACATCACAAAGAAGTTGCCAGATCAGCCAATAACAACATCAATCAGGAAGTGAAAACAAGACTTTGGAAATGGCTAGGCCTTGCTCTACAAATGGAACAAACCAGACATCCACAACTAGCATTAACATGGACACCATATGGTAAACAAAGGAGAGGCAGACGGGGACATGGCAATGAACCATACATGATGAAATGAAAGAGGCTGGCAAGAGTTGTCCATACTTGCTCCAGACTGGATTGAGTTCAGATCTCTTGTGAGTGCCCTATGCTTCATCCAAACTTTAGAGTATAAAGAAGTGAGGATAGATCCTGTGGTAGACATTTAAAGTTTATGGAAAAATAGAGGACACAGGTTGAGTAGACGGAAGTAATGAAACATGAACACTACAGTGACACCTGCCAACTTAAAGACACCTTCCTTCACTGATGTCATTTTACTAAATTGAGAAATGGCATAATCCTACTTCAAACTCGATAGAATTGTTTGTCACACGCATTATTTCAATACCAAATACAGTGCATTAAACAAGTGAAAATTAGTTATACATTTACTACTTTACTTCCAGTTAGTTCAATATGGGGGGGGGGGGGGGGGGGGCACTGCTATTACAGCAAGTTGATAATTCTATATATTTATATATATATATATATATTTATTGAACATTTCTTCTTTTTAAGGAGAACATGTGATATTTCATTTGATGTGGATCTGTGGTGTTAGATATGATATTAGATTTTATATATAGTACTTTGAAAATTTTTGTTTTCCATATTTTTGTTTTTTAAATTCCATAACTACATAATTTATTGGGGAAACACTTTTCAAAGTGATAGCAAAAATATGTGACCACTTGTCTATATATATATATATCTCTCAATCTATCTCTTGACCTTTCAAGCCGTCGCCGGCTCATAGGGCATAGACACAGATACTCTTTCTCTTATCTAAATTTCTAAATTTTCATTCTAGCAGTTTTCAATCCTTCTAAAGATATTTGATCAAATCTCGCCATTTGTCTCTGTTCTGTGCAAGCAACTCTATCTCATTGGGGGAGCCGATTCCTGCTGCTCTTGCCTCTCTGATCAATGTTCTTCTCAGATTATATATATAATGTCAAAAAGGGCCACGCTGAAGAGAAAATATTCAGCAATGAACAAGAAGTTTCCCCAACAAATAATTGTAGGAAAAAGTCCCAGTTAAACAACAAATTGTCTTTAATTTAATGATAATGATAGATGTGATGAATGCTTTTGTTTTTTAAATATCTTAAATGTGTGGATCCTTACAAGTTACATTAAACAAATTTTTTTAATTAAATCAGCATTCAAAAGTTATGATAGCTTTACAAGTATGCATAATGTACTGTTTTATGGGAGAGTGATGAGCAAACAGCAGTGAAGAAATGATCTCTAGAAGAGTGTGAGAATAGTTTTATGATATCTCTGGATTGCTAATCACATGAGTTATGTTTAAAGCTTGCCAATACAATTGTATTTAACAGACAGAGATAGAAAGTTTGTTGCTGAAGTACATTCAGTAGAGATTATGTGTGAGCGAGAAATTAACACTTTGCTGTTCAGATTTGTTTTCGTCCAGAACAAATAAGTGATTGTTTATGTGTGTCATGAGTACATGAAATAGGGTAGAAGTATGATAAATAGAGAATATTGGACTTGAACGCAATGCATATAATCTATTAGTGGTTAGTGATAAGCAATATGTTTGACATGTGCCAAGATCAGATACTATATATCTGACTGTGTAAAAGAAATTAAATCAGCTTTTATTCATTGTTAGCCTCTCCTAAACCTATCATTGGCACGTTGTTCGTCAGTTATCATTATTAGTAGATGTAGTATGTTCACAATATGTTTAAAGAGGGACAGAAATTATTTTGACAATATGTCATTGTTGAACTGACTGAGCATCTCATCCCTTCATTCCCAAAGGAGCTATTGGAGTGCCAACACAATATTTTATTCACAATTTCTGTTCATTCTTCCCTCTCCAGTTTTTGGTAATCCATTTTCTCTTTTGTCTACCTTACTTGCTTTCACTCTTCCCAGTCTCTCTCTCTCTCTCCCCCCCCCCCCCCCCCCAATGTAGAACGATCATGACATTATGGGATCTTGTATAATATGTTCATACTTTGCATAATTTCTGCTGCTTGACACACATAAGAGGCCATAGGACTAGAATCATTTGTATTTCTTCCATTAAGGGAGTAAATTTCATTCAGGCATACAATTATTCAAGCAATAAAACGGAATAATACATCTTATATATAATTAATTAATATGCTTTGTTGCAATGATTGCTTAAGTCTAATTACAATTTTAACTGTTTATTTTTAAACACAATAAAGGCAAGTAATTAAATACAAGAAAATGAATCACCCTACTTGATGTAATTAAATATCAACAGTGATCACATTAAAAACATAATTTTATCTATTTCTTCAGCAAAGTGATTTTCAGACTGGAAGGATGGTGTTAACATAAGATTTTTTTTTCAAATGATTATCTGAAAGAATTTCATGGTTTTTATCATGTAGTCTTGACCATGCAATGTGATTGCCAAAAAAATGTCTAAGCAAAATGATAAAAGCTGTTTATACAAACACATGCTTTGGTAAATTGTCCATGACAGTAATGGTAAAACAACATGCAGAATGACACATCCTGGTAAAGAAATGTAACCCCTTGAAACAAACACCCATTTCAATTTTTTTATGTCATGTTTAAAGATAGGGAAGATAACCATTCTAGTGTCATGTTAGACTTAAGGACAGAACAGAATGGCATCACTGCAGGCAGGGACATTTCCATATCTGCTAAGTCCCTGTTCCAGGACCAACAAAGTGTTCATTCTGATTGTTCATACTGTCTTAGTGAACATGCTGGGTTTGAAAAAAAGGTGTGCAGCTCATGATGCATATTTCCAGGTAGCTGTAATGGCCACTACTGGCAGCACAATGACCCCCATGTGTCTTCTTCTTCTTTTACCTTTTAGCTCCTGGTGGAGCATAGGTCTTCAACAAACACTTTCCAAGTCGTTCTGTTTTTTGCCATTCTTTTAAGATCATTCCATGTCTTCCCCATCATCTTCATCTCTGCTTCTATCTGTCTTCTCCAAGAATTCCTTGGTCTTCCTCTTTGTCTTTTCCCCTGGGGATTCCAAAAAAGGGCCTGTTGTGTAATACTCTCAGTTGGCTTCCGTAGTGTGTGTCCTATCCATCGCCATCGTCTTCGCTGTATCTCTTTATCCACTGGTATTTGACCGGTACATTTCCATAATTCCACGTTAGTGACTTTGTCCTGCCATTTCCATCCCTTTATTCTGCGCAAGCATCCATTAATGAAAGTCTGTACTTTCGTGATTGTCAATTTTGTCATTCTCCATGTTTCACAGCCATATAATAGGACCGACTTAACATTTGAGTTGAAAATTTTTATTTTTGTATTTAGCCTAATTTCTTTGGATTTCCATATGTTTCCCAGTGCAATGAAAGCTCCTCTTGCTTTTGATATCCTTATTTTGGTATCATTTTCTGTTCCTCCCTCTTTATCTATATTACTGCCCAGATATATATAAGATTGTACGTCTAGTAGAGGTATTTCTCCTAGTTTTATATGGTTATTGCCAACTGCATTAATTCTCATAATATTGGTCTTATCTCTATTAATCTTTAGTCCTAGCTGTTGTGATCTCTCATCTAATATACTCATTTTATCCTGCATCTGTTGATGGCTGTGTGATAGGAGAGCTATGTCATCAGCAAAGTCTAAATCAACAAGTTGTTTGGTCAGTGACCACTGGATCCCATTTCTGTTGTTTTGAGTTATTTTCATAATCCAATCTATGGCCAGTAGAAAGAGAAATGGAGACAGGAGGCATCCTTGCCTTACTCCTGTTCTTATTTCAAATGCTTCTGTAAGCTGTCCTTCATGCACCACACTACATTTTGTTCCTTCATACATTGTTTTTATCAGGTTAATAAACTTTATGGGGATTCCGTAATGACTCAGCAACTTCCAAAGCATTCTTCTGTCTAAACTATCAAATGCCTTTTCGTAATCTATGAATCCAATATATAGTGGGGATTTTAGTTCTAAACTTTGTTCAACTATTATACGTAGGGTAGTTATTTGATCAGCACATGATCTGTTCTTCCTAAAACCTGCTTGTTCATCTCTCAAGTGTTTCTCTATAGCCTCTTTTAGTCTCTCCAGAATGATTCTGCCTAATATTTTTCCTGGCACTGATAGTAGCATAATTCCCCTATAATTTGTGCACTCCTGTAAACTTCCTTTCTTTGGTAGTTTGATCATATAACCTTCTCTCCAGTCTTTATGTATTTCTTCCCTCTCCCAAATTTTATCCAATAGATCCTGTAACATCTTGGTAGAGGTGTTAATATCTGCTTTGATGGCTTCCGAAGGAATTTCATCTGGTCCTGTGGCTTTACCATCTTTTAATAATTTGATGGCTTTCATTATTTCTTCTTTGCTTGGTTTTCCGCAGTTAACGTGTAACTCTTCTTCTGCTGGTAGTATATCTGGAGAATTATTTGAGCCGGGTCTGTTCAAAAGTTCTTCAAAGTGTTCTTTCCATCTCTCCATTTGTTCCCTTATATTACTAAGCAGATTTCCTTTCTTGTCTTTGATAAAGGCGTTGATCTGTTTGTATTTTCCACCTAATTTCTTTGTGCTGTTGTACAGTTCTTTCATATTCCCTTTATTTGCTGCTTCTTCTGCCTCTTTAGCTAGTTCATCTATATATTTCCTCTTACCCCTTTTAATGCATCTTCTCACTTCTTTGTTCACCTCTGTGTAAGCTTCCTGTGTCTTGGCTTTATTACTTCTTGTTTTGCTTTTATTTATGTCTGCTTTCTTGTTCTTTCTTTCTTTAATTTTATCCAGGGTCTCTGCTGTCATCCATGCCTTATTCTGGCGTTCTCTTTTCCCCAGTGTTTCTTCGCATGTCTCTTTCCATATATTTTTTACCTGTTTCCAATGATCTTCTATATTTATTGTATTTTCTAGTTGTTGGAGGACTTGGTATTTGTTTGATATTGTGACTGCGAATTTATCTTTAATTCCTTGTTCTTTAAGAAACCCTACATTGAAATACTTTCTACCCTTATTCGTTGTATTATACCTTTTTAATTTAATTTTAAGTTTGGCTAACAGAAGATGATGATCAGAAGCTATATCTGCCCCTCTATATACTTTTACATCCTGTAAGGATGACTTAAATTTATTATTAATACATATGTGATCAATTTGATTTTCCGTTCTATGATCTGGTGACACCCATGTAGCTTTGTGTATTCTTTTATGTTGGAATATTGTTCCTCCTAGGCTCATTTGATTAAGGGCGCAGAAATTCACAAATATCTCTCCATTCTCGTTTATATCTCCAAGTCCATGTTTTCCCATAATCTCTTCGAAGCCTCTGTTGTCTGATCCTACCTTAGCATTTAGGTCTCCCATCAAGATTATAATATCCTTGGCTCGTCTTGCATCCATCTGCCATTGTAGCTGTTTATAAAAATCATCTTTAACTGAGTCATCTTTATCGTTGGTTGGTGCATAGCATTGTATAATGTGTAATTTTATTTTGTTTTTGGTTGTTCTAAATGTTGCTCTCACCAGTCTTGGTCCCACTGCCTCCCATTCTATTAGTGTCTTCTGTGCATTTTTTGATAGCATTATAGCTACCCCTTCGCTATGTTGTGCTCCTGGTTCCTGGTGTCCTGATGATAAAATCATCTCCCCTGTATTCAATTTTATTCTTTCTGCTCCCAGCCATCTTGTTTCACACATTCCCAGAATATCTATCTTATAGTTGGTCATTTCTGCTGCCACTTGTGCCGCTTTTCCCTGTTCGTTAAGGGTACGAACATTCCAGGACCCCCATGTGTGCTCGCTTCAAATCCATATAGACTTTGTGATCGATGAGCTTGCCCCAAGAGTTGCTGTCCCAACAAATGAAGTCAGGCCTCCACTTTGGTGAAACACTGGATACAGCCGCAGTTCAACTTGTGAATTTGCAGTCGAACAGATCACACATCCCATCCAGGGCAAAGTCAGAGCCTGGTACCATTCCACTTCAATCAACAGAAAGTCACCTGCAACACATGTCTCCATGCGCTGGCACCACAACCATGTTGACTTTGTGATCAGGTGAATGCAACCAGCCCACCACTGTCTCCACAAAAATCCAAACCAGAAAGAAACATTTGGAAACACACTGCAGCAACAAAGCCACCAGTACTGAACCTGATTTGACCAGGCCTCTTGGAAATCTCAGGAATCTTGGCCTGCGGCACCAACTGGAAGTTGTGTAATGTTACAGATAGGAAAGATAATCGCTTATATATATATATATATAAATAGAGAGGATAATTATTTTAATGTAATGTTAAGATAGAGAAGATAATCATTCTAGTAAAAATAGAGTAAATATTTTCCATGAAGGTGGATGCACAGGGGCCTATGTAATGTAATGATGTTCACATTAAGCACTGAGTTATCCAGTTAATACACATTTAGACATGTGACCGGCCATAGAAGTGAGGGCGGACTTTAAAATCCAAAATAAATTCAAATACCGTCTCCACAAACATTTATTCCAATTTGACATAGCAGCACTGAGAACTTTTTAATGATTCACATCCTGCCTCAGCAACATGTAATGTACTAACTAGTCATAAGTCATTCATGCCTCAGCAAGATGTAATGTACTAACTAGGTTGTAGAGTTTTTTTTTATTAATTAACTGCTCTACGTGTTTTTTTTTTTTTTATGATTGTCTCTCTGATTTTTGATGGGAGTCATTTTCATGTAAGTAATAGGTTTCATTCACAACTTATGGCTAATAAGGAAATGTAGATTTAGTGTCCATATATTTCCATGACATTTGGCATAGGTGATGTGACTGACCAGTATGGCACCAACATATAGAGTCTAATGTTGTTACAAAATGTTTTGGGGATAGAAGTTTTCTGCATCTTATAAATGTGTTGTCTCTCAGTTAAAATGTTCCCAATTAATAGTTTGCATAATGGTCATTTAGCTACTGTTTTCCTTCCCAGGTTACACAAATCTTCATCCTTTTAGAATTCTAGTTTTCTCTTCTTGAAATCATCAAATTTTAAAAACAAATTTTAATCAAATTTGTAATAATCATATTTAATGTGATATTGTTGTTTCAATTTAAAAGCTTGCCACTGTGAAGCATTTTCCTGAGAGCTGGTAATTTAAATGTTTTGATACTTTAGAGAACTATGGCGCCTTTTGTCAGTCACAGCTCAATACCAATAGATGACATGCATGACATTTGTGATGGTGTCATCATTTGGAATTTATGTTTGCTGTCTGATCAAAAGTTGTGAGACCTATGCCAGTAGGCATGGTACCTTGATTGTGGCTAGAGAGATGTATGTGATGAACAGATTGTGTTTGAAAAAACTGGGAGATAGTCCATGGTTATCATTGTAGCTTCTGGAATACTTGTATTATTATAAAATAGTATCTAAGGAAGAATCACTTAGAAAATTAAACAGTGGTCGATAGAGTTGCATAAGGTCTTGTGATGAACCATTGAACTTCAGAAGGTTTTTTTACATAACTTATCTGGAAAAGAAACATATTTGAATTTTGACCAAAATAAGTAATCTATTGTCCTTTGGAGCCGAAGACGGCACATAGGGCAGAACCACAATCTCAAAAACAGAAACCTTGCGTGCCAAAGTGGCACATATTGCAGAGATCACTGCTCTAAAATATATGGCGCTGTTTCCATAACAATACTTTTTACAATGACAGCTTGTCAAGCCATCGATCAATCTCCTTAGTCGCCTCTTACGACATGCCTGGAAGGTCACAGTGTCACTATTCTTTACTTCCCTCATTATGAGGCCCCGGTAACACACATGAAAAAATAAGTAATGCAATGTGCATAAGAGGACATCATGAAAATAGATCACTTTGGGGAAAGTAGACTTGCTGGATAGAAATATATAAATGACACTGTATGACAATAAGAAAAGTACACTAAAGTCTCTCAGGAGAATACCCTTATGGTTCAAGAATTGACCCTTGATGAAACAATGCTAAGACATCTACTACTTGAAGAAAGTATCATGATCTAGAAGAGTAAATGTGTTGCTGTGTGTTGAGGTCTACTGTAGAACAGTGAACAAAAATGACTTTCTGTAAACATGTAAAAAGAAATTGTCTTATCACAGTTTGATGTCAGGGTAAACCATCTTACACTGTTGGTATATCAATGGAATGGTTTGTATTTTCCCTGTAACAAACAACCTAAGAATCTCAATAAATTAATAACATTTTATAAAGCTGATGCTATTTCTTTTCTGTTTTTGTACTTCACCATTTTTTTTAACATTTCTATTATGGAGAAAACGGACAATGCTGCTCCAAAAATGTACTCATATCAGGACATACATTTATTAATAAACATTCTCAGTACCTACATTCTTTAACAACTATGTATAGGAAATTACTTAACTCTTTCTGTACGCTTCGCCGCACTGTGCGCCATGCCGATTTGGCCGCATAGTGCGCCATGCTCAATTTCATTAGTGTGAACGCCATCAAACCATATTCTTTTTACATGTCTTGTATCATCTTGGTATTGGTGAAATCTAATACCTTGTTCAATTATCTAAAAATTCATATATAATATGTTATACATTAGATAAATATAAATGTGTAGATTGATTCTAAAAGAGGAGTAAGACAAGGATGCATCCTATCACCAAGCTTGTTCAATCTATACACTGAGCAAATCTTTAAAAACATCTCAGAGATGCCAGGCCTAAATATTAATGGAAAGATAGTCAATAACCTAAGATATGCTGATGATAGTTTTCTACTAGCAGAAAATCCTAAAGACCTACAACAATTGCTTAATGTGATAAATATAACAAGCAAAAAATATGGACTAGAAATGAATATCAAAAAGACTAAAACTATGATCATAAACAAAGAAAATTCTCAAGACCTACAATTAAATATCACAGTTGAGGGAATACATCTGGAGACAGTCCAGAGCTACAACTACCTGGGACATAATATAACCAATGATGGAAAATGTAAAATTGAAATAAACCAAAGAATTAGGTGTGGCAAAAAGTAATTTTAATGCCATGAAAAATATACTAACAACAAAACAAATATCAGCAGGGCTGAAACTAAGAATGACAAAATGTTACATCTTCTCAGTATTCCTGTATGGTGCAGAAACATGGACATTAGACAAGAAAACAGAACAGAAAATTGAAGCCTTTGAAATGTGGATTTATAGAAGAATAGGTAGAATTGGATGGAAAGAATAGAAAACAAACAATGAAGTTTTAAAACAACTGAAAATAAAATAGGACTACTAAATACAATTAAGACAAGAGAAATGAAATTTTTGGGGCATGTTAAAAGACACAACAGCCTACTAAAAGTAATATTGGAAGGAAAAATACAAGGTAATAGAGGCAGAGGCAGACCAAGACTAACATGGACGAGTAACATCAAAAGATGGACAAGTCAATCTATGACAGCCTGCACCATGAAATCAAGAAACAGAGTAGAATGGCTTCATGGTAGCCAACCTTCGTTGCGGAGAAGGCACTTGATGATGAGATTGAGTCTTAAAAAAATAAAAAAATTTTGTCTCTGAAATCTCTTCTGTTGCATCGATAAAAAGCTTTGGTACGGAAAGAGTTAATATATTCAATGCATTGAGGCAGTTCAAGTGTAGTTAATAACCACACATCATTTTCCTGAACGTCAACAACACTTGGGGTACTCACATTTCTGTCAGGAGAAGTACATTGTAATTAGTAGAAAAACAATGAAGAGGACATTTCTTTATTACTAAAATATGGCTTTCAAAATGTGGCTTTTTTTAGATTTGGAGGTGGGTGTCAGAGTAATAATTGTACATTTTAGATGTGTAAGTTCTGGCACTTTAGGATCTTCTCATAGTAAAATGTTATAGAAGAAGCCAAGTTTTCTGTAGATGATCAAATTTTCCACAGTTGATCAAGTTTTCTATAGATGAGGGAGAATTGAAAAAAAAGAATATATAGAAAAAATGGTTAAGTAAAAGCTTTACATGATTAATAGACAACACAAATTTGAACGACGTTTCAGCTCAATAGGCCTTCAGCAGGATCAAACAAACAATACACACACACACTGATATGTAAGTAAATAAAATGAATCCTACATAGCTAACCAGTAATGAAACATCCAAAACAAAATAATCAAAACTGGTTTAAGAAAAGAAAAATTGTCTTCCCTGTGTTGTGGACCGTGGCCAGAACGAGAAAGAAAGAGAATCCATGTGGTTGTACATTGTAATTACCCTGGTGGTCAAAGGGTCAAACAGTGTAAGGGTTCTAAAAATATGTGAGTGGGGGAACACTGTCTAGGTTACCAGACTACAAAGACCTTGACAATGTCTATCAGTATCTAAGAGGCCACACATGCATGTATACACTCACAAAACTGCACATATATATATATATATATATATATATATATCACATATATATATATATATATATATATATATATATATATATATATATATATATATATATATATATATATATATATATATGTAGAGATACTTTACAGTCAGTAACTATGTTTAGGCATCATTTCTACATTTTACAGTCAGTAACTATGATAAGGCATCATTTCCACATTTTACAGTCAGTAACTATGTTTAGACATTATTTCCACATTTTACAGTCAGTAACTATGTTTAGACATTATTTCCACATTTTACAGTCAGTAACTATGTTTAGACATTATTTCCACATTTTACAGTCAGTAACTATGTTTAGACATTATTTCCACATTTTACAGTCAGTAACTATGTTTAGACATCATTTCCACATTTTACAGTCAGTAACTATGTTTAGACATCATTTCCACATTTTACAGTCAGTAACTATGTTTAGGCATCATTTCCACACTTTACTGTCAGTAACTATGTTTAGACATCATTTCTACATTTTACAGTCAGTAACTATGTTTAGGCATCATTTCCACATTTACAGTCAGTAACTATGTTTAGGCATCATTTCCACACTTTACTGTCAGTAACTATGTTTAGACATCATTTCCACATTTTACAGTCAGTAACTATGTTTAGTAGAAACCAACAGAAGAGGTCATTACACATAAAATTGATAGTCATAAACTGAAAGATGAAGCCATAAAGGAAAAGTTTAACATAGAGCTAAGTAATTGTTATTCAGCACTCGGTGAAATAGACTTAGATATCAATGAAATGTGGGACTCACAGAGCAAAATACTAATGACAGCAGCAGAAGCAAGTGCCGGACTGAAGAAAATGGAAAAACGAGCTTGGATCTCAGACACCACATGGAAATACATCAAAGAAAGAAGAGAAGCAAAGAGAGCCGTGACTAATGTAAAGACAGATCTTGGAAAGGTTCTGGCAAAAGCAACATACAAAGAATTAGACAACAAAGTGAAAAGTTCGGCAAGAAGAGATACAAGAGCTTATATAGACAACTTGGCAGAGAAAGCAGAGACAGCTGCAATTACAGGAGACAGCAGAACTCTCTATACTGTACAAAAGATGCTGACAAACACCTATACATCCAGTGGAACACCAATTCTAGACAAATCTGGATTAATGCTAACAACAAGCGCAGACATAAAAGCCCGTTGGGCGGAACACTTCAAAGAAATTCTTAACCGTCCACTACCTCACAGTTTAATAGATTTTGAAGCTGAAACACCAGCAGCAGAATTAGATGTAAATTTAGATGACTTCACCTTGAGTGAAATAGAAACCACCTTAAAGCTAATGACCAATAACAAGGCTGCTGGAGAGGATAAGTTAACAGCTGAGATCCTCAAGGCAATTGATAGCCATAATTTAATACATCTCCAAAAAATGTTCAACATCATTTGGAAAACAGAGAAGACGCCTCATAAATGGAAAAAAGGAATCATTGTTAAGATCCCAAAAAAGGGCAATCTTAGAGATTGTAACAACTGGAGAGGCGTGACACTTTTGTCAGTTGCCTCAAAGTTATTCTGTAAAATCATCCTAAATAGAATAAAGGATTCAATAGATACAGTAATGCGTGAAGAACAGGCTGGGTTTAGAAAAGGGAGAAGCTGTCTTGACCACATTTTCACTCTACGACTTATATTGGAGGAACACATTGAAAAGCAAAAACCTTTTGTACTTAACTTCATCGACTTCAAAAAAGCATTTGATAGTATTCATAGAGATTCTTTGTGGAAAATTCTGAAGCAATATGGTTTACCATCAAAAATCATAAACATTATCAAAGACATGTATGATGGTTACACATGTGCAGTTCGAACAGAGGAAGGACTGAGCGAATGTTTCCCAATAGAAACTGGGGTTAAACAAGGATGTATTTTATCGCCCTTGTTATTTGGAATTGTTATGGACTTCATAATGAAGAAATGCTGCACTGGTAATAAAGGCATCGAATGGATAGAAGGAGACCATTTGGAGGACCTCGACTTTGCTGATGACATAGTTCTCATCAGCAGTCAGATAAAAACGATGCAGGAAAACACAAATGAACTATCATCAATAGCCAGCAAAATTGGGCTTGAGGTCAATCATGAAAAGACTAAAGTCATGAAAAGTTTAATTCCAACAAGTGACAAAATATACATGGAAAACAAACCAGTAGAAGAGATCGATCACTTTATCTATCTTGGAAGTCACATTGATCGAGAAGGGGATACGAGCAAAGAAATTAGAATCAGACTGGCTAAAGCAGCAATGTCTTTCAGAAGCCTTGAAAAGTTGTGGAAATCAAAACTCATTAGCACAAACACAAAACTTAGGCTATTCAAATCAAATGTACTATCAACCCTTACGTATGCGTGTGAAAGCTGGAAAACAACAAGAGATATAGAAACAAAGTTGAACGCATTCGAAAATAAATGTCTAAGGAAAATACTTGGTATAGAATGGAACGAATTCAAAACAAACGAGGAAATTAGAGAAATCGCCAATCAACCACTAATATCTTCAGTAATAAAGAAAAGACGATGGTCATACGTTGGACATGTGATGAGAAGAGATAATAATCGAATAGCAAAGCAAGCCCTCATATGGGAAACAACAGGTAAAAGAAAAAGAGGAAGACCCAGGGAGACACTGAGAAGAACATTGATGAGAGAGGCAAGAGCAGCAGGAATCGGCTCCCTCAATGAGATAGAACTGCTTGCACAGAACAGAGACAGATGGCGAGATTTGATAAAATATCTTTAAAAGAAAACTGCTAGAACAAAAATTCATATAGGAGAAGGTGTATCTTGGTCTACGCCCTATGGGCCGGTTACGGCTCGAAAAGGTCAATAGATAGATAGATAGATAGAACTATGTTTAGACATTATTTCCACATTTTACAGTCAGTAACTATGTTTAGACATTATTTCTACATTTTACAGTCAGTAACTATGTTTAGGCATCATTTCCACATTTTACAGTCAGTAACTATGTTTAGGCATCATTTCCACACTTTACAGTCAGTAACTATGCTTAGACATCATTTCCACACTTTACTGTCAGTAACTATGTTTAGGCATCATTTCCACACTTTACTGTCAGTAACTATGTTTAGGCATCATTTCCACACTTTACTGTCAGTAACTATGCTTAGACATCATTTCCACACTTTACTGTCAGTAACTATGCTTAGACATCATTTCCACACTTTACTGTCAGTAACTATGCTTAGACATCATTTCCACATTTTACAGTCAGTAACTATGTTTTGGGCATCATTTCCACACTTTACAGTCAGTAACTATGTTTAGACATTATTTCCACACTTTACAGTCAGTAACTATGTTTAGACATCATTTCCACACTTTACTGTCAGTAACTATGTTTAGACATCGTTTCCACATTTTACAGTCAGTAACTATGCTTAGACATTATTTCCACACTTTACAGTCAGTAACTATGCTTAGACATCATTTCCACACTTTACTGTCAGTAACTATGTTTAGACATTATTTCCACACTTTACAGTCAGTAACTATGTTTAGACATCATTTCCACACTTTACTGTCAGTAACTATGCTTAGACATCATTTCCACACTTTACAGTCAGTAACTATGTTTAGGCATCATTTCCACATTTTACTGTCAGTAACTATGTTTAGACATCATTTCCACATTTTACAGTCAGTAACTATGTTTAGACATTATTTCCACACTTTACAGTCAGTAACTATGTTTAGGCATCATTTCCACATTTTACAGTCAGTAACTATGTTTTGGGCATTATTTCCACATTTTACAGTCAGTAACTATGTTTAGGCATCATTTCCACATTTTACAGTCAGTAACTATGTTTAGGCATCATTTCCACATTTTACAGTCAGTAACTATGTTTAGACATCATTTCCACACTTTACAGTCAGTAACTATGTTTTGGGCATTATTTCCACACTTTACAGTCAGTAACTATGTTTAGGCATCATTTCCACATTTTACAGTCTACACCGATGTTTACACTTTGCAATCTTCAATGCGGAGACGGCACTCAGCGATGAATGATGTTAACAAAACTAGAAGAGATAAGACTAGAAATGACATACCTTGAGAAAAGTGGTGTATGTTACACCAGCTATTGATTATTGATTATATAGAACAACAAAGAACCAAATGGCTTAGACTTGTGACCAGAATGAAATCCAACCAACCTGAGCTTGTGCTTAAAAAACAAAGTGCCCTGTCACGCCAAGTGCTGTATAGAGAATAATGTTTTAGTGACAATCATTTTTACAGACCTTCAGCACATGATTTTTGGGGTAATGTGGTTGGTATTACGCCTGTGCTGCTTTATTGCCTCAGAAAAAAATCTGGTACCCATTTAAGGCTGGGTGAATCCAGAAGCCATTGATTAGGATCAAACCTTACCTCTTGTCCTTAGTAGTCAATTACACTGAGCCATCACGGCCTCCAACCTGCAGTTTGAGCATTTGACATTAAAATATCCGGGTAAGAGCAAAAGGGAAACTCATAAAGGGATGGATAGATGGAATCAAAGACATTAAGTCAATTTGACATGACAATTCAAGCTACACATCTAGTGAAGGCCAAGAAATGACACTTTCTTCCATTCTGTGACTCTAGACGACACAAGCAGTGGGATAAAGGAAAGAAAGAAGTGCCACCATTTGGTAGTTCCATGACATCTCCTTTTCCTCTTCCCCGACCCCCAAAAAGTGAAAAATATACAAGAATAATACATAATACCTGCTGTTGAATACATATAGACAATAGATGGTTTAGTTTAGTTAACAGATCATCCACTTTGCACATCAGCAATAGATGGTTGCATGTAAGAAGACAGGAAGAACTATATGTGACAAAAATAATCAATAAGTGCTACAAGGTAATAGATCAAAGCATCAAACATGAAAATGATGGACAGATCAGAAGACAGGAAGGTCAACAGAAGGTCAACAGAAGATCTAAAGGCTACACAACAGGGTATTCAAATAATCCTATTCATCATCATATGCCATACCAGTTGGCGTAGGCTATAATGTCATTCCAAAATTCTCTATCATCGATTTCTCAATTTAATTCTAGTATATCGTATCAGTTCTGTTGTTTCATTGTTTTCCATTCCTTGATGCCAAGGTTCTATCCAGTATCCTCTGTCTTCGTTGTTCACAATCTCTCTTTCCCTGTATCTTGCCAGTTGTAACCAAGTATTCCAACTTTCTTCTTCTCATGATGTTCCTGAAAAATGTTAATTGTTTCTGATGTTTCTTAGGAGCTCCCTTTTTGTGTTGGCTTCTTTTAGAGTTTCCTAGTTGGTCTTTTTAGCTGTCCAGGGAACTTTCAACATTTTTCTGTAAAATTCCATCTCTGTGGCCTCAAAGTATTTTTTTCATTTGTTTGTCTCACATAGATGTTTGATATGACGTCATGGGACGCACTAAGATGGAAGCTTGGTCGCCTTCGAGCCATGGTGAATGGTGTAAACAATGTTGACTTTTAACATCACGCTTATCTGTTATTACAGCGAGTTTGTGGATTTTTAGAAATGTAATCTTGGGTTTGATAATAAATGTTTGTATACAGTTCGTTAACCATCACTGTAGATCAAGTCTTTATTCTGCTGGCTTCGTTCGCGACATTGGAAGCTGATGACTTAACTTGTGCAGACGGTTGGTTTGGGGCAAATTGTACGTTACAATGTCACTGCTATAATGACTCAGTTTGTGACAAAACTACAGGGACATGCCCAAACAATGACAGTTGTCAGCACGAATATTTCGGACCCCAGTGTCAGTACTTGGATCTCATTTACAGATACGCCCAAAAATCTGAACCTACTTTCCTGTTTGATAACAACGACACCACATGCAATCCGGTGGTGGACAAGTTTGTCAAAGCAGTTTTCCTCATGTGAAAATGAATCAAGGTTTGTAGTTAGTCCGCACGAGATTAATGTCTTTTGCTCTGGGGCTGGTCTGATCAACAAGTTACGGATTGAAGGGGCGATAGTTGCAAATATCTTCTCTATCTACATTGGCGGGAGTCGGAATGTGGCTCTCAAACAGAACACAAACCAGACCGACACATTTAATGCTTGTTATACAGGAGACGGATGTGGACCTGAGGCCGCAGTTAATGGCAAAACAAAGACCAATCTCTATGACAATGACTGCACACACACACACAATTGGGAAGTGGAACCAATTCTGTTTTCTGAACTTTGCCACGTCCCAGAAGACTCACACCATTCGAATCTATCATCAAGCTAGCACTACGATTCGGGTAAAGAATGCCTCTCTAAAGGTTTTCTCTGACAGTGGCGGCGTAGTGTTTCAGTATAATGATATATCATACTGTAATATTTCTGTGAACATTATTGTAGTCAACACACAAGCGCCAATGGCACACATTAAGTTTGAGTTCTCACCAATCATTTCGCAGGCCGACAGTGCACTGACGGTGTGTGAGGTGCAAACATTTACAGACATTGTCTGGACGGGCATTCTTGGTCGTTTTCTGCAGTGTGTAGTGGGTGTAGCAAAGGCTGCAATGTCATCATCGGTACGTGTCACGGTAACTGTTCACATGGGATCTATGGACACGACTGCTCCGGGTCTTGTCCCAGTGTATGTCCTTTATGTGAGGAAAAATCCGGAAAATACATACAATGTAAACATCCTGGCTATACCTGTAATGACACTAGTCCCGATGGTAATTTTGGGCTACGGTGCGAACAGACGTGTTCTGATGGCTGTGTCATCATATGTGACCCGGACTGTACGTGCAAGGAAACGTACTACGGGTCAGACTGCACTCTCAAATGTCCGGACAGCTGTTTCAACGACACCTGTGAACAGTCAACCGGGAACTGTACATGCAAGGTAACGTTCTATGGGTCAGACTGCACTCTCAAATCTCCGGACAACTGTTTGAACAAAACCTGTGAACAGTTAATCGAGGCCTGCGACTCGTATGTCGATGATTCCCACGTTAAGAAGAGTCTGCCGACTACAACAAACCCGAGCATATGGATACCTTAATGTGTTTCTGTGCTGGACATGGTTCATTTCTTGGTGTTTTTCCGTGAAGCCATGGCTCATATCTTGATGTGTTTCTGTGCTAGCCATGACTCATATCTTGGCTTTTGTGTGTGTGTGTGTGTGTGTGCGTGTGTGTGTGTTGTGTGTGTGTGTGTGTGTGCTGGCCATGGCTCATATCTTGGTGTGTGTCATGTTAGTCATATCTCATGTCTTGGTGAGTCCGTGAGTGTTAATCATGTCTCACATCTTTATGTGTGTCTGTGTTTAGTAATATCTCATATCTTAGTGTGTGTCTGTGTTAGTCATGTGTCATATCTTTGTGTGTGCATGTCTGGGTTAGTGATATCTCATATCTTTGTGTGCATGTTTATGTTAGTTATATCTCATATCTTTGTGTGTGCATGTCTGTGTTAGTCACATCTCATATCTTTGTGTGTGCATGTCTATGTCAGTCATATCTCACATCTTTATGTGCATGTTTATGTTAGTCATGTGTCATATATCTTGATGTGTGTCAGTGTTAGTCATGCCTCGTTTCGCTGTGTACATGTCTGTGTTAGGCACATCTCCTATCTTTGTGTGTGCATGTCTGTGTTAGTCACCTCTAGTGACTCGGGCAGATGGAGCTCGTAAACCTGGGAGGACCGACCATCTAAGGGCAAAATCCCCCTACAGAAAAGACAATCTGCTGCCTTGCAGGAAGATTGGGGACAATCAAAGGCTAAGGAAAGCAAACCTGAAAAAAATGCTGGCTGAAATCGGATGCACTGGGCCACTGGCGCAGAATACAGTGCAACGTATTAACGGGTGTTCAGTCAGAGTGGATCTGGCAGACTCTAATTGTGACGTTCTGTCTGTGGGGGCGATCAACACACTTAACTTGACAGTTAAGTCAAGACTGACTTCATGTGAGAGTCTGGAGTCCTACTCTGATTGAGTCCTGATCGCAGAGAGAGAGAGAGAGAGAGAGATTTGTTTGTCTACTGGCCATGATTCACTTCCCTAGGATAAAATTGGCCATTATAGCACCACTGAACTCTCATTTTCACTTCTATTGACATAAGACTTGTTGCACAAGACGTTTTTCACTTTCTGTCATATTACACCCCTCCCAGTCTTTCAAGTAGTGATAGTTTTTTCGGACCTAAAACAACAACAAAAATAGGATTCTGGAATGTACGTACAATGGCCGCACCGACGAAATATGCACAAATCGCGAACGAGATGGATAGATACGATCTAGATATTTTAGGATTAAGCGAAATGCGCTGGCTTGGAACAGGTAGGAAATCTGTTGATAATTAAGGCTAATGGAGAGGATAAGTTAACTGCTGAGATCCTCAAAGCAATTGACAGCCATAATTTAATACATCTCCAGAAAATGTTCAACATCATTTGGAAAACAGAGAAGACGCATCATAAATGAAAAAAAAAGGAATCATTGTTAAGATTCCAAAAAAAGGGCAATCTTAGAGATTGTAACAACTGGAGGGGCGTGACACTTTTGTCAGTTGCCTCAAAGTTATTCTGCAAACTCATCCTAAAAAAAAATAAAGGATTCAATAGATACAGTAATGCGTGAAGAACAGGCAGGGTTTAGAAAAGGGAGAAGCTGCCTTGACCACACTTTCACTCTACGACTTATATTGGAGGAAAACATTGAAAAGCAAAAACCTTTTGTACTTAACTTCATCGACTTCAAAAAAGCATTTGACAGCATTCATAGAGATTCTTCGTGGAAAATTCTGAAGCAATATGGCTTACCATCAAAAATAATAAATATTATCGAAGACATGTATGATGGTTACACATGTGCAGTTCGAACAGAGGAAGGACAGAGAATGTTTCCCAATAGAAACTGGGGTTAAACAAGGATGTATTTTATCGCCCTTGTTATTTGGAATTGTTATGGACTTCATAATGAAGAAATGCTGCACTGGTAATAAAGGCATCGTATGGATACAAGGAGACTATTTGAAGGACCTCGACTTTGCTGATGACATAGTTCTCATCAGCAGCCAGATAAAAACGATGCAGGAAAACACAAATGAACTATCATCAATAGCCAGCAAGATTGGGCTTGAGATCAATCATGAAAAGACTAAAGTCATAAAAAGTTTAATTCCAACAGACGACAAAATATACATGGAAAACAAACCAGTGTAAGAGATCGATTACTTTACCTATCTTGGAAGTCACATTGATCGAGAAGGGGATACAAGCAAAGAAATTAGAATCAGAATAGCTAAAGCAGCAATGTCTTTCAGATGCCTTGAAAAGTTGTAGAAATCAAAACTCATCAGCACAAACACAAAACTTAGACTATCCAAATCAAATGTACTATCAACCCTTACGTATGCGTGTGAAAGCTGGAAAAAAAACAAGAGACATAGAAACAAAGTTGAACGCATTCGAAAATAAATGTCTAAGGAAAATACTTGGTATAGCGTGGAACGAATTAAAAACAAACGAGGAAATTAGAGAAATCGCCAATCAACCACTAATATCTTCAGTAATAAAGAAAATACGATTGTCATATGTTGGAATTGTGATGAGAAGAGATAATAACCGAATAGCAAAGCAAGCTCTCATATGGGAAACAACAGGTAAGAGGAAGACCCAGAGAGACACTGAGAAGAACATTGATGAGAGAGGCAAGAGCAGCAGGATTCGGCTCCCTCAATGAGATAGAGCTGCGTGCACAGAACAGAGACAAATGGCGAGATTTGATAAAATATTTTTAAAAGAATTGAAAACTGCTAGAACAAAAATTCAGATAAGAGAAGGAGTATCTTGGTCTACGCCCTATGGGCCGGCTACGGCTCGAAATGTCAATAGATAGATAGATAGAATCTTTCAGCCTCTGGATTTTATAGCTCACAGTGAAATGATATTGCAACAGTATATATGTGTGATTAACTCTCTCTTGCTGTGAATTGTTTGCAGATGATATTAAATGTTTAAACAGTTGCCAATGAGACCAACTACTATCTTCAGAAAGAACTGTTGCGATTAAATGGGCTATCAAAATACAGCCCCACAAAACAGCTTTGACCTGCCCACAAGAGGGATTATTGAAAATTACTATACACTGGTCCCTGGGCTGATAAAAATTAGAATTTAAAAGTAACATACATGAGCATGGGGACTGGTTAATCTTGAGGTGAGACACCAGTCTCGAGACAGAGAAGTTGTGAGTTCAAATCTCGGTTGAAACTGTTGGGAATTTTATTAGTCATTTCTGTCTGTGGCAACCACCCCGGGTCTCAGCAGCGAGGCTCGGCCTGAAATGTCAATTATTCATCAACGGAAAAAATTAGTACCTCGGAAGCCAGAGTTAAGTCAATTCCTAGTCTCTAGGGACTTCGTCTGAGGTGAAAGTTGGGGTATGAAAATAAAAGGAGAAAAATAACTTAAGCACAATTCTGTTTAAAAATTAATATTACAAAATTATGATTTGCTTTACAATAATGCCAATAGGAAATGATTTGTTAAAATATTTGATAGTGAAAAGCTGCAAAGATCAGTCTTTGATAATGAGACACTTAGTCAACACCAGTCGTTTATACTTTCAACGATTCTGTGAAATAAAAAGAGTGATATAACTTTGTCTTCAGTGTTGTGATGGGTAAGTGATCACAGTAGTGGGAGTGGATGATGTGTACAGTTTAATAAAGAAGGCATTGAAAGTTACATCATGAAACTATGACAGTAGCACTGTATTTTACTTTTGATAAATCTCTGAGATGAAACATCATGATGTAGCATTGTCTTTAGGATTGATTTGTATAAGGGAATATTTTGTGGTGGTTAGGTGGATGGTATGTACATTTCAATAAGGAATGTATAGAAAAAAGTAAGCAGTTATCACAAATTAGTTACATAATGGCACCATCGAGCAAAGAAAAGGAGACATAGAATTTTACACTTTCTAGAAGAGATGGGTTTCAGGATTAATTTTTGTGTTTACTCTGTGTTGAAATTACCCCATATGTTTAATATAGCAAAAACACAATCATCTCATTAAACAAAAGATCTCAATTTAATATTTATAGTTTACTGTTCAATCTTCAATCTTTGACTTTCTTTCCCCGCTTTTCCCCTCTCACTCCACTCCCACCTTCCTTCCACTTCCCTTAAAAAATATTATTACATTATTTATATGTGTATGTGTGTCTGTGTATGTATGTTTGTGTGTATATATATATATATATATATATATATATATATATATATATATATATATATATATATATATATGTGTGTGTGTGTGAGTTTTTTATCTGAAAAACCACATTTTAAAAATGTGAAGAGTATTTTTTGCAAAAAAATGTAATTAAATTATTATTATTCGACAGTCCTCCTCTTGTTCTGTGCACTTGCACCGATGCTTGACAAGTGCATAGACACTGCAGGAAAATAATTCTTCAGGATAAGATGACAGGTGCACAGCCACTCATGTGCAGCCAACTATGTACCACCGACTGAACCTCATTGTGGTCCCGGAATTTCTTTCCATACAGCACATCTTTGAATGAACTGATGATATGGGTATTCGATGACGCAAGATCGGGTGAGTGCGAAGCATATAGGATGCACTCAAACCGCAGCTCTTCAGTCGTTAACACTGTTGCTCTAGCAATATGGCCTCGCATTGTTGTGAAGGAGACACACTACCCACCATCAACAATCTAGCGTATTCCTGGTGAACAGCTTGCTTCAGATTTACCCTCAGATGGTTTTGAGTAGGTGGCACTAGTCTCAGTGCTTCCACTACTGTTCTACGTTTGGCTCCTTGAGACACAGATTAAAAATTCACATGACACTGTCAGCAGACTGCTGCACTTGCAACTTCTCTGGTTTTAGGGACGAAGTGTGCATCAAGCTTTGCCACTTTCATTCCAGCTTGTAAAAGTGTAACCAGCTCTCATCCGCAGTTACGATATGTTGCTTCACCATCAGGATCATACAGAAACTCCTGGCATACACTGACATGTCTGTCATTTCAGGTATACTTGCTTAGACATCCGTCTTGCACATACTTTTTGATACTTCAGCTAGTAATGGTGTGATGGGATGATCCAACACTAATATCCAATTATGAAGCCACCATCTTCACTGTTATAGGATGATCCAACACTAATATCTAATAATGAAACCACTATCTTCACTGTTATGGGATGATCCAACACTAATAACCGATAATGAAGCCACCATCTTCACTGTTATGGGATGATCCAACACTAATATCCAATTATGAAGCCACCATCTTCACTGTTATAGGATGATCCAACACTAATATCTAATAATGAAACCACTATCTTCACTGTTATGGGATGATCCAACACTAATATCCAATAATGAAGCCACCATCTTCACTGTTATGGATGATCCAACACTAATATCCAATAATGAAGCCACCTCATTCACTGTTATGGGATGATCCAACACTAATATCTAATAATGAAGCCACCATCTCAACTGTTATGGGATGATCCAACACTAATATCCAATAATGAAGCCACCATCTTCACTGTTATGGATGACCCAACACTAATATCCAATAATGAAGCCACCTCATTCACTGTTATGGGATGATCCAACACTAATATCCAATAATGAAGCGACCTCATTGACTGGGATGCATAGCTTTTCCCGTATTATGTTCTCTGTGGCTGCAATGTTGGCTTCCGTGGCTGCCGTTAATGCTGGACGCATGTGATTAGAATGAAGCCAGTATTGTATTTTTTAGCCTATTCTTACACTTTTGTATATCTCATACACCTGCCACCGACTGAATTCTCATCCGGTGATGATTCTCTACAGATTTCACAAAACGTCACTGCTCTTGCTTGATTCACTGTTGCAATGGAGTCACCATCTTGCTGAGCTCTTTCTCAGAATGCTACGAATACCAACACCATTTGTCGATAGCTCATGCTCTCCATCTCCGTTTACTAGACACACAATCATAATGGTTGTACATGCGATTTTTACTACAATTTATCCGGTTTCCCACCGAACGTGAGGGGGGGGGGGGGGGTTAATAGGTGACAGAAACAGAACAATTCCATCACAGGCATATTGTTCAATTATACTTCACTTGTTCAGTGAGAGTAATGATATTTTTAGAATCCCTAATATCGCACCTTTCAATATTGAGGCGAATTAGGGTGGAAAAAAGAAATTATGGATGAGCGAACATTAGAAGCTCACATTTCAACTCATTGTGTCAACATTGTGCTTTTGACACCAATATTTCATTTGACATCAACATAACGACAGATAACCCAAACAGGGGAGGTTATTTTAATTTCAAGGAAGTCTAGTGACAAACGACAATTCACAAGCAGCAGAAATAGACTCAAGATGCAACAAAGCTTGTCAAATCATTGGACAGCTATCACCACTATTGTCAATAAAGAAAATAACTCTAGAGGTAAAACGGGCACTCTACAATGCAATCTTCATTCCACATTGTTGTGCTACCAATTCCACACCGGACCCTAGATGCAAGTATAATAAGAAAAATAACCACTACCGAGAAGAAATGTCTTAGGCGAATGACAGGAAAGAGCCTGAAAGATTAGATCATAAATGAAGAACTGAGAAAAAAAGCTAATAGGAATAATCCCCGCCATAGAATACGCAAAGAAACAGCAAATAAAACGGGATAAACTACTCACCAACACATGACCGAACATACGCTGATGGTGCAGTCATGCCTGTCCAGGGCCAACGATAGGAACTAGAAAAAAAAAAAAAGGAAAGACACGCATTGAAATAAAATAGGAAGATAGCATAAAAGAGTGGACAAATCATGTTTTTGTTTGCACTGAAGGCAGATGTTACAAAGAGATAAATTGATATTTTACACAGCAGTCAAACCTGCCACGACGACCACTCAACGGTTATGGGATGAGATAGAGAATGTATAGTCCATCTGTCATGGCTAAATACGTTTCCAGAAAATGAGAACAAGATGTAGACAAGAACAACCGCTAAATCCAAGCAGCCAGTCAGGAACAATAATACACTGGAGCGAAGTAACGTACAGAAACTTAATTTGCATGTGCTGGCTTGAACTGCCTCAATTATGTGCATTTATTTTAACATTGCAACTAGACGATTTGGCAGAATGTGTCAGCATTACATGTGCCTTACAGTAACAATTATGTTCTAGTTCTCTTCGTGTAGTCAGCCTAAGACTATCGATCAGAAAACTCTTTGCATGCAAACATTGTTTCATTAACAGAGCAGTCTATATTACTTGTCATAAAGACTGCATTTGTTTGAAATCAAACAAATTTGGAAATCTGTAAATCAAAGAATTCATAAACAATTAAATTGGGGGGGGGGGCGGGAAGGGGTGAGACGTATCGGACAGACAACGTGTAGACCTAGGTAGGACCAGGTAAAGACCTTTATTTCCTGCCCTTAGCACTACAGCAAAGATGTGACGATCACTTTAGGTCAGGTCATAGAACAACACACGTCTGGAGCTTTCTGTGCTTCATTTCTTCATGAAACAAATCCAGAAAAATTAACATGATCACACTGACGTGTTAGGAATAGTTACCTACAGATATATAGATACAGTTGTACAACTCTCTTACTCATTTTAAATTCACTTAACCATCTCTCCATTC
The DNA here is from genome assembly GCA_032433765.1 of Megaustenia siamemsis. Lineage (NCBI taxonomy): Eukaryota > Metazoa > Mollusca > Gastropoda > Stylommatophora > Ariophantidae > Megaustenia > Megaustenia siamemsis. The sequence continues at coordinate 43,064,179 of JAVIAB010000047.1, forward strand.
AATAATTTATTTTATCCCTATTATCAAAGAAGGGAGCCGCGATAGCTCAATGCTTAGTGAACTGGACTAAAAAGGACAAGAGGTAGGGTTCGATCCCATCCGACGGCTTCCGGGTTCACCCTGCCTTTAATGGGTACCGGATTTTTTTTCTGGGAAATTAAGGCGACACTGGCGTAATACCGACCACATTACTCCAAAAATCATGTGCCGAAGGTCTGTAAAATGTATGGTCACTAACACCATATTCCATATACGTCACTTGGCGTGACGGGGGCACTTTACTTTTTTTTTCACTATTATCAAAGACTTATTGCTTTTTTTTCTTCACATGACGTGTCGCCAAAAATGAAAATTGATATTTGATTTGATTTCTTGTTCTTGCAAATATACTCATCATTCTGGTGCACGCAATGACAAATGTAAAAGAAATGGGATGTACTATTATTTAAATTAATTAAAAAAAATATTTGATCACTACAATTCTGTTTTGTCAACAACAACAAAAAAAGAGAACTATAGTCCGTTCAGAAATTCATAATCACACCTGAATTAGTTTTGCGTGATAACAGCTTGTTATTTTGGTTTCAAATTTTGCATGCAATCTTAGAATATTGATGACGCAAAGATTTTGGTATTTTTTATTCCACAAACACAACAGATTTTGCACATCAGCGAATTCCTTTGATCTTTTATGACGATATCACACAAGTTGATTCAAATTTTAGAGTTTACAGTAATCGTGTTAAATTTCCAGTTTACTGCAATTCTTGTCAGAGGCGTGTCTACATAGTGCTTAATTGTGGGTGTTGTTCGTTATGTGTATTTGCAAACATGAAATCAATTGGTTACAATTAGTTTTGTCCTTCGGTCACCATTAGACCACAGGACGTCCTAACTGCAGCTGGAATTGAATTCATCTTAATTTTAATCATTCCGAATCTAACGATTCCAAGAGGTTGATAATCATTACTGGCTGGACAAATAGTAATCCATCTCGTTTCCAGTACTCATCTTCCACCCGCAGCACATGGTAAACACACTTCTTCCAGAACGGAATGTCTATTTTTGAGAGAGACTTGCGTGTCAGAACTTCAACATCACACATTTTAAACGTCCTGTTCTGTTCTGCAACTTGTCCTTTGACGTGAGCCCAGGCAAGTTCGATTGGATTAAGGTGCGCATGATATGCAGGGAGTCGAAAAGAGGTGTGGCCGTATTTCTCAATGATTTTGTCAAAATGATACACCTTTTTCTTATTCGTATTCTTCACAAGTTGTAACAATTCGGGTTTTAAATATGTGTCGTCAAATTTGACATTTTCATTCGCAAGCCATGTCCTAATTTGCTCTTTTGTATTTGATGCAGTAGGCACTTTGTCTTCCTCTGATACGACATTGTGGTATGATGCATTATCCATGGCTATGCATGAAGGTCTCTCCAGGATTGGTAAATGATCGTTCTCCAACCAGTGCCTGAAAATGTTTCCATTCATTTCAGTATGTCGGTACTTTTTGATTGGAAAATAAGTCCCGCATCATGGACAAGGCCGTTTTCAGTGCTTCCAGCATGCGTTAACATAATGCGCTGGCCTTTGCTGCTCGGAATTGTTCTTTTGAGTTTGCCATTTACTGACTGCCATTCTTTAGCATAGGTGTGGTGTGCGTTGACCCATGATTGTCGAAATATACAATATCATACCGTTCACTCCGCTGCTCACGGATCTGTCTCAGGTATTTGCTTCGAGCAATGACCAAGTGTGGTTTTTCACAAATAATATTCCTGCCCCCAACAGTTTTTCTGAAAGTGAAGCCGGCTCCTCGCACAATCTTCCATAGAGTACTTTTAGAAATGTCAATATAGCATTCTGCATGCAATTTTAATTTCAAATTCCTGAGAGTAACAAGTACATTATTAGCAAACTTTTTCAGTATCTCACGTTTTATGACATCCATGTCAAAGCTGTCGACTTTCCTTTTCCTTCCTTGATTGACATAAGTGCACTCTGAGTCTTGTTTAATCCAACGAGAAAATGACGATCTATTAAGACCAAGCGCGAGTTGCATTCGTCTCTCTGGGTCATGAATATCACAATATAAATGACCCATCTTGGATTCCGTAAGGAAGTGCTTATATAGTTAAAAAGTAACCTTTTGCATAGTTATAAATTTGCATTTCAAACTCATTGTAATTTAGATATAAATGTTGGTATTTAAAGTCAACAAATTGTCTACTGAGTCTTCACAAAATTAATAAAGATGCGCCTTTCCTTCGGTAATTAATGCCAAGGCCGTGGTGCGTCATGTCGTTCAATAACAATTCAGTTTTGTGCACGGGATTTTTCTGAAGTTAGTGTTTCTGCAATAGCCAAACTATTTTACGTGAACGACCGCACCAAATTATGTATATATCCTAAAATGGTGTCAAATTCGAACAGGGTGAATTTAATATAGCCTAAAGAATAAAACTTTTAAACTAGATACAATTTCTCAGAGCAAAAAATATTTCTATAACGTCATCAATATCCTAAGATTGCATGCAAAATTTGAAAGCAAAATAACAAACGGTTATCACGCAAAACTAATTCAGGCGTGATTATGCATTTTTGAACGGACTATACCAACGTATTAGGCTTTTAATAGAAATGTCTGTTTTGTGCCATGAAGTTCTTTGTTAACACCGTTACACTAATAGTTTCTTTTATTCAATGTTATAACAGTTTCTGTTCCTTGTTCCAGTGATTATACGTGGCATAGAGGTGGGGTCTGTAAATTATTGTGGCTTCTGAGATTCTAAGAAATGGTGGGATCCTGTTTCCAGAAAGACAATGAGTTACCAGAGAGACATTTAGTTACCAGAGAGACGATGAGTTACCATAGAGACATTCAGTTACCATAGAGACATTCAGTTACCAGAGAGACAATGAGTTACCAGAGAGACATTCAGTTACCATAGAGACATTCAGTTACCATAGAGACAATGAGTTACCAGAGAGACATTCAGTTACCAGAGAGACAATGAGTTACCATAGAGACATTCAGTTACCATAGAGACATTCAGTTACCAGAGAGACAATGAGTTACCAGAGAGACATTCAGTTACCAGAGAGACAATGAGTTACCATAGAGACATTCAGTTACCATAGAGACATTCAGTTACCAGAGAGACAATGAGTTACCAGAGAGACATTCAGTTACCAGAGAGACAATGAGTTACCAGAGAGACATTCAGTTACCAGAAAGACATTCAGTTACCAGAGAGACAATGAGTTACCATAGAGACATTCAGTTACCAGAGAGACAATGAGTTACCAGAGAGACATTCAGTTACCAGAGAGACAATGAGTTACCAGAGAGACATTCAATTACCAGAGAGACAATGAGTTACCAGAGAGACAATGAGTTACCAGAGAGACATTTAGTTACCAGAGAGACATTGAGTTACCAGAGAGACATTCAGTTACCAGAGAGACAATGAGTTACCAGAGAGACAATGAGTTACCATAGAGACATTCAGTTACCAGAGAGACAATAGAGTTACCATAGAGACATTCAGTTACCAGAGAGACAATGAGTTACCATAGAGACATTCAGTTACCAGAGAGACATTCAGTTACCAGAGAGACAATGAGTTACCATAGAGACATTCAGTTACCAGAGAGACAATGAGTTACCAGAGAGACATTCAGTTACCAGAGAGACAATGAGTTACCAGAGAGACAACGAGTTACCAGAGAGACATTCAGTTACCAGAGAGACATTCAGTTACCAGAGAGACATTCAGTTACCAGAGAGACTTTCAGTTACCAGAGAGACTTTCAGTTACCAGAGAGACTTTCAGTTACCAGAGAGACAAGGAGTTACCATAGAGACATTCAGTTACCAGAGAGACATTCAGTTACCAGAGACACAATGAGTTACCAGAGAGACATTCAGTTACCAGAGAGACAATGAGTTACCATAGAGACATTCAGTTACCAGAGAGACATTCAGTTACCAGAGAGACAAGGAGTTACCATAGAGACATTCAGTTACCAGAGAGACATTCAGTTACCAGAGACACAATGAGTTACCAGAGAGACATTCAGTTACCAGAGAGACAATGAGTTACCATAGAGACATTCAGTTACCAGAGACATTCAGTTACCAGAGAGACAATGAGTTACCATAGAGACATTCAGTTACCAGAGACATTCAGTTACCAGAGAGACAATGAGTTACCATAGAGACATTCAGTTACCAGAGAGACAATGAGTTACCAGAGACATTCAGTTACCAGAGAGACATTCAGTTACCAGAGAGACAATGAGTTACCATAGAGACATTCAGTTACCAGAGACATTCAGTTACCAGAGAGACAATGAGTTACCATAGAGACATTCAGTTACCAGAGACATTCAGTTACCAGAGAGACAATAAGTTACCATAGAGACATTCAGTTACCAGAGACATTCAGTTACCAGAGAGACAATGAGTTACCATAGAGACATTCAGTTACCAGAGAGACAATGAGTTACCAGAGAGACATTCAGTTACCAGAGAGACAATGAGTTACCAGAGACATTCAGTTACCAGAGAGACATTCAGTTACCAGAAAGACAATGAGTTACCAGAGAGACATTCAGTTACCAGAGAGACAATGAGTTACCAGAGAGACATTCAGTTACCAGAAAGACAATGAGTTACCAGAGAGACATTCAGTTACCAGAAAGACAATGAGTTACCAGAGAGACATTCAGTTACCAGAAAGACAATGAGTTACCAGAGAGACATTCAGTTACCAGAGAAACATTCAGTTACCAGAAAGACAATGAGTTACTATGGAGACAATGAGTTACCAGAGAAACATTCAGTTACCAGAAAGACAATGAGTTACTATGGAGACAATGAGTTACCAGAGAAACATTCAGTTACCAGAAAGACAATGAGTTACTATGGAGACAATGAGTTACCAGAGAAACATTCAGTTACCAGAAAGACAATGAGTTACTATGGAGACAATGAGTTACCAGAGAAACATTCAGTTACCAGAAAGACAATGAGTTACTATGCAGACAATGAGTTACCAGAGAAACATTCAGTTACCAGAAAGACAATGAGTTACTATGGAGACAATGAGTTACCAGAGAAACATTCAGTTACCAGAAAGACAATGAGTTACTATGGAGACAATGAGTTACCAGAGAAACATTCAGTTACCAGAAAGACAATGAGTTACTATGGAGACAATGAGTTACCAGAGAAACATTCAGTTACCAGAAAGACAATGAGTTACTATGGAGACAATGAGTTACCAGAGAAACATTCAGTTACCAGAAAGACAATGAGTTACTATGGAGACAATGAGTTACCAGAGAAACATTCAGTTACCAGAAAGACAATGAGTTACTATGGAGACAATGAGTTACCAGAGAAACATTCAGTTACCAGAAAGACAATGAGTTACTATGGAGACAATGAGTTACCAGAGAGACTTTCAGTTACCAGAGAGACTTTCAGTTACCAGAGAGACTTTCAGTTACCAGAGAGACTTTCAGTTACCAGAGAAACATTCAGTTACCAGAGAAACATTCAGTTACCAGAGAGACATTCAGTTACCAGAGAAACATTCAGTTACCAGAGAGACATTCAGTTACCAGAGAAACATTCAGTTACCAGAGAGACATTCAGTTACCAGAGAAACAATGTGTTACCAGAGAGACTTTCAGTTACCAGAGAGACTTTCAGTTACCAGAGAGATTTCAGTTACCAGAGAGACTTTCAGTTACCAGAGAGACTTTCAGTTACCAGAGAAACATTCAGTTACCAGAGAAACATTCAGTTACCAGAGAGACTTTCAGTTACCAGAGAGACATCAGTTACCAGAGAGACATTCATTTACCAGAGAAACATTCAGTTACCAGAGAAACATTCAGTTACCAGAGAGACTTTCAGTTACCAGAGAAACATTCAGTTACCAGAGAGACTTTCAGTTACCAGAGAGACATTCAGTTACCAGAGAGACTTTCAGTTACCAGAGAGACATTCAGTTACCAGAGAGACATTCAGTTACCAGAGAAACATTCAGTTACCAGAGAGACTTTCAGTTACCAGAGAGACTTTCAGTTACCAGAGAGACTTTCAGTTACCAGAGAGACTTTCAGTTACCAGAGAGAGTTTCAGTTACCAGAGAGACTTTCAGTTACCAGAGAGACTTTCAGTTATCAGAGAGACATTCAGTTACCAGAGAGACTTTCAGTTACCAGAGAAACATTCAGTTACCAGAGAGACTTTCAGTTACCAGAGAGACATTCAGTTACCAGAGAGACTTTCAGTTACCAGAGAGACATTCAGTTACCAGAGAGACATTCAGTTACCAGAGAAACATTCAGTTACCAGAGAGACTTTCAGTTACCAGAGAGACTTTCAGTTACCAGAGAGACTTTCAGTTACCAGAGAGACTTTCAGTTACCAGAGAGAGTTTCAGTTACCAGAGAGACTTTCAGTTACCAGAGAGACTTTCAGTTATCAGAGAGACATTCAGTTACCAGAAAGACATTCAGTTACCAGAGAGACATTCAGTTACCAGAGAGACATTCAGTTACCAGAGAGACATTCAATTACCAGAGAGACTTTCAGTTACCAGAGAAACATTCAGTTACCAGAGAAACATTCAGTTACCAGGGAGACTTTCAGTTACCAGAGAAACATTCAGTTACCAGAGAAACATTCAGTTACCAGAGAAACATTCAGTTACCAGAGAGACATTCAGTTACCAGAGAGACTTTCAGTTACCAGAGAGACTTTCAGTTACCAGAGAAACTTTCAGTTACCAGAGAGACTTTCAGTTACCAGAGAGACTTTCAGTTACCAGAGAGACATTCAGTTACCAGAGAGACATTCAGTTACCAGAGAGACATTCAGTTACCAGAGAGACATTTAGTTACCAGAGAGACATTCAGTTACCAGAGAGACATTCAGTTACCAGAGAGACTTTCAGTTACCAGAGAAACATTCAGTTACCAGAGAAACATTCAGTTACCAGAGAGACTTTCAGTTACCAGAGAAACATTCAGTTACCAGAGAGACTTTCAGTTACCAGAAAGACAATGCGTTACCAGAGAGACATTCAGTTACCAGAAAGACAATGAGTTACCAGAGAGACATTCAGTTACCAGAGAGACTTTCAGTTACCAGAGAAACATTCAGTTACCAGAGAGACTTTCAGTTACCAGAGAGACTTTCAGTTGCCAGAGAGACTTTCAGTTACCAGAGAGACTTTCAGTTACCAGAGAGACTTTCAGTTACCAGAGAGACTTTCAGTTACCAGAGAGACTTTCAGTTACCAGAGAGACTTTCAGTTACCAGAGAGACAATGAGTTACTATGGAGACAATGAGTTACCAGAGAAACATTCAGTTACCAGAAAGACAATGAGTTACTATGGAGACAATGAGTTACCAGAGAAACATTCAGTTACCAGAAAGACAATGAGTTACTATGGAGACAATGAGTTACCAGAGAAACATTCAGTTACCAGAAAGACAATGAGTTACTATGGAGACAATGAGTTACCAGAGAAACATTCAGTTACCAGAAAGACAATGAGTTACTATGGAGACAATGAGTTACCAGAGAAACATTCAGTTACCAGAAAGACAATGAGTTACTATGGAGACAATGAGTTACCAGAGAAACATTCAGTTACCAGAAAGACAATGAGTTACTATGGAGACAATGAGTTACCAGAGAAACATTCAGTTACCAGAAAGACAATGAGTTACTATGGAGACAATGAGTTACCAGAGAAACATTCAGTTACCAGAAAGACAATGAGTTACTATGGAGACAATGAGTTACCAGAGAAACATTCAGTTACCAGAAAGACAATGAGTTACTATGGAGACAATGAGTTACCAGAGAAACATTCAGTTACCAGAAAGACAATGAGTTACTATGGAGACTATGAGTTACCAGAGAAACATTCAGTTACCAGAGAGAAATTCAGTTACCAGAGAAACATTCAGTTACCAGAGAGACTTTCAGTTACCAGAGAGACTTTCAGTTACCAGAGAGACTTTCAGTTACCAGAGAGACTTTCAGTTACCAGAGAGACTTTCAGTTACCAGAGAGACATTCAGTTACCAGAGAAACATTCAGTTACCAGAGAGACTTTCAGTTACCAGAGAGACTTTCAGTTACCAGAGAGACTTTCAGTTACCAGAGAGACTTTCAGTTACCAGAGAGACTTTCAGTTACCAGAGAAACATTCAGTTACCAGAGAAACAATGAGTTACCAGAGAGACTTTCAGTTACCAGAGACTTTAAGTTACCAGAGAGACTTTCAGTTACCAGAGAGACTTTCAGTTACCAGAGAGACTTTCAGTTACCAGAGAAATATTCAGTTACCAGAGAAACATTCAGTTACCAGAGAGACTTTCAGTTACCAGAGAGACATTCAGTTACCAGAGAAACATTCAGTTACCAGAGAAACATTCAGTTACCAGAGAGACTTTCAGTTACCAGAGAGACTTTCAGTTACCAGAGAAACATTCAGTTACCAGAGAAACATTCAGTTACCAGAGAGACATTCAGTTACCAGAGAGACTTTCAGTTACCAGAGAAACATTCAGTTACCAGAGAAACATTCAGTTACCAGAGAGACTTTCAGTTACCAGAGAGACTTTCAGTTACCAGAGAAACATTCAGTTACCAGAGAGACTTTCAGTTACCAGAGAGACTTTCAGTTACCAGAGAGACTTTCAGTTACCAGAGAGACTTTCAGTTACCAGAGAAACATTCAGTTACCAGAGAAACATTCAGTTACCAGAGAGACTTTCAGTTACCAGAGAGACTTTCAGTTACCAGAGAAACATTCAGTTAACAGAGAGACTTTCAGTTACCAGAGAGACATTCAGTTACCAGAGAAACATTCAGTTACCAGAGAGACTTTCAGTTACCAGAGAGACTTTCAGTTACCAGAGAGACTTTCAGTTACCAGAGAGACATTCAGTTACCAGAGAGACATTCAGTTACCAGAGAAACAATGAGTTACCAGAGAGACATTCAGGTACCAGAGAGACTTTCAGTTACCAGAGAGACATTCAGTTACCAGAGAGACATTCAGTTACCAGAGAAACATTCAGTTACCAGAGAGACTTTCAGTTACCAGAGAGACTTTCAGTTACCAGAGAGACTTTCAGTTACCAGAGAGACTTTCAGTTACCAGAGAGACTTTCAGTTACCAGAGAGACTTTCAGTTACCAGAGAGACTTTCAGTTACCAGAGAGACTTTCAGTTACCAGAGAGACATTCAGTTACCAGAGAGACTTTCAGTTACCAGAGAGACTTTCAGTTACTAGATAGACTTTCAGTTACCAGAGAGACTTTCAGTTACCAGAGAGACTTTCAGTTACCAGAGAGACTTTCAGTTACCAGAGAGACTTTCAGTTACCAGAGAAACATTCAGTTACCAGAGAGACATTCAGTTACCAGAGATACTTTCAGTTACCAGAGAGACTTTCAGTTACCAGAGAGACTTTCAGTTACCAGAGAAACATTCAGTTACCAGAGAGACTTTCAGTTACCAGAGAGACTTTCAGTTACCAGAGAGACTTTCAGTTACCAGAGAGACTTTCAGTTACCAGAGAGACTTTCAGTTACCAGAGAAACATTCAGTTACCAGAGAAACAATGAGTTACCAGAGAGACTTTCAGTTACCAGAGACTTTCAGTTACCAGAGAGACTTTCAGTTACCAGAGAGACTTTCAGTTACCAGAGAGACATTCAGTTACCAGAGAGACTTTCAGTTACCAGAGAGACTTTCAGTTACTAGATAGACTTTCAGTTACCAGAGAGACTTTCAGTTACCAGAGAGACTTTCAGTTACCAGAGAAACTTTCAGTTACCAGAGAAACAATGAGTTACCAGAGAGACTTTCAGTTACCAGAGACTTTCAGTTACCAGAGAGACTTTCAGTTACCAGAGAGACTTTCAGTTACCAGAGAGACTTTCAGTTACCAGAGAAATATTCAGTTACCAGAGAAACATACAGTTACCAGAGAGACTTTCAGTTACCAGAGAGACATTCAGTTACCAGAGAAACATTCAGTTACCAGAGAAACATTCAGTTACCAGAGAGACTTTCAGTTACCAGAGAGACTTTCAGTTACCAGAGAAACATTCAGTTACCAGAGAAACATTCAGTTACCAGAGAGACATTCAGTTACCAGAGAGACTTTCAGTTACCAGAGAAACATTCAGTTACCAGAGAAACATTCAGTTACCAGAGAGACTTTCAGTTACCAGAGAGACTTTCAGTTACCAGAGAAACATTCAGTTACCAGAGAAATATTCAGTTACCAGAGAAACATTCAGTTACCAGAGAGACTTTCAGTTACCAGAGAGACATTCAGTTACCAGAGAAACATTCAGTTACCAGAGAAACATTCAGTTACCAGAGAGACTTTCAGTTACCAGAGAGACTTTCAGTTACCAGAGAAACATTCAGTTACCAGAGAAACATTCAGTTACCAGAGAGACATTCAGTTACCAGAGAGACTTTCAGTTACCAGAGAAACATTCAGTTACCAGAGAAACATTCAGTTACCAGAGAGACTTTCAGTTACCAGAGAGACTTTCAGTTACCAGAGAAACATTCAGTTACCAGAGAGACTTTCAGTTACCAGAGAGACTTTCAGTTACCAGAGAGACTTTCAGTTACCAGAGAGACTTTCAGTTACCAGAGAAACATTCAGTTACCAGAGAAACATTCAGTTACCAGAGAGACTTTCAGTTACCAGAGAGACTTTCAGTTACCAGAGAAACATTCAGTTAACAGAGAGACTTTCAGTTACCAGAGAGACATTCAGTTACCAGAGAAACATTCAGTTACCAGAGAGACTTTCAGTTACCAGAGAGACTTTCAGTTACCAGAGAGACTTTCAGTTACCAGAGAGACATTCAGTTACCAGAGAGACATTCAGTTACCAGAGAAACAATGAGTTACCAGAGAGACATTCAGGTACCAGAGAGACTTTCAGTTACCAGAGAGACATTCAGTTACCAGAGAGACATTCAGTTACCAGAGAAACATTCAGTTACCAGAGAGACTTTCAGTTACCAGAGAGACTTTCAGTTACCAGAGAGACTTTCAGTTACCAGAGAGACTTTCAGTTACCAGAGAGACTTTCAGTTACCAGAGAGACTTTCAGTTACCAGAGAGACTTTCAGTTACCAGAGAGACTTTCAGTTACCAGAGAGACATTCAGTTACCAGAGAGACTTTCAGTTACCAGAGAGACTTTCAGTTACTAGATAGACTTTCAGTTACCAGAGAGACTTTCAGTTACCAGAGAGACTTTCAGTTACCAGAGAGACTTTCAGTTACCAGAGAGACTTTCAGTTACCAGAGAGACTTTCAGTTACCAGAGAGACTTGCAGTTACCAGAGAGACTTTCAGTTACCAGAGAGACTTTCAGTTACCAGAGAGACTTTCAGTTACCAGAGAGACATTCAGTTACCAGAGAAACATTCAGTTACCAGAGAGACTTTCAGTTACCAGAGAGACTTTCAGTTACCAGAGAGACTTTCAGTTACCAGAGAGACTTTCAGTTACCAGAGAGACTTTCAGTTACCAGAGAAACATTCAGTTACCAGAGAATGAATGAGTTACCAGAGAGACTTTCAGTTACCAGAGAGACTTTCAGTTACTAGATAGACTTTCAGTTACCAGAGAGACTTTCAGTTACCAGAGAGACTTTCAGTTACCAGAGAAACTTTCAGTTACCAGAGAAACAATGAGTTACCAGAGAGACTTTCAGTTACCAGAGACTTTCAGTTACCAGAGAGACTTTCAGTTACCAGAGAGACTTTCAGTTACCAGAGAAATATTCAGTTACCAGAGAAATATTCAGTTACCAGAGAAACATTCAGTTACCAGAGAGACTTTCAGTTACCAGAGAGACATTCAGTTACCAGAGAAACATTCAGTTACCAGAGAAACATTCAGTTACCAGAGAGACTTTCAGTTACCAGAGAGACTTTCAGTTACCAGAGAAACATTCAGTTACCAGAGAAACATTCAGTTACCAGAGAGACATTCAGTTACCAGAGAGACTTTCAGTTACCAGAGAGACATTCAGTTACCAGAGAAACATTCAGTTACCAGAGAGACTTTCAGTTACCAGAGAGACTTTCAGTTACCAGAGAGACTTTCAGTTACCAGAGAGACTTTCAGTTACCAGAGAGACATTCAGTTACCAGAGAGACTTTCAGTTACCAGAGAGACTTTCAGTTACTAGATAGACTTTCAGTTACCAGAGAGACTTTCAGTTACCAGAGAGACTTTCAGTTACCAGAGAGACTTTCAGTTACCAGAGAGACTTTCAGTTACCAGAGAAACATTCAGTTACCAGAGAGACATTCAGTTACCAGAGAGACTTTCAGTTACCAGAGAGACTTTCAGTTACCAGAGAGACTTTCAGTTACCAGAGAGACATTCAGTTACCAGAGAAACATTCAGTTACCAGAGAGACTTTCAGTTACCAGAGAGACTTTCAGTTACCAGAGAGACTTTCAGTTACCAGAGAGACTTTCAGTTACCAGAGAGACTTTCAGTTACCAGAGAAACATTCAGTTACCAGAGAGACATTCAGTTACCAGAGAGACTTTCAGTTACCAGAGAGACTTTCAGTTACTAGATAGACTTTCAGTTACCAGAGAGACTTTCAGTTACCAGAGAGACTTTCAGTTACCAGAGAAACATTCAGTTACCAGAGAAACAATGAGTTACCAGAGAGACTTTCAGTTACCAGAGACTTTCAGTTACCAGAGAGACTTTCAGTTACCAGAGAGACTTTCAGTTACCAGAGAGACTTTCAGTTACCAGAGAAATATTCAGTTACCAGAGAAACATTCAGTTACCAGAGAGACTTTCAGTTACCAGAGAGACATTCAGTTACCAGAGAAACATTCAGTTACCAGAGAAACATTCAGTTACCAGAGAGACTTTCAGTTACCAGAGAGACTTTCAGTTACCAGAGAAACATTCAGTTACCAGAGAAACATTCAGTTACCAGAGAGACATTCAGTTACCAGAGAGACTTTCAGTTACCAGAGAGACATTCAGTTACCAGAGAAACATTCAGTTACCAGAGAGACTTTCAGTTACCAGAGAGACTTTCAGTTACCAGAGAGACTTTCAGTTACCAGAGAGACATTCAGTTACCAGAGAGACATTCAGTTACCAGAGAAACAATGAGTTACCAGAGAGACATTCAGGTACCAGAGAGACTTTCAGTTACCAGAGAGACATTCAGTTACCAGAGAGACATTCAGTTACCAGAGAAACATTCAGTTACCAGAGAGACTTTCAGTTACCAGAGAGACTTTCAGTTACCAGAGAGACTTTCAGTTACCAGAGAGACTTTCAGTTACCAGAGAGACTTTCAGTTACCAGAGAGACTTTCAGTTACCAGAGAGACTTTCAGTTACCAGAGAGACTTTCAGTTACCAGAGAGACATTCAGTTACCAGAGAGACTTTCAGTTACCAGAGAGACTTTCAGTTACTAGATAGACTTTCAGTTACCAGAGAGACTTTCAGTTACCAGAGAGACTTTCAGTTACCAGAGAGACTTTCAGTTACCAGAGAGACTTTCAGTTACCAGAGAAACATTCAGTTACCAGAGAGACATTCAGTTACCAGAGATACTTTCAGTTACCAGAGAGACTTTCAGTTACCAGAGAGACTTTCAGTTACCAGAGAAACATTCAGTTACCAGAGAGACTTTCAGTTACCAGAGAGACTTTCAGTTACCAGAGAGACTTTCAGTTACCAGAGAGACTTTCAGTTACCAGAGAGACTTTCAGTTACCAGAGAAACATTCAGTTACCAGAGAAACAATGAGTTACCAGAGAGACTTTCAGTTACCAGAGACTTTCAGTTACCAGAGAGACTTTCAGTTACCAGAGAGACTTTCAGTTACCAGAGAGACATTCAGTTACCAGAGAGACTTTCAGTTACCAGAGAGACTTTCAGTTACTAGATAGACTTTCAGTTACCAGAGAGACTTTCAGTTACCAGAGAGACTTTCAGTTACCAGAGAAACTTTCAGTTACCAGAGAAACAATGAGTTACCAGAGAGACTTTCAGTTACCAGAGACTTTCAGATACCAGAGAGACTTTCAGTTACCAGAGAGACTTTCAGTTACCAGAGAGACTTTCAGTTACCAGAGAAATATTCAGTTACCAGAGAAACATACAGTTACCAGAGAGACTTTCAGTTACCAGAGAGACATTCAGTTACCAGAGAAACATTCAGTTACCAGAGAAACATTCAGTTACCAGAGAGACTTTCAGTTACCAGAGAGACTTTCAGTTACCAGAGAAACATTCAGTTACCAGAGAAACATTCAGTTACCAGAGAGACATTCAGTTACCAGAGAGACTTTCAGTTACCAGAGAAACATTCAGTTACCAGAGAAACATTCAGTTACCAGAGAGACTTTCAGTTACCAGAGAGACTTTCAGTTACCAGAGAAACATTCAGTTACCAGAGAAATATTCAGTTACCAGAGAAACATTCAGTTACCAGAGAGACTTTCAGTTACCAGAGAGACATTCAGTTACCAGAGAAACATTCAGTTACCAGAGAAACATTCAGTTACCAGAGAGACTTTCAGTTACCAGAGAGACTTTCAGTTACCAGAGAAACATTCAGTTACCAGAGAAACATTCAGTTACCAGAGAGACATTCAGTTACCAGAGAGACTTTCAGTTACCAGAGAAACATTCAGTTACCAGAGAAACATTCAGTTACCAGAGAGACTTTCAGTTACCAGAGAGACTTTCAGTTACCAGAGAAACATTCAGTTACCAGAGAGACTTTCAGTTACCAGAGAGACTTTCAGTTACCAGAGAGACTTTCAGTTACCAGAGAGACTTTCAGTTACCAGAGAAACATTCAGTTACCAGAGAAACATTCAGTTACCAGAGAGACTTTCAGTTACCAGAGAGACTTTCAGTTACCAGAGAAACATTCAGTTAACAGAGAGACTTTCAGTTACCAGAGAGACATTCAGTTACCAGAGAAACATTCAGTTACCAGAGAAACATTCAGTTACCAGAGAGACTTTCAGTTACCAGAGAGACATTCAGTTACCAGAGAAACATTCAGTTACCAGAGAAACATTCAGTTACCAGAGAGACTTTCAGTTACCAGAGAGACTTTCAGTTACCAGAGAAACATTCAGTTACCAGAGAAACATTCAGTTACCAGAGAGACATTCAGTTACCAGAGAGACTTTCAGTTACCAGAGAAACATTCAGTTACCAGAGAAACATTCAGTTACCAGAGAGACTTTCAGTTACCAGAGAGACTTTCAGTTACCAGAGAAACATTCAGTTACCAGAGAGACTTTCAGTTACCAGAGAGACTTTCAGTTACCAGAGAGACTTTCAGTTACCAGAGAAACATTCAGTTACCAGAGAAACATTCAGTTACCAGAGAGACTTTCAGTTACCAGAGAGACTTTCAGTTACCAGAGAAACATTCAGTTAACAGAGAGACTTTCAGTTACCAGAGAGACATTCAGTTACCAGAGAAACATTCAGTTACCAGAGAGACTTTCAGTTACCAGAGAGACTTTCAGTTACCAGAGAGACTTTCAGTTACCAGAGAGACATTCAGTTACCAGAGAGACATTCAGTTACCAGAGAAACAATGAGTTACCAGAGAGACATTCAGGTACCAGAGAGACTTTCAGTTACCAGAGAGACATTCAGTTACCAGAGAGACATTCAGTTACCAGAGAAACATTCAGTTACCAGAGAGACTTTCAGTTACCAGAGAGACTTTCAGTTACCAGAGAGACATTCAGTTACCAGAGAGACTTTCAGTTACCAGAGAGACTTTCAGTTACTAGATAGACTTTCAGTTACCAGAGAGACTTTCAGTTACCAGAGAGACTTTCAGTTACCAGAGAGACTTTCAGTTACCAGAGAGACTTTCAGTTACCAGAGAAACATTCAGTTACCAGAGAGACATTCAGTTACCAGAGAGACTTTCAGTTACCAGAGAGACTTTCAGTTACCAGAGAGACTTTCAGTTACCAGAGAGACATTCAGTTACCAGAGAAACATTCAGTTACCAGAGAGACTTTCAGTTACCAGAGAGACTTTCAGTTACCAGAGAGACTTTCAGTTACCAGAGAGACTTTCAGTTACCAGAGAGACTTTCAGTTACCAGAGAAACATTCAGTTACCAGAGAATGAATGAGTTACCAGAGAGACTTTCAGTTACCAGAGAGACTTTCAGTTACTAGAGAGACTTTCAGTTACCAGAGAGACTTTCAGTTACCAGAGAGACTTTCAGTTACCAGAGAAACATTCAGTTACCAGAGAAACAATGAGTTACCAGAGAGACTTTCAGTTACCAGAGACTTTCAGTTACCAGAGAGACTTTCAGTTACCAGAGAGACTTTCAGTTACCAGAGAGACTTTCAGTTACCAGAGAAATATTCAGTTACCAGAGAAACATTCAGTTACCAGAGAGACTTTCAGTTACCAGAGAGACATTCAGTTACCAGAGAAACATTCAGTTACCAGAGAAACATTCAGTTACCAGAGAGACTTTCAGTTACCAGAGAGACTTTCAGTTACCAGAGAAACATTCAGTTACCAGAGAAACATTCAGTTACCAGAGAGACATTCAGTTACCAGAGAGACTTTCAGTTACCAGAGAGACATTCAGTTACCAGAGAAACATTCAGTTACCAGAGAGACTTTCAGTTACCAGAGAGACTTTCAGTTACCAGAGAGACTTTCAGTTACCAGAGAGACTTTCAGTTACCAGAGAGACATTCAGTTACCAGAGAGACTTTCAGTTACCAGAGAGACTTTCAGTTACTAGATAGACTTTCAGTTACCAGAGAGACTTTCAGTTACCAGAGAGACTTTCAGTTACCAGAGAGACTTTCAGTTACCAGAGAGACTTTCAGTTACCAGAGAAACATTCAGTTACCAGAGAGACATTCAGTTACCAGAGAGACTTTCAGTTACCAGATAGACTTTCAGTTACCAGAGAGACTTTCAGTTACCAGAGAGACATTCAGTTACCAGAGAAACATTCAGTTACCAGAGAGACTTTCAGTTACCAGAGAGACTTTCAGTTACCAGAGAGACTTTCAGTTACCAGAGAGACTTTCAGTTACCAGAGAGACTTTCAGTTACCAGAGAAACATTCAGTTACCAGAGAGACATTCAGTTACCAGAGAGACTTTCAGTTACCAGAGAGACTTTCAGTTACTAGATAGACTTTCAGTTACCAGAGAGACTTTCAGTTACCAGAGAGACTTTCAGTTACCAGAGAAACATTCAGTTACCAGAGAAACAATGAGTTACCAGAGAGACTTTCAGTTACCAGAGACTTTCAGTTACCAGAGAGACTTTCAGTTACCAGAGAGACTTTCAGTTACCAGAGAGACTTTCAGTTACCAGAGAAATATTCAGTTACCAGAGAAACATTCAGTTACCAGAGAGACTTTCAGTTACCAGAGAGACATTCAGTTACCAGAGAAACATTCAGTTACCAGAGAAACATTCAGTTACCAGAGAGACTTTCAGTTACCAGAGAGACTTTCAGTTACCAGAGAAACATTCAGTTACCAGAGAAACATTCAGTTACCAGAGAGACATTCAGTTACCAGAGAGACTTTCAGTTACCAGAGAGACATTCAGTTACCAGAGAAACATTCAGTTACCAGAGAGACTTTCAGTTACCAGAGAGACTTTCAGTTACCAGAGAGACTTTCAGTTACCAGAGAGACATTCAGTTACCAGAGAGACATTCAGTTACCAGAGAAACAATGAGTTACCAGAGAGACATTCAGGTACCAGAGAGACTTTCAGTTACCAGAGAGACATTCAGTTACCAGAGAGACATTCAGTTACCAGAGAAACATTCAGTTACCAGAGAGACTTTCAGTTACCAGAGAGACTTTCAGTTACCAGAGAGACTTTCAGTTACCAGAGAGACTTTCAGTTACCAGAGAGACTTTCAGTTACCAGAGAGACTTTCAGTTACCAGAGAGACTTTCAGTTACCAGAGAGACTTTCAGTTACCAGAGAGACATTCAGTTACCAGAGAGACTTTCAGTTACCAGAGAGACTTTCAGTTACTAGATAGACTTTCAGTTACCAGAGAGACTTTCAGTTACCAGAGAGACTTTCAGTTACCAGAGAGACTTTCAGTTACCAGAGAGACTTTCAGTTACCAGAGAAACATTCAGTTACCAGAGAGACATTCAGTTACCAGAGATACTTTCAGTTACCAGAGAGACTTTCAGTTACCAGAGAGACTTTCAGTTACCAGAGAAACATTCAGTTACCAGAGAGACTTTCAGTTACCAGAGAGACTTTCAGTTACCAGAGAGACTTTCAGTTACCAGAGAGACTTTCAGTTACCAGAGAGACTTTCAGTTACCAGAGAAACATTCAGTTACCAGAGAAACAATGAGTTACCAGAGAGACTTTCAGTTACCAGAGACTTTCAGTTACCAGAGAGACTTTCAGTTACCAGAGAGACTTTCAGTTACCAGAGAGACATTCAGTTACCAGAGAGACTTTCAGTTACCAGAGAGACTTTCAGTTACTAGATAGACTTTCAGTTACCAGAGAGACTTTCAGTTACCAGAGAGACTTTCAGTTACCAGAGAAACTTTCAGTTACCAGAGAAACAATGAGTTACCAGAGAGACTTTCAGTTACCAGAGACTTTCAGTTACCAGAGAGACTTTCAGTTACCAGAGAGACTTTCAGTTACCAGAGAGACTTTCAGTTACCAGAGAAATATTCAGTTACCAGAGAAACATACAGTTACCAGAGAGACTTTCAGTTACCAGAGAGACATTCAGTTACCAGAGAAACATTCAGTTACCAGAGAAACATTCAGTTACCAGAGAGACTTTCAGTTACCAGAGAGACTTTCAGTTACCAGAGAAACATTCAGTTACCAGAGAAACATTCAGTTACCAGAGAGACATTCAGTTACCAGAGAGACTTTCAGTTACCAGAGAAACATTCAGTTACCAGAGAAACATTCAGTTACCAGAGAGACTTTCAGTTACCAGAGAGACTTTCAGTTACCAGAGAAACATTCAGTTACCAGAGAAATATTCAGTTACCAGAGAAACATTCAGTTACCAGAGAGACTTTCAGTTACCAGAGAGACATTCAGTTACCAGAGAAACATTCAGTTACCAGAGAAACATTCAGTTACCAGAGAGACTTTCAGTTACCAGAGAGACTTTCAGTTACCAGAGAAACATTCAGTTACCAGAGAAACATTCAGTTACCAGAGAGACATTCAGTTACCAGAGAGACTTTCAGTTACCAGAGAAACATTCAGTTACCAGAGAAACATTCAGTTACCAGAGAGACTTTCAGTTACCAGAGAGACTTTCAGTTACCAGAGAAACATTCAGTTACCAGAGAGACTTTCAGTTACCAGAGAGACTTTCAGTTACCAGAGAGACTTTCAGTTACCAGAGAGACTTTCAGTTACCAGAGAAACATTCAGTTACCAGAGAAACATTCAGTTACCAGAGAGACTTTCAGTTACCAGAGAGACTTTCAGTTACCAGAGAAACATTCAGTTAACAGAGAGACTTTCAGTTACCAGAGAGACATTCAGTTACCAGAGAAACATTCAGTTACCAGAGAGACTTTCAGTTACCAGAGAGACTTTCAGTTACCAGAGAGACTTTCAGTTACCAGAGAGACATTCAGTTACCAGAGAGACATTCAGTTACCAGAGAAACAATGAGTTACCAGAGAGACATTCAGGTACCAGAGAGACTTTCAGTTACCAGAGAGACATTCAGTTACCAGAGAGACATTCAGTTACCAGAGAAACATTCAGTTACCAGAGAGACTTTCAGTTACCAGAGAGACTTTCAGTTACCAGAGAGACTTTCAGTTACCAGAGAGACTTTCAGTTACCAGAGAGACTTTCAGTTACCAGAGAGACTTTCAGTTACCAGAGAGACTTTCAGTTACCAGAGAGACTTTCAGTTACCAGAGAGACATTCAGTTACCAGAGAGACTTTCAGTTACCAGAGAGACTTTCAGTTACTAGATAGACTTTCAGTTACCAGAGAGACTTTCAGTTACCAGAGAGACTTTCAGTTACCAGAGAGACTTTCAGTTACCAGAGAGACTTTCAGTTACCAGAGAAACATTCAGTTACCAGAGAGACATTCAGTTACCAGAGAGACTTTCAGTTACCAGAGAGACTTTCAGTTACCAGAGAGACTTTCAGTTACCAGAGAGACATTCAGTTACCAGAGAAACATTCAGTTACCAGAGAGACTTTCAGTTACCAGAGAGACTTTCAGTTACCAGAGAGACTTTCAGTTACCAGAGAGACTTTCAGTTACCAGAGAAACATTCAGTTACCAGAGAATGAATGAGTTACCAGAGAGACTTTCAGTTACCAGAGAGACTTTCAGTTACCAGAGAGACATTCAGTTACCAGAGAAACATTCAGTTACCAGAGAGACTTTCAGTTACCAGAGAGACTTTCAGTTACCAGAGAGACTTTCAGTTACCAGAGAGACTTTCAGTTACCAGAGAGACATTCAGTTACCAGAGAGACTTTCAGTTACCAGAGAGACTTTCAGTTACCAGAGAGACTTTCAGTTACCAGAGAGACTTTCAGTTACCAGAGAGACTTTCAGTTACCAGAGAGACTTTCAGTTACCAGAGAGACTTTCAGTTACCAGAGAAACATTCAGTTACCAGAGAGACATTCAGTTACCAGAGAGACTTTCAGTTACCAGAGAGACTTTCAGTTACCAGAGAGACTTTCAGTTACCAGAGAGACATTCAGTTACCAGAGAAACATTCAGTTACCAGAGAGACTTTCAGTTACCAGAGAGACTTTCAGTTACCAGAGAGACTTTCAGTTACCAGAGAGACTTTCAGTTACCAGAGAAACATTCAGTTACCAGAGAAACAATGAGTTACCAGAGAGACTTTCAGTTACCAGAGACTTTCAGTTACCAGAGAGACTTTCAGTTACCAGAGAGACTTTCAGTTACCAGAGAGACATTCAGTTACCAGAGAGACTTTCAGTTACCAGAGAGACTTTCAGTTACCAGAGAGACTTTCAGTTACCAGAGAGACTTTCAGTTACCAGAGAGACTTTCAGTTACCAGAGAGACTTTCAGTTACCAGAGAGACTTTCAGTTACCAGAGAGACTTTCAGTTACCAGAGAGACTTTCAGTTACCAGAGAAACATTCAGTTACCAGAGAATGAATGAGTTACCAGAGAGACTTTCAGTTACCAGAGAGACTTTCAGTTACCAGAGAGACTTTCAGTTACCAGAGAGACTTTCAGTTACCAGAGAGACTTTCAGTTACCAGAGAAACTTTCAGTTACCAGAGAAACAATGAGTTACCAGAGAGACTTTCAGTTACCAGAGACTTTCAGTTACCAGAGAGACTTTCAGTTACCAGAGAGACTTTCAGTTACCAGAGAAATATTCAGTTACCAGAGAAATATTCAGTTACCAGAGAAACATTCAGTTACCAGAGAGACTTTCAGTTACCAGAGAGACATTCAGTTACCAGAGAAACATTCAGTTACCAGAGAAACATTCAGTTACCAGAGAGACTTTCAGTTACCAGAGAGACTTTCAGTTACCAGAGAAACATTCAGTTACCAGAGAAACATTCAGTTACCAGAGAGACATTCAGTTACCAGAGAGACTTTCAGTTACCAGAGAGACATTCAGTTACCAGAGAAACATTCAGTTACCAGAGAGACTTTCAGTTACCAGAGAGACTTTCAGTTACCAGAGAGACTTTCAGTTACCAGAGAGACTTTCAGTTACCAGAGAGACATTCAGTTACCAGAGAGACTTTCAGTTACCAGAGAGACTTTCAGTTACTAGAGAGACTTTCAGTTACCAGAGAGACTTTCAGTTACCAGAGAGACTTTCAGTTACCAGAGAGACTTTCAGTTACCAGAGAGACTTTCAGTTACCAGAGAAACATTCAGTTACCAGAGAGACATTCAGTTACCAGAGAGACTTTCAGTTACCAGAGAGACTTTCAGTTACCAGAGAGACTTTCAGTTACCAGAGAGACATTCAGTTACCAGAGAAACATTCAGTTACCAGAGAGACTTTCAGTTACCAGAGAGACTTTCAGTTACCAGAGAGACTTTCAGTTACCAGAGAGACTTTCAGTTACCAGAGAGACTTTCAGTTACCAGAGAAACATTCAGTTACCAGAGAGACATTCAGTTACCAGAGAGACTTTCAGTTACCAGAGAGACTTTCAGTTACCAGAGAGACTTTCAGTTACCAGAGAGACTTTCAGTTACCAGAGAGACTTTCAGTTACCAGAGAAACATTCAGTTACCAGAGAAACAATGAGTTACCAGAGAGACTTTCAGTTACCAGAGACTTTCAGTTACCAGAGAGACTTTCAGTTACCAGAGAGACTTTCAGTTACCAGAGAGACTTTCAGTTACCAGAGAAATATTCAGTTACCAGAGAAACATTCAGTTACCAGAGAGACTTTCAGTTACCAGAGAGACATTCAGTTACCAGAGAAACATTCAGTTACCAGAGAAACATTCAGTTACCAGAGAGACTTTCAGTTACCAGAGAGACTTTCAGTTACCAGAGAAACATTCAGTTACCAGAGAAACATTCAGTTACCAGAGAGACATTCAGTTACCAGAGAGACTTTCAGTTACCAGAGAGACATTCAGTTACCAGAGAAACATTCAGTTACCAGAGAGACTTTCAGTTACCAGAGAGACTTTCAGTTACCAGAGAGACTTTCAGTTACCAGAGAGACATTCAGTTACCAGAGAGACATTCAGTTACCAGAGAAACATGAGTTACCAGAGAGACATTCAGTTACCAGAGAGACTTTCAGTTACCAGAGAGACATTCAGTTACCAGAGAGACATTCAGTTACCAGAGAAACATTCAGTTACCAGAGAGACTTTCAGTTACCAGAGAGACTTTCAGTTACCAGAGAGACTTTCAGTTACCAGAGAGACTTTCAGTTACCAGAGAGACTTTCAGTTACCAGAGAGACTTTCAGTTACCAGAGAGACTTTCAGTTACCAGAGAGACATTCAGTTACCAGAGAGACTTTCAGTTACCAGAGAGACTTTCAGTTACTAGAGAGACTTTCAGTTACCAGAGAGACTTTCAGTTACCAGAGAGACTTTCAGTTACCAGAGAGACTTTCAGTTACCAGAGAGACTTTCAGTTACCAGAGAAACATTCAGTTACCAGAGAGACATTCAGTTACCAGAGATACTTTCAGTTACCAGAGAGACTTTCAGTTACCAGAGAGACTTTCAGTTACCAGAGAAACATTCAGTTACCAGAGAGACTTTCAGTTACCAGAGAGACTTTCAGTTACCAGAGAGACTTTCAGTTACCAGAGAGACTTTCAGTTACCAGAGAGACTTTCAGTTACCAGAGAAACATTCAGTTACCAGAGAAACAATGAGTTACCAGAGAGACTTTCAGTTACCAGAGACTTTCAGTTACCAGAGAGACTTTCAGTTACCAGAGAGACTTTCAGTTACCAGAGAGACATTCAGTTACCAGAGAGACTTTCAGTTACCAGAGAGACTTTCAGTTACCAGAGAGACTTTCAGTTACCAGAGAGACTTTCAGTTACCAGAGAGACTTTCAGTTACCAGAGAGACTTTCAGTTACCAGAGAGACTTTCAGTTACCAGAGAAACATTCAGTTACCAGAGAATGAATGAGTTACCAGAGAGACTTTCAGTTACCAGAGAGACTTTCAGTTACCAGATAGACTTTCAGTTACCAGAGAGACTTTCAGTTACCAGAGAGACTTTCAGTTACCAGAGAAACTTTCAGTTACCAGAGAAACAATGAGTTACCAGAGAGACTTTCAGTTACCAGAGACTTTCAGTTACCAGAGAGACTTTCAGTTACCAGAGAGACTTTCAGTTACCAGAGAAATTCAGTTACCAGAGAAATATTCAGTTACCAGAGAAACATTCAGTTACCAGAGAAACATTCAGTTACCAGAGAGACATTCAGTTACCAGAGAGACTTTCAGTTACCAGAGAGACTTTCAGTTACCAGAGAGACTTTCAGTTACCAGAGAAACATTCAGTTACCAGAGAGACTTTCAGTTACCAGAGAGACTTTCAGTTACCAGAGAGACTTTCAGTTACCAGAGAGACTTTCAGTTACCAGAGAGACTTTCAGTTACCAGAGAGACATTCAGTTACCAGAGAGACTTTCAGTTACCAGAGAGACTTTCAGTTACCAGAGAGACTTTCAGTTACCAGAGAGACTTTCAGTTACCAGAGAGACTTCAGTTACCAGAGAAACTTTCAGTTACCAGAGAAACATTCAGTTACCAGAGAAACATTCAGTTACCAGAGAGACTTTCAGTTACCAGAGAGACTTTCAGTTACCAGAGAAACATTCAGTTACCAGAGAGACTTTCAGTTACCAGAGAGACTTTCAGTTACCAGAGAGACTTTCAGTTACCAGAGAGACTTTCAGTTACCAGAGAAACATTCAGTTACCAGAGAAACATTCAGTTACCAGAGAGACTTTCAGTTACCAGAGAGACTTTCAGTTACCAGAGAAACATTCAGTTAACAGAGAGACTTTCAGTTACCAGAGAGACATTCAGTTACCAGAGAAACATTCAGTTACCAGAGAAACATTCAGTTACCAGAGAGACTTTCAGTTACCAGAGAGACATTCAGTTACCAGAGAAACATTCAGTTACCAGAGAAACATTCAGTTACCAGAGAGACTTTCAGTTACCAGAGAGACTTTCAGTTACCAGAGAACATTCAGTTACCAGAGAAACATTCAGTTACCAGAGAGACATTCAGTTACCAGAGAGACTTTCAGTTACCAGAGAAACATTCAGTTACCAGAGAAACATTCAGTTACCAGAGAGACTTTCAGTTACCAGAGAGACTTTCAGTTACCAGAGAAACATTCAGTTACCAGAGAGACTTTCAGTTACCAGAGAGACTTTCAGTTACCAGAGAGACTTTCAGTTACCAGAGAAACATTCAGTTACCAGAGAAACATTCAGTTACCAGAGAGACTTTCAGTTACCAGAGAGACTTTCAGTTACCAGAGAAACATTCAGTTACCAGAGAGACTTTCAGTTACCAGAGAGACATTCAGTTACCAGAGAAACATTCAGTTACCAGAGAGACTTTCAGTTACCAGAGAGACTTTCAGTTACCAGAGAGACTTTCAGTTACCAGAGAGACATTCAGTTACCAGAGAGACATTCAGTTACCAGAGAAACAATGAGTTACCAGAGAGACATTCAGTTACCAGAGAGACTTTCAGTTACCAGAGAGACATTCAGTTACCAGAGAGACATTCAGTTACCAGAGAAACATTCAGTTACCAGAGAGACTTTCAGTTACCAGAGAGACTTTCAGTTACCAGAGAGACATTCAGTTACCAGAGAGACTTTCAGTTACCAGAGAGACTTTCAGTTACCAGAGAGACTTTCAGTTACCAGAGAGACTTTCAGTTACCAGAGAGACTTTCAGTTACCAGAGAGACTTTCAGTTACCAGAGAGACTTTCAGTTACCAGAGAAACATTCAGTTACCAGAGAGACATTCAGTTACCAGAGAGACTTTCAGTTACCAGAGAGACTTTCAGTTACCAGAGAGACTTTCAGTTACCAGAGAGACATTCAGTTACCAGAGAAACATTCAGTTACCAGAGAGACTTTCAGTTACCAGAGAGACTTTCAGTTACCAGAGAGACTTTCAGTTACCAGAGAGACTTTCAGTTACCAGAGAGACTTTCAGTTACCAGAGAAACATTCAGTTACCAGAGAATGAATGAGTTACCAGAGAGACTTTCAGTTACCAGAGAGACTTTCAGTTACCAGAGAGACTTTCAGTTACCAGAGAGACTTTCAGTTACCAGAGAAACATTCAGTTACCAGAGAAGAATGAGTTACCAGAGAGACTTTCAGTTACCAGAGACTTTCAGTTACCAGAGAGACTTTCAGTTACCAGAGAAACATTCAGTTACCAGAGAGACATTCAGTTACCAGAGAGACTTTCAGTTACCAGAGAGACTTTCAGTTACCAGAGAGACTTTCAGTTACCAGAGAGACATTCAGTTACCAGAGAACATTCAGTTACCAGAGAGACTTTCAGTTACCAGAGAGACTTTCAGTTACCAGAGAGACTTTCAGTTACCAGAGAGACTTTCAGTTACCAGAGAAACATTCAGTTACCAGAGAAACATTCAGTTACCAGAGAGACATTCAGTTACCAGAGAGACTTTCAGTTACCAGAGAGACATTCAGTTACCAGAGAAACATTCAGTTACCAGAGAGACTTCAGTTACCAGAGAGACTTTCAGTTACCAGAGAGACTTTCAGTTACCAGAGAGACTTTCAGTTACCAGAGAGACATTCAGTTACCAG
Organism: Megaustenia siamemsis; assembly: GCA_032433765.1. NCBI lineage: Eukaryota > Metazoa > Mollusca > Gastropoda > Stylommatophora > Ariophantidae > Megaustenia > Megaustenia siamemsis. The sequence continues at coordinate 43,090,651 of JAVIAB010000047.1, forward strand.
AGAGACTTTCAGTTACCAGAGAGACTTTCAGTTACCAGAGAGACTTTCAGTTACCAGAGAGACTTTCAGTTACCAGAGAGACTTTCAGTTACCAGAGAGACTTTCAGTTACCAGAGAGACTTTCAGTTACCAGAGAAACATTCAGTTACCAGAGAGACATTCAGTTACCAGAGAGACTTTCAGTTACCAGAGAGACTTTCAGTTACCAGAGAGACTTTCAGTTACCAGAGAGACATTCAGTTACCAGAGAAACATTCAGTTACCAGAGAGACTTTCAGTTACCAGAGAGACTTTCAGTTACCAGAGAGACTTTCAGTTACCAGAGAGACTTTCAGTTACCAGAGAGACTTTCAGTTACCAGAGAAACATTCAGTTACCAGAGAGACATTCAGTTACCAGAGAGACTTTCAGTTACCAGAGAGACTTTCAGTTACCAGAGAGACTTTCAGTTACCAGAGAGACTTTCAGTTACCAGAGAGACTTTCAGTTACCAGAGAAACATTCAGTTACCAGAGAAACAATCAGTTACCAGAGAGACTTTCAGTTACCAGAGACTTTCAGTTACCAGAGAGACTTTCAGTTACCAGAGAGACTTTCAGTTACCAGAGAGACTTTCAGTTACCAGAGAAATATTCAGTTACCAGAGAAACATTCAGTTACCAGAGAGACTTTCAGTTACCAGAGAGACATTCAGTTACCAGAGAACATTCAGTTACCAGAGAACATTCAGTTACCAGAGAGACTTTCAGTTACCAGAGAGACTTTCAGTTACCAGAGAAACATTCAGTTACCAGAGAACATTCAGTTACCAGAGAGACATTCAGTTACCAGAGAGACTTTCAGTTACCAGAGAGACATTCAGTTACCAGAGAAACATTCAGTTACCAGAGAGACTTTCAGTTACCAGAGAGACTTTCAGTTACCAGAGAGACTTTCAGTTACCAGAGAGACATTCAGTTACCAGAGAGACATTCAGTTACCAGAGAAACATGAGTTACCAGAGAGACATTCAGGTACCAGAGAGACTTTCAGTTACCAGAGAGACATTCAGTTACCAGAGAGACATTCAGTTACCAGAGAAACATTCAGTTACCAGAGAGACTTTCAGTTACCAGAGAGACTTTCAGTTACCAGAGAGACTTTCAGTTACCAGAGAGACTTTCAGTTACCAGAGAGACTTTCAGTTACCAGAGAGACTTTCAGTTACCAGAGAGACTTTCAGTTACCAGAGAGACTTTCAGTTACCAGAGAGACATTCAGTTACCAGAGAGACTTTCAGTTACCAGAGAGACTTTCAGTTACTAGATAGACTTTCAGTTACCAGAGAGACTTTCAGTTACCAGAGAGACTTTCAGTTACCAGAGAGACTTTCAGTTACCAGAGAGACTTTCAGTTACCAGAGAAACATTCAGTTACCAGAGAGACATTCAGTTACCAGAGAGACTTTCAGTTACCAGAGAGACTTTCAGTTACCAGAGAGACTTTCAGTTACCAGAGAAACATTCAGTTACCAGAGAGACTTTCAGTTACCAGAGAGACTTTCAGTTACCAGAGAGACTTTCAGTTACCAGAGAGACTTTCAGTTACCAGAGAAACATTCAGTTACCAGAGAAACAATGAGTTACCAGAGAGACTTTCAGTTACCAGAGACTTTCAGTTACCAGAGAGACTTTCAGTTACCAGAGAGACTTTCAGTTACCAGAGAGACATTCAGTTACCAGAGAGACTTTCAGTTACCAGAGAGACTTTCAGTTACCAGATAGACTTTCAGTTACCAGAGAGACTTTCAGTTACCAGAGAGACTTTCAGTTACCAGAGAACTTTCAGTTACCAGAGAGACAATGAGTTACCAGAGAGACTTTCAGTTACCAGAGACTTTCAGTTACCAGAGAGACTTTCAGTTACCAGAGAGACTTTCAGTTACCAGAGAGACTTTCAGTTACCAGAGAATATTCAGTTACCAGAGAAACATTCAGTTACCAGAGAGACTTTCAGTTACCAGAGAGACATTCAGTTACCAGAGAAACATTCAGTTACCAGAGAAACATTCAGTTACCAGAGAGACTTTCAGTTACCAGAGAGACTTTCAGTTACCAGAGAAACATTCAGTTACCAGAGAAACATTCAGTTACCAGAGAGACATTCAGTTACCAGAGAGACTTTCAGTTACCAGAGAAACATTCAGTTACCAGAGAAACATTCAGTTACCAGAGAGACTTTCAGTTACCAGAGAGACTTTCAGTTACCAGAGAAACATTCAGTTACCAGAGAAATATTCAGTTACCAGAGAAACATTCAGTTACCAGAGAGACTTTCAGTTACCAGAGAGACATTCAGTTACCAGAGAAACATTCAGTTACCAGAGAAACATTCAGTTACCAGAGAGACTTTCAGTTACCAGAGAGACTTTCAGTTACCAGAGAACATTCAGTTACCAGAGAAACATTCAGTTACCAGAGAGACTTCAGTTACCAGAGAGACTTTCAGTTACCAGAGAAACATTCAGTTACCAGAGAAACATTCAGTTACCAGAGAGACTTTCAGTTACCAGAGAGACTTTCAGTTACCAGAGAAACATTCAGTTACCAGAGAGACTTTCAGTTACCAGAGAGACTTTCAGTTACCAGAGAGACTTTCAGTTACCAGAGAGACTTTCAGTTACCAGAGAAACATTCAGTTACCAGAGAAACATTCAGTTACCAGAGAGACTTTCAGTTACCAGAGAGACTTTCAGTTACCAGAGAAACATTCAGTTACCAGAGAGACTTTCAGTTACCAGAGAGACATTCAGTTACCAGAGAAACATTCAGTTACCAGAGAGACTTTCAGTTACCAGAGAGACTTTCAGTTACCAGAGAGACTTTCAGTTACCAGAGAGACATTCAGTTACCAGAGAGACATTCAGTTACCAGAGAAACAATTCAGTTACCAGAGAGACATTCAGTTACCAGAGAGACTTTCAGTTACCAGAGAGACATTCAGTTACCAGAGAGACATTCAGTTACCAGAGAGACATTCAGTTACCAGAGAGACTTTCAGTTACCAGAGAGACTTTCAGTTACCAGAGAGACTTTCAGTTACCAGAGAGACTTTCAGTTACCAGAGAGACTTTCAGTTACCAGAGAGACTTTCAGTTACCAGAGAGACTTTCAGTTACCAGAGAGACTTTCAGTTACCAGAGAGACATTCAGTTACCAGAGAGACTTTCAGTTACCAGAGAGACTTTCAGTTACCAGAGAGACTTTCAGTTACCAGAGAGACTTTCAGTTACCAGAGAGACTTTCAGTTACCAGAGAGACTTTCAGTTACCAGAGAGACTTTCAGTTACCAGAGAAACATTCAGTTACCAGAGAGACATTCAGTTACCAGAGAGACTTTCAGTTACCAGAGAGACTTTCAGTTACCAGAGAGACTTTCAGTTACCAGAGAGACATTCAGTTACCAGAGAAACATTCAGTTACCAGAGAGACTTTCAGTTACCAGAGAGACTTTCAGTTACCAGAGAGACTTTCAGTTACCAGAGAGACTTTCAGTTACCAGAGAAACATTCAGTTACCAGAGAGAATGAGTTACCAGAGAGACTTTCAGTTACCAGAGACTTTCAGTTACCAGAGAGACTTTCAGTTACCAGAGAGACTTTCAGTTACCAGAGAGACATTCAGTTACCAGAGAGACTTTCAGTTACCAGAGAAACTTTCAGTTACCAGAGAGACTTTCAGTTACCAGAGAGACTTTCAGTTACCAGAGAGACTTTCAGTTACCAGAGAACATTCAGTTACCAGAGAGACTTTGAGTTACCAGAGAGACTTTCAGTTACCAGAGAGACTTTCAGTTACCAGAGAGACTTTCAGTTACCAGAGAGACTTTCAGTTACCAGAGAGACTTTCAGTTACCAGAGAGACTTTCAGTTACCAGAGAGACTTTCAGTTACCAGAGAGACTTTCAGTTACCAGAGAGACTTTCAGTTACCAGAGAAACATTCAGTTACCAGAGAGACATTCAGTTACCAGAGAGACTTTCAGTTACCAGAGAGACTTCAGTTACCAGAGAGACTTTCAGTTACCAGAGAAACATTCAGTTACCAGAGAGACTTTCAGTTACCAGAGAGACTTTCAGTTACCAGAGAAACATTCAGTTACCAGAGAGACTTTCAGTTACCAGAGAGACTTTCAGTTACCAGAGAGACTTTCAGTTACCAGAGAAACATTCAGTTACCAGAGAGACAATGAGTTACCAGAGAGACTTTCAGTTACCAGAGAGACTTTCAGTTACCAGAGAGACTTTCAGTTACCAGAGAGACATTCAGTTACCAGAGAGACATTCAGTTACCAGAGAGACTTTCAGTTACCAGAGAGACTTTCAGTTACCAGAGAGACATTCAGTTACCAGAGAGACTTTCAGTTACCAGAGAGACTTTCAGTTACCAGAGAAACATTCAGTTACCAGAGAGACTTTCAGTTACCAGAGAGACTTTCAGTTACCAGAGAGACTTTCAGTTACCAGAGAGACTTTCAGTTACCAGAGAGACATTCAGTTACCAGAGAGACTTTCAGTTACCAGAGAAACATTCAGTTACCAGAGAGACTTTCAGTTACCAGAGAGACTTTCAGTTACCAGAGAGACATTCAGTTACCAGAGAAACATTCAGTTACCAGAGAGACTTTCAGTTACCAGAGAGACTTTCAGTTACCAGAGAGACTTTCAGTTACCAGAGAAACATTCAGTTACCAGAGAGACTTTCAGTTACCAGAGAGACTTTCAGTTACCAGAGAGACTTTCAGTTACCAGAGAGACATTCAGTTACCAGAGAGACATTCAGTTACCAGAGAGACTTTCAGTTACCAGAGAGACATTCAGTTACCAGAGAAACATTCAGTTACCAGAGAAACATTCAGTTACCAGAGAGACTTTCAGTTACCAGAGAGACTTTCAGTTACCAGAGAGACATTCAGTTACCAGAGAAACATTCAGTTACCAGAGAGACTTTCAGTTACCAGAGAGACTTTCAGTTACCAGAGAGACTTTCAGTTACCAGAGAAACATTCAGTTACCAGAGAGACATTCAGTTACCAGAGAGACTTTCAGTTACCAGAGAGACTTTCAGTTACCAGAGAAACATTCAGTTACCAGAGAAGACATTCAGTTACCAGAGAGACTTTCAGTTACCAGAGAGACATTCAGTTACCAGAGAGACATTCAGTTACCAGAGAGACTTTCAGTTACCAGAGAGACTTTCAGTTACCAGAGAGACTTCAGTTACCAGAGAGACTTTCAGTTACCAGAGAAACATTCAGTTACCAGAGAAACATTCAGTTACCAGAGAGACTTTCAGTTACCAGAGAGACTTCAGTTACCAGAGAGACTTTCAGTTACCAGAGAGACTTTCAGTTACCAGAGAGACATTCAGTTACCAGAGAGACATTCAGTTACCAGAGAGACTTTCAGTTACCAGAGAGACTTTCAGTTACCAGAGAGACTTTCAGTTACCAGAGAGACATTCAGTTACCAGAGAGACATTCAGTTACCAGAGAGACTTCAGTTACCAGAGAGACATTCAGTTACCAGAGAGACTTTCAGTTACCAGAGAGACATTCAGTTACCAGAGAGACATTCAGTTACCAGAGAAACATTCAGTTACCAGAGAGACTTTCAGTTACCAGAGAGACTTTCAGTTACCAGAGAGACTTTCAGTTACCAGAGAGACTTTCAGTTACCAGAGAGACTTTCAGTTACCAGAGAGACTTTCAGTTACCAGAGAGACTTTCAGTTACCAGAGAGACTTTCAGTTACCAGAGAGACATTCAGTTACCAGAGAGACTTTCAGTTACCAGAGAGACTTTCAGTTACCAGAGAGACTTTCAGTTACCAGAGAGACTTTCAGTTACCAGAGAGACTTTCAGTTACCAGAGAGACTTTCAGTTACCAGAGAGACATTCAGTTACCAGAGAAACATTCAGTTACCAGAGAGACATTCAGTTACCAGAGAGACTTTCAGTTACCAGAGAGACTTTCAGTTACCAGAGAGACTTTCAGTTACCAGAGAGACATTCAGTTACCAGAGAAACATTCAGTTACCAGAGAGACTTTCAGTTACCAGAGAGACTTTCAGTTACCAGAGAGACTTTCAGTTACCAGAGAGACTTTCAGTTACCAGAGAAACATTCAGTTACCAGAGAAGAATGAGTTACCAGAGAGACTTTCAGTTACCAGAGACTTTCAGTTACCAGAGAGACTTTCAGTTACCAGAGAGACTTTCAGTTACCAGAGAGACATTCAGTTACCAGAGAGACTTTCAGTTACCAGAGAGACTTTCAGTTACCAGAGAGACTTTCAGTTACCAGAGAGACTTTCAGTTACCAGAGAGACTTTCAGTTACCAGAGAAACATTCAGTTACCAGAGAAACAATGAGTTACCAGAGAGACTTTCAGTTACCAGAGACTTTCAGTTACCAGAGAGACTTTCAGTTACCAGAGAGACTTTCAGTTACCAGAGAGACTTTCAGTTACCAGAGAAAATATTCAGTTACCAGAGAAACATTCAGTTACCAGAGAGACTTTCAGTTACCAGAGAGACATTCAGTTACCAGAGAAACATTCAGTTACCAGAGAAACATTCAGTTACCAGAGAGACTTTCAGTTACCAGAGAGACTTTCAGTTACCAGAGAAACATTCAGTTACCAGAGAAACATTCAGTTACCAGAGAGACATTCAGTTACCAGAGAGACTTTCAGTTACCAGAGAAACATTCAGTTACCAGAGAAACATTCAGTTACCAGAGAGACTTTCAGTTACCAGAGAGACTTTCAGTTACCAGAGAAACATTCAGTTACCAGAGAGACTTTCAGTTACCAGAGAGACTTTCAGTTACCAGAGAGACTTTCAGTTACCAGAGAGACTTTCAGTTACCAGAGAAACATTCAGTTACCAGAGAAACATTCAGTTACCAGAGAGACTTTCAGTTACCAGAGAGACTTTCAGTTACCAGAGAAACATTCAGTTACCAGAGAGACTTTCAGTTACCAGAGAGACATTCAGTTACCAGAGAAACATTCAGTTACCAGAGAGACTTTCAGTTACCAGAGAGACTTTCAGTTACCAGAGAGACTTTCAGTTACCAGAGAGACATTCAGTTACCAGAGAGACATTCAGTTACCAGAGAAACAATCAGTTACCAGAGAGACATTCAGTTACCAGAGAGACTTTCAGTTACCAGAGAGACATTCAGTTACCAGAGAGACATTCAGTTACCAGAGAAACATTCAGTTACCAGAGAGACTTTCAGTTACCAGAGAGACTTTCAGTTACCAGAGAGACTTTCAGTTACCAGAGAGACTTTCAGTTACCAGAGAGACTTTCAGTTACCAGAGAGACTTTCAGTTACCAGAGAGACTTTCAGTTACCAGAGAGACTTTCAGTTACCAGAGAGACATTCAGTTACCAGAGAGACTTTCAGTTACCAGAGAAACATTCAGTTACCAGAGAGACTTTCAGTTACCAGAGAGACATTCAGTTACCAGAGAGACTTTCAGTTACCAGAGAGACATTCAGTTACCAGAGAGACATTCAGTTACCAGAGAAACATTCAGTTACCAGAGAGACTTTCAGTTACCAGAGAGACTTTCAGTTACCAGAGAGACTTTCAGTTACCAGAGAGACTTTCAGTTACCAGAGAGAGTTTCAGTTACCAGAGAGACTTTCAGTTACCAGAGAGACTTTCAGTTACCAGAGAGACATTCAGTTACCAGAAAGACATTCAGTTACCAGAGAGACATTCAGTTACCAGAGAGACATTCAGTTACCAGAGAGACATTCAGTTACCAGAGAGACTTTCAGTTACCAGAGAAACATTCAGTTACCAGAGAAACATTCAGTTACCAGAGAGACTTTCAGTTACCAGAGAAACATTCAGTTACCAGAGAAACATTCAGTTACCAGAGAAACATTCAGTTACCAGAGAGACATTCAGTTACCAGAGAGACTTTCAGTTACCAGAGAGACTTTCAGTTACCAGAGAAACTTTCAGTTACCAGAGAGACTTTCAGTTACCAGAGAGACTTTCAGTTACCAGAGAGACATTCAGTTACCAGAGAGACATTCAGTTACCAGAGAGACATTCAGTTACCAGAGAGACATTTAGTTACCAGAGAGACATTCAGTTACCAGAGAGACATTCAGTTACCAGAGAGACTTTCAGTTACCAGAGAAACATTCAGTTACCAGAGAAACATTCAGTTACCAGAGAGACTTTCAGTTACCAGAGAAACATTCAGTTACCAGAGAGACTTTCAGTTACCAGAGAGACTTTCAGTTACCAGAGAGACATTCAGTTACCAGAGAAACTTTCAGTTACCAGAGAGACATTCAGTTACCAGAGAGACTTTCAGTTACCAGAGAAACATTCAGTTACCAGAGAGACTTTCAGTTACCAGAGAGACTTTCAGTTACCAGAGAGACTTTCAGTTACCAGAGAGACTTTCAGTTACCAGAGAGACTTTCAGTTACCAGAGAGACTTTCAGTTACCAGAGAGACTTTCAGTTACCAGAGAGACTTTCAGTTACCAGAGAGACATGAGTTACTATGGAGACAATCAGTTACCAGAGAAACATTCAGTTACCAGAAAGACAATGAGTTACTATGGAGACAATGAGTTACCAGAGAAACATTCAGTTACCAGAAAGACAATGAGTTACTATGGAGACAATGAGTTACCAGAGAAACATTCAGTTACCAGAAAGACAATGAGTTACTATGGAGACAATGAGTTACCAGAGAAACATTCAGTTACCAGAAAGACAATGAGTTACTATGGAGACAATGAGTTACCAGAGAAACATTCAGTTACCAGAAAGACAATGAGTTACTATGGAGACAATCAGTTACCAGAGAAACATTCAGTTACCAGAAAGACAATGAGTTACTATGGAGACAATGAGTTACCAGAGAAACATTCAGTTACCAGAAAGACAATGAGTTACTATGGAGACAATGAGTTACCAGAGAAACATTCAGTTACCAGAAAGACAATGAGTTACTATGGAGACAATGAGTTACCAGAGAAACATTCAGTTACCAGAAAGACAATGAGTTACTATGGAGACAATGAGTTACCAGAGAAACATTCAGTTACCAGAAAGACAATGAGTTACTAGGAGACTATGAGTTACCAGAGAAACATTCAGTTACCAGAGAGAAATTCAGTTACCAGAGAAACATTCAGTTACCAGAGAGACTTTCAGTTACCAGAGAGACTTTCAGTTACCAGAGAGACTTTCAGTTACCAGAGAGACTTTCAGTTACCAGAGAGACTTTCAGTTACCAGAGAGACATTCAGTTACCAGAGAAACATTCAGTTACCAGAGAGACTTTCAGTTACCAGAGAGACTTTCAGTTACCAGAGAGACTTTCAGTTACCAGAGAGACTTTCAGTTACCAGAGAGACTTTCAGTTACCAGAGAAACATTCAGTTACCAGAGAAACAATGAGTTACCAGAGAGACTTTCAGTTACCAGAGACTTTCAGTTACCAGAGAGACTTTCAGTTACCAGAGAGACTTTCAGTTACCAGAGAGACTTTCAGTTACCAGAGAAATATTCAGTTACCAGAGAAACATTCAGTTACCAGAGAGACTTTCAGTTACCAGAGAGACATTCAGTTACCAGAGAAACATTCAGTTACCAGAGAAACATTCAGTTACCAGAGAGACTTTCAGTTACCAGAGAGACTTTCAGTTACCAGAGAAACATTCAGTTACCAGAGAAACATTCAGTTACCAGAGAGACATTCAGTTACCAGAGAGACTTTCAGTTACCAGAGAAACATTCAGTTACCAGAGAAACATTCAGTTACCAGAGAGACTTTCAGTTACCAGAGAGACTTTCAGTTACCAGAGAAACATTCAGTTACCAGAGAGACTTTCAGTTACCAGAGAGACTTTCAGTTACCAGAGAGACTTTCAGTTACCAGAGAGACTTTCAGTTACCAGAGAAACATTCAGTTACCAGAGAAACATTCAGTTACCAGAGAGACTTTCAGTTACCAGAGAGACTTTCAGTTACCAGAGAAACATTCAGTTACCAGAGAGACTTTCAGTTACCAGAGAGACTTTCAGTTACCAGAGAAACATTCAGTTACCAGAGAAACTTTCAGTTACCAGAGAGACTTTCAGTTACCAGAGAGACTTTCAGTTACCAGAGAGACTTTCAGTTACCAGAGAGACATTCAGTTACCAGAGAGACAATTCAGTTACCAGAGAGACATTCAGTTACCAGAGAGACTTTCAGTTACCAGAGAGACATTCAGTTACCAGAGAGACATTCAGTTACCAGAGAGACATTCAGTTACCAGAGAGACTTTCAGTTACCAGAGAGACTTTCAGTTACCAGAGAGACTTTCAGTTACCAGAGAGACTTTCAGTTACCAGAGAGACTTTCAGTTACCAGAGAGACTTTCAGTTACCAGAGAGACTTTCAGTTACCAGAGAGACTTTCAGTTACCAGAGAGACATTCAGTTACCAGAGAGACTTTCAGTTACCAGAGAGACTTTCAGTTACTAGATAGACTTTCAGTTACCAGAGAGACTTTCAGTTACCAGAGAGACTTTCAGTTACCAGAGAGACTTTCAGTTACCAGAGAGACTTTCAGTTACCAGAGAAACATTCAGTTACCAGAGAGACATTCAGTTACCAGAGATACTTTCAGTTACCAGAGAGACTTTCAGTTACCAGAGAGACTTTCAGTTACCAGAGAAACATTCAGTTACCAGAGAGACTTTCAGTTACCAGAGAGACTTTCAGTTACCAGAGAGACTTTCAGTTACCAGAGAGACTTTCAGTTACCAGAGAAACATTCAGTTACCAGAGAAACAATGAGTTACCAGAGAGACTTTCAGTTACCAGAGACTTTCAGTTACCAGAGAGACTTTCAGTTACCAGAGAGACTTTCAGTTACCAGAGAGACATTCAGTTACCAGAGAGACTTTCAGTTACCAGAGAGACTTTCAGTTACTAGATAGACTTTCAGTTACCAGAGAGACTTTCAGTTACCAGAGAGACTTTCAGTTACCAGAGAAACATTCAGTTACCAGAGAAACAATGAGTTACCAGAGAGACTTTCAGTTACCAGAGACTTTCAGTTACCAGAGAGACTTTCAGTTACCAGAGAGACTTTCAGTTACCAGAGAGACTTTCAGTTACCAGAGAAATATTCAGTTACCAGAGAAACATACAGTTACCAGAGAGACTTTCAGTTACCAGAGAGACATTCAGTTACCAGAGAAACATTCAGTTACCAGAGAAACATTCAGTTACCAGAGAGACTTTCAGTTACCAGAGAGACTTTCAGTTACCAGAGAAACATTCAGTTACCAGAGAAACATTCAGTTACCAGAGAGACATTCAGTTACCAGAGAGACTTTCAGTTACCAGAGAAACATTCAGTTACCAGAGAAACATTCAGTTACCAGAGAGACTTTCAGTTACCAGAGAGACTTTCAGTTACCAGAGAAACATTCAGTTACCAGAGAAATATTCAGTTACCAGAGAAACATTCAGTTACCAGAGAGACTTTCAGTTACCAGAGAGACATTCAGTTACCAGAGAAACATTCAGTTACCAGAGAAACATTCAGTTACCAGAGAGACTTTCAGTTACCAGAGAGACTTTCAGTTACCAGAGAAACATTCAGTTACCAGAGAAACATTCAGTTACCAGAGAGACATTCAGTTACCAGAGAGACTTTCAGTTACCAGAGAAACATTCAGTTACCAGAGAAACATTCAGTTACCAGAGAGACTTTCAGTTACCAGAGAGACTTTCAGTTACCAGAGAAACATTCAGTTACCAGAGAGACTTTCAGTTACCAGAGAGACTTTCAGTTACCAGAGAGACTTTCAGTTACCAGAGAGACTTTCAGTTACCAGAGAAACATTCAGTTACCAGAGAAACATTCAGTTACCAGAGAGACTTTCAGTTACCAGAGAGACTTTCAGTTACCAGAGAAACATTCAGTTAACAGAGAGACTTTCAGTTACCAGAGAGACATTCAGTTACCAGAGAAACATTCAGTTACCAGAGAGACTTTCAGTTACCAGAGAGACTTTCAGTTACCAGAGAGACTTTCAGTTACCAGAGAGACATTCAGTTACCAGAGAGACATTCAGTTACCAGAGAAACAATGAGTTACCAGAGAGACATTCAGGTACCAGAGAGACTTTCAGTTACCAGAGAGACATTCAGTTACCAGAGAGACATTCAGTTACCAGAGAAACATTCAGTTACCAGAGAGACTTTCAGTTACCAGAGAGACTTTCAGTTACCAGAGAGACTTTCAGTTACCAGAGAGACTTTCAGTTACCAGAGAGACTTTCAGTTACCAGAGAGACTTTCAGTTACCAGAGAGACTTTCAGTTACCAGAGAGACTTTCAGTTACCAGAGAGACATTCAGTTACCAGAGAGACTTTCAGTTACCAGAGAGACTTTCAGTTACCAGATAGACTTTCAGTTACCAGAGAGACTTTCAGTTACCAGAGAGACTTTCAGTTACCAGAGAGACTTTCAGTTACCAGAGAGACTTTCAGTTACCAGAGAAACATTCAGTTACCAGAGAGACATTCAGTTACCAGAGAGACTTTCAGTTACCAGAGAGACTTTCAGTTACCAGAGAGACTTTCAGTTACCAGAGAGACATTCAGTTACCAGAGAAACATTCAGTTACCAGAGAGACTTTCAGTTACCAGAGAGACTTTCAGTTACCAGAGAGACTTTCAGTTACCAGAGAGACTTTCAGTTACCAGAGAGACTTTCAGTTACCAGAGAAACATTCAGTTACCAGAGAAACAATGAGTTACCAGAGAGACTTTCAGTTACCAGAGACTTTCAGTTACCAGAGAGACTTTCAGTTACCAGAGAGACTTTCAGTTACCAGAGAGACATTCAGTTACCAGAGAGACTTTCAGTTACCAGAGAGACTTTCAGTTACCAGAGAGACTTTCAGTTACCAGAGAGACTTTCAGTTACCAGAGAGACTTTCAGTTACCAGAGAAACATTCAGTTACCAGAGAAACATTCAGTTACCAGAGAGACTTTCAGTTACCAGAGACTTTCAGTTACCAGAGAGACTTTCAGTTACCAGAGAGACTTTCAGTTACCAGAGAGACTTTCAGTTACCAGAGAAATATTCAGTTACCAGAGAAACATTCAGTTACCAGAGAGACTTTCAGTTACCAGAGAGACATTCAGTTACCAGAGAAACATTCAGTTACCAGAGAAACATTCAGTTACCAGAGAGACTTTCAGTTACCAGAGAGACTTTCAGTTACCAGAGAAACATTCAGTTACCAGAGAAACATTCAGTTACCAGAGAGACATTCAGTTACCAGAGAGACTTTCAGTTACCAGAGAACATTCAGTTACCAGAGAAACATTCAGTTACCAGAGAGACTTTCAGTTACCAGAGAGACTTTCAGTTACCAGAGAAACATTCAGTTACCAGAGAGACTTTCAGTTACCAGAGAGACTTTCAGTTACCAGAGAGACTTTCAGTTACCAGAGAGACTTTCAGTTACCAGAGAAACATTCAGTTACCAGAGAAACATTCAGTTACCAGAGAGACTTTCAGTTACCAGAGAGACTTTCAGTTACCAGAGAAACATTCAGTTACCAGAGAGACTTTCAGTTACCAGAGAGACATTCAGTTACCAGAGAAACATTCAGTTACCAGAGAGACTTTCAGTTACCAGAGAGACTTTCAGTTACCAGAGAGACTTTCAGTTACCAGAGAGACATTCAGTTACCAGAGAGACATTCAGTTACCAGAGAAACATTCAGTTACCAGAGAGACATTCAGTTACCAGAGAGACTTTCAGTTACCAGAGAGACATTCAGTTACCAGAGAGACATTCAGTTACCAGAGAAACATTCAGTTACCAGAGAGACTTTCAGTTACCAGAGAGACTTTCAGTTACCAGAGAGACTTTCAGTTACCAGAGAGACTTTCAGTTACCAGAGAGACTTTCAGTTACCAGAGAGACTTTCAGTTACCAGAGAGACTTTCAGTTACCAGAGAGACTTTCAGTTACCAGAGAGACATTCAGTTACCAGAGAGACTTTCAGTTACCAGAGAGACTTTCAGTTACCAGAGAGACTTTCAGTTACCAGAGAGACTTTCAGTTACCAGAGAGACTTTCAGTTACCAGAGAGACTTTCAGTTACCAGAGAGACTTTCAGTTACCAGAGAAACATTCAGTTACCAGAGAGACATTCAGTTACCAGAGAGACTTTCAGTTACCAGAGAGACTTTCAGTTACCAGAGAGACTTTCAGTTACCAGAGAAACATTCAGTTACCAGAGAGACTTTCAGTTACCAGAGAGACTTTCAGTTACCAGAGAGACTTTCAGTTACCAGAGAGACTTTCAGTTACCAGAGAGACATTCAGTTACCAGAGAGACATTCAGTTACCAGAGAGACATTCAGTTACCAGAGAGACATTCAGTTACCAGAGAGACATTCAGTTACCAGAGAGACATTCAGTTACCAGAGAGACATTCAGTTACCAGAGAGACATTCAGTTACCAGAGAGACATTCAGTTACCAGAGAGACTTTCAGTTACCAGAGAGACATTCAGTTACCAGAGAGACTTTCAGTTACCAGAGAGACATTCAGTTACCAGAGACATTCAGTTACCAGAGAGACATTCAGTTACCAGAGAGACATTCAGTTACCAGAGAGACTTTCAGTTACCAGAGAGACTTTCAGTTACCAGAGAGACATTCAGTTACCAGAGAGACATTCAGTTACCAGAGAGACATTCAGTTACCAGAGAGACATTCAGTTACCAGAGAGACATTCAGTTACCAGAGAGACTTTCAGTTACCAGAGAAACATTCAGTTACCAGAGAACATTCAGTTACCAGAGAGACTTTCAGTTACCAGAGAGACATTCAGTTACCAGAGAGACATTCAGTTACCAGAGAAACATTCAGTTACCAGAGAGACATTCAGTTACCAGAGAGACTTTCAGTTACCAGAGAGACTTTCAGTTACCAGAGAGACTTTCAGTTACCAGAGAGACTTTCAGTTACCAGAGAGACATTCAGTTACCAGAGAGACATTCAGTTACCAGAGAGACATTCAGTTACCAGAGAGACATTCAGTTACCAGAGAGACTTTCAGTTACCAGAGAGACATTCAGTTACCAGAGAGACATTCAGTTACCAGAGAGACATTCAGTTACCAGAGAGACAATTCAGTTACCAGAGAGACTTTCAGTTACCAGAAGACAATCAGTTACCAGAGAGACATTCAGTTACCAGAGAAACATTCAGTTACCAGAAAGACAATGAGTTACCAGGAGACAATCAGTTACCAGAGAAACATTCAGTTACCAGAAAGACAATGAGTTACCAGAGACAATCAGTTACCAGAGAAACATTCAGTTACCAGAAAGACAATCAGTTACCAGAGACAATGAGTTACCAGAGAACATTCAGTTACCAGAAAGACATTGAGTTACCATGGAGACAATCAGTTACCAGAGAAACATTCAGTTACCAGAAAGACATTCAGTTACCAGGAGACAATGAGTTACCAGAGAAACATTCAGTTACCAGAAAGACATTCAGTTACCAGAGAGACAATCAGTTACCAGAGAACATTCAGTTACCAGAAAGACAATCAGTTACCAGGAGACAATCAGTTACCAGAGAAACATTCAGTTACCAGAAAGACAATCAGTTACCAGGAGACAATCAGTTACCAGAGAAACATTCAGTTACCAGAAAGACATTCAGTTACCAGAGAGACAATCAGTTACCAGAGAAACATTCAGTTACCAGAAAGACATTCAGTTACCAGGAGACAATCAGTTACCAGAGAAACATTCAGTTACCAGAAAGACAATCAGTTACCATGGAGACAATCAGTTACCAGAGAAACATTCAGTTACCAGAAAGACAATCAGTTACCAGGAGACATTCAGTTACCAGAGAAACATTCAGTTACCAGAAAGACAATCAGTTACCAGAGAGACATTCAGTTACCAGAGAAACATTCAGTTACCAGAAAGACAATCAGTTACCAGAGACATTCAGTTACCAGAGAAACATTCAGTTACCAGAAAGACAATCAGTTACCAGGAGACAATCAGTTACCAGAGAAACATTCAGTTACCAGAAAGACAATCAGTTACTAGGAGACTTTCAGTTACCAGAGAAACATTCAGTTACCAGAAAGACATTCAGTTACCAGAGAGACAATCAGTTACCAGAGAGACTTTCAGTTACCAGAGAGACTTTCAGTTACCAGAGAGACTTTCAGTTACCAGAGAGACTTTCAGTTACCAGAGAAACATTCAGTTACCAGAGAGACATTCAGTTACCAGAGAAACATTCAGTTACCAGAGAGACTTTCAGTTACCAGAGAGACTTTCAGTTACCAGAGAGACTTTCAGTTACCAGAGAGACTTTCAGTTACCAGAGAGACTTTCAGTTACCAGAGAGACTTTCAGTTACCAGAGAAACATTCAGTTACCAGAGAAACATTCAGTTACCAGAGAGACATTCAGTTACCAGAGAAACATTCAGTTACCAGAGAGACTTTCAGTTACCAGAGAAACATTCAGTTACCAGAGAAACATTCAGTTACCAGAGAGACTTTCAGTTACCAGAGAGACTTTCAGTTACCAGAGAGACTTTCAGTTACCAGAGAGACTTTCAGTTACCAGAGAGACTTTCAGTTACCAGAGAAACATTCAGTTACCAGAGAAACATTCAGTTACCAGAGAGACATTCAGTTACCAGAGAGACTTTCAGTTACCAGAGAAACATTCAGTTACCAGAGAAACATTCAGTTACCAGAGAGACATTCAGTTACCAGAGAGACTTTCAGTTACCAGAGAAACATTCAGTTACCAGAGAAACATTCAGTTACCAGAGAGACATTCAGTTACCAGAGAGACTTTCAGTTACCAGAGAAACATTCAGTTACCAGAGAACATTCAGTTACCAGAGAGACTTTCAGTTACCAGAGAAACTTTCAGTTACCAGAGAAACATTCAGTTACCAGAGAGACATTCAGTTACCAGAGAGACATTCAGTTACCAGAGAAACAATCAGTTACCAGAGAGACTTTCAGTTACCAGAGAGACTTTCAGTTACCAGAGAGACTTTCAGTTACCAGAGAGACTTTCAGTTACCAGAGAAACATTCAGTTACCAGAGAAACATTCAGTTACCAGAGAGACATTCAGTTACCAGAGAAACAATCAGTTACCAGAGAGACTTTCAGTTACCAGAGAGACTTTCAGTTACCAGAGAGACTTTCAGTTACCAGAGAGACTTTCAGTTACCAGAGAGACTTTCAGTTACCAGAGAAACATTCAGTTACCAGAGAACATTCAGTTACCAGAGAGACTTTCAGTTACCAGAGAGACTTTCAGTTACCAGAGAAACATTCAGTTACCAGAGAGACTTTCAGTTACCAGAGAGACATTCAGTTACCAGAGAAACATTCAGTTACCAGAGAGACTTTCAGTTACCAGAGAGACTTTCAGTTACCAGAGAGACATTCAGTTACCAGAGAGACTTTCAGTTACCAGAGAGACATTCAGTTACCAGAGAAACATTCAGTTACCAGAGAGACTTTCAGTTACCAGAGAGACATTCAGTTACCAGAGAGACTTTCAGTTACCAGAGAGACTTTCAGTTACCAGAGAGACATTCAGTTACCAGAGAGACATTCAGTTACCAGAGAGACATTCAGTTACCAGAGAGACATTCAGTTACCAGAGAGACATTCAGTTACCAGAGAGACTTTCAGTTACCAGAGAAACATTCAGTTACCAGAGAAACATTCAGTTACCAGAGAGACTTTCAGTTACCAGAGAGAAACATTCAGTTACCAGAGAAACATTCAGTTACCAGAGAAACATTCAGTTACCAGAGAGACATTCAGTTACCAGAGAGACTTTCAGTTACCAGAGAGACTTTCAGTTACCAGAGAGACTTTCAGTTACCAGAGAGACATTCAGTTACCAGAGAGACATTCAGTTACCAGAGAGACATTCAGTTACCAGAGAGACATTCAGTTACCAGAGAGACATTCAGTTACCAGAGAGACTTTCAGTTACCAGAGAAACATTCAGTTACCAGAGAAACATTCAGTTACCAGAGAGACTTTCAGTTACCAGAGAGACTTTCAGTTACCAGAGAGACTTTCAGTTACCAGAGAGACTTTCAGTTACCAGAGAGACTTTCAGTTACCAGAGAAACAATGAGTTACCAGGAGACAATCAGTTACCAGAGAAACATTCAGTTACCAGAAAGACAATCAGTTACCAGGAGACAATCAGTTACCAGAGAAACATTCAGTTACCAGAAAGACAATCAGTTACCAGGAGACAATCAGTTACCAGAGAAACATTCAGTTACCAGAAAGACAATCAGTTACTATGGAGACAATCAGTTACCAGAGAAACATTCAGTTACCAGAAAGACAATGAGTTACCATGGAGACAATCAGTTACCAGAGAAACATTCAGTTACCAGAGAGACTTTCAGTTACCAGAGAGACTTTCAGTTACCAGAGAAACATTCAGTTACCAGAGAGACTTTCAGTTACCAGAGAAACATTCAGTTACCAGAGAGACTTTCAGTTACCAGAGAAACATTCAGTTACCAGAGAGACTTTCAGTTACCAGAGAGACTTTCAGTTACCAGAGAGACTTTCAGTTACCAGAGAGACTTTCAGTTACCAGAGAGACTTTCAGTTACCAGAGAGACTTTCAGTTACCAGAGAGACTTTCAGTTACCAGAGAGACAATGAGTTACCATGGAGACAATGAGTTACCAGAGAAACATCAGTTACCAGAAAGACAATGAGTTACTATGGAGACAATGAGTTACCAGAGAAACATTCAGTTACCAGAAAGACAATGAGTTACCAGGAGACAATCAGTTACCAGAGAAACATTCAGTTACCAGAAAGACAATGAGTTACTATGGAGACAATCAGTTACCAGAGAAACATTCAGTTACCAGAAAGACAATGAGTTACCATGGAGACAATCAGTTACCAGAGAAACATTCAGTTACCAGAAAGACAATGAGTTACTATGGAGACAATCAGTTACCAGAGAAACATTCAGTTACCAGAGAGACATTCAGTTACCAGAGAAACATTCAGTTACCAGAGAGACTTTCAGTTACCAGAGAGACTTTCAGTTACCAGAGAGACTTTCAGTTACCAGAGAGACTTTCAGTTACCAGAGAGACTTTCAGTTACCAGAGAGACATTCAGTTACCAGAGAAACATTCAGTTACCAGAGAGACTTTCAGTTACCAGAGAGACTTTCAGTTACCAGAGAGACTTTCAGTTACCAGAGAGACTTTCAGTTACCAGAGAGACTTTCAGTTACCAGAGAGACTTTCAGTTACCAGAGAGACATTCAGTTACCAGAGAGACATTCAGTTACCAGAGAGACATTCAGTTACCAGAGAGACATTCAGTTACCAGAGAGACATTCAGTTACCAGAGAGACATTCAGTTACCAGAGAAACATTCAGTTACCAGAGAAACATTCAGTTACCAGAGAGACTTTCAGTTACCAGAGAGACATTCAGTTACCAGAGAGACATTCAGTTACCAGAGAAACATTCAGTTACCAGAGAAACATTCAGTTACCAGAGAGACATTCAGTTACCAGAGAGACTTTCAGTTACCAGAGAAACATTCAGTTACCAGAGAAACATTCAGTTACCAGAGAGACATTCAGTTACCAGAGAAACATTCAGTTACCAGAGAAACATTCAGTTACCAGAGAGACATTCAGATACCAGAGAGACTTTCAGTTACCAGAGAAACATTCAGTTACCAGAGAAACATTCAGTTACCAGAGAGACTTTCAGTTACCAGAGAGACTTTCAGTTACCAGAGAGACTTTCAGTTACCAGAGAGACTTTCAGTTACCAGAGAAACATTCAGTTACCAGAGAAACATTCAGTTACCAGAGAGACTTTCAGTTACCAGAGAGACTTTCAGTTACCAGAGAAACATTCAGTTAACAGAGAGACTTTCAGTTACCAGAGAGACATTCAGTTACCAGAGAAACATTCAGTTACCAGAGAGACTTTCAGTTACCAGAGAGACTTTCAGTTACCAGAGAGACTTTCAGTTACCAGAGAGACATTCAGTTACCAGAGAGACATTCAGTTACCAGAGAAACAATGAGTTACCAGAGAGACATTCAGTTACCAGAGAGACTTTCAGTTACCAGAGAGACATTCAGTTACCAGAGAGACATTCAGTTACCAGAGAAACATTCAGTTACCAGAGAGACTTTCAGTTACCAGAGAGACTTTCAGTTACCAGAGAGACTTTCAGTTACCAGAGAGACTTTCAGTTACCAGAGAGACTTTCAGTTACCAGAGAGACATTCAGTTACCAGAGAGACTTTCAGTTACCAGAGAGACTTTCAGTTACCAGAGAGACTTTCAGTTACCAGAGAGACTTTCAGTTACCAGAGAGACTTTCAGTTACCAGAGAGACTTTCAGTTACCAGAGAGACTTTCAGTTACCAGAGAAACATTCAGTTACCAGAGAGACATTCAGTTACCAGAGAGACTTTCAGTTACCAGAGAGACTTTCAGTTACCAGAGAGACTTTCAGTTACCAGAGAAACATTCAGTTACCAGAGAGACATTCAGTTACCAGAGAGACTTTCAGTTACCAGAGAGACTTTCAGTTACCAGAGAGACTTTCAGTTACCAGAGAGACATTCAGTTACCAGAGAGACATTCAGTTACCAGAGAGACATTCAGTTACCAGAGAGACATTCAGTTACCAGAGAAACATTCAGTTACCAGAGAGACATTCAGTTACCAGAGAGACATTCAGTTACCAGAGAGACAAGGAGTTACCATAGAGACATTCAGTTACCAGAGAGACATTCAGTTACCAGAGACACAATGAGTTACTAGAGAGACATTCAGTTACCAGAGAGACAATGAGTTACCATAGAGACATTCAGTTACCAGAGACATTCAGTTACCAGAGAGACAATGAGTTACCAGAGAGACATTCAGTTACCAGAGAGACTTTCAGTTACCAGAGAGACTTTCAGTTACCTGAGAGACATTCAGTTACCAGAGAGACATTCAGTTACCAGAGAGACATTCAGTTACCAGAGAGACATTCAGTTACCAGAGAGACATTCAGTTACCAGAGAGACTTTCAGTTACCAGAGAAACATTCAGTTACCAGAGAAACATTCAGTTACCAGAGAGACATTCAGTTACCAGAGAAACATTCAGTTACCAGAGAAACATTGAGTTACCAGAGAAACATTCAGTTACCAGAGAGACATTCAGTTACCAGAGAGACTTTCAGTTACCAGAGAGACTTTCAGTTACCAGAGAGACTTTCAGTTACCAGAGAGACTTTCAGTTACCAGAGAGACATTCAGTTACCAGAGAGACATTCAGTTACCAGAGAGACATTCAGTTACCAGAGAGACATTCAGTTACCAGAGAGACATTCAGTTACCAGAGAGACATTCAGTTACCAGAGAGACAATGAGTTACCAGAGAGACATTCAGTTACCAGAGAGACAATGAGTTACCAGAGAGACATTCAGTTACCAGAAAGACAATGAGTTACCAGAGAGACATTCAGTTACCAGAAAGACAATGAGTTACCAGAGAGACATTCAGTTACCAGAAAGACAATGAGTTACCAGAGAGACATTCAGTTACCAGAGAAATATTCAGTTACCAGAAAGACAATGAGTTACTATGGAGACAATGAGTTACCAGAGAAACATTCAGTTACCAGAGAAACATTCAGTTACCAGAGAAACATTGAGTTACCAGAGAAACATTCAGTTACCAGAGAGACATTCAGTTACCAGAGAGACTTTCAGTTACCAGAGAGACTTTCAGTTACCAGAGAGACTTTCAGTTACCTGAGAGACTTTCAGTTACCAGAGAGACATTCAGTTACCAGAGAGACATTCAGTTACCAGAGAGACATTCAGTTACCAGAGAGACATTCAGTTACCAGAGAGACATTCAGTTACCAGAGAGACATTCAGTTACCAGAGAGACAATGAGTTACCAGAGAGACATTCAGTTACCAGAGAGACAATGAGTTACCAGAGAGACATTCAGTTACCAGAAAGACAATGAGTTACCAGAGAGACATTCAGTTACCAGAAAGACAATGAGTTACCAGAGAGACATTCAGTTACCAGAAAGACAATGAGTTACCAGAGAGACATTCAGTTACCAGAGAAACATTCAGTTACCAGAAAGACAATGAGTTACTATGGAGACAATGAGTTACCAGAGAAACATTCAGTTACCAGAAAGACAATGAGTTACTATGGAGACAATGAGTTACCAGAGAAACATTCAGTTACCAGAAAGACAATGAGTTACTATGGAGACAATCAGTTACCAGAGAAACATTCAGTTACCAGAAAGACAATGAGTTACTATGGAGACAATGAGTTACCAGAGAGACATTCAGTTACCAGAAAGACAATGAGTTACTATGGAGACAATGAGTTACCAGAGAAACATTCAGTTACCAGAAAGACAATGAGTTACTATGGAGACAATGAGTTACCAGAGAAACATTCAGTTACCAGAAAGACAATGAGTTACTATGGAGACAATGAGTTACCAGAGAAACATTCAGTTACCAGAAAGACAATGAGTTACTATGGAGACAATGAGTTACCAGAGAAACATTCAGTTACCAGAAAGACAATGAGTTACTATGGAGACAATGAGTTACCAGAGAAACATTCAGTTACCAGAAAGACAATGAGTTACTATGGAGACAATGAGTTACCAGAGAAACATTCAGTTACCAGAAAGACAATGAGTTACTATGGAGACAATGAGTTACCAGAGAAACATTCAGTTACCAGAAAGACAATGAGTTACTATGGAGACAATGAGTTACCAGAGAAACATTCAGTTACCAGAAAGACAATGAGTTACTATGGAGACAATGAGTTACCAGAGAAACATTCAGTTACCAGAAAGACAATGAGTTACTATGGAGACAATGAGTTACCAGAGAAACATTCAGTTACCAGAAAGACAATGAGTTACTATGGAGACAATGAGTTACCAGAGAAACATTCAGTTACCAGAAAGACAATGAGTTACTATGGAGACAATGAGTTACCAGAGAAACATTCAGTTACCAGAAAGACAATGAGTTACTATGGAGACAATGAGTTACCAGAGAAACATTCAGTTACCAGAAAGACAATGAGTTACTATGGAGACAATGAGTTACCAGAGAAACATTCAGTTACCAGAAAGACAATGAGTTACTATGGAGACAATGAGTTACCAGAGAAACATTCAGTTACCAGAAAGACAATGAGTTACTATGGAGACAATGAGTTACCAGAGAGACTTTCAGTTACCAGAGAGACTTTCAGTTACCAGAGAGACTTTCAGTTACCAGAGAGACTTTCAGTTACCAGAGAAACATTCAGTTACCAGAGAGACATTCAGTAACCAGAGAAACATTCAGTTACCAGAGAGACTTTCAGTTACCAGAGAGACTTTCAGTTACCAGAGAGACTTTCAGTTACCAGAGAGACTTTCAGTTACCAGAGAGACTTTCAGTTACCAGAGAAACATTCAGTTACCAGATAAACATTCAGTTACCAGAGAGACATTCAGTTACCAGAGAAACATTCAGTTACCAGAGAGACATTCAGTTACCAGAGAAACATTCAGTTACCAGAGAAACAATGAGTTACCAGAGAGACTTTCAGTTACCAGAGAGACTTTCAGTTACCAGAGAGACTTTCAGTTACCAGAGAGACATTCAGTTACCAGAGAAACATTCAGTTACCAGAGAAACATTCAGTTACCAGAGAGACATTCAGTTACCAGAGAGACTTTCAGTTACCAGAGAAACATTCAGTTACCAGAGAAACATTCAGTTACCAGAGAGACTTTCAGTTACCAGAGAGACTTTCAGTTACCAGAGAAACATTCAGTTACCAGAGAAACATTCAGTTACCAGAGAGACATTCAGTTACCAGAGAGACTTTCATTTACCAGAGAAACATTCAGTTACCAGAGAAACATTCAGTTACCAGAGAGACTTTCAGTTACCAGAGAAACATTCAGTTACCAGAGAAACATTCAGTTACCAGAGAGACATTCAGTTACCAGAGAGACATTCAGTTACCAGAGAAACAATGAGTTACCAGAGAGACTTTCAGTTACCAGAGAGACTTTCAGTTACCAGAGAGACTTTCAGTTACCAGAGATACTTTCAGTTACCAGAGAAACATTCAGTTACCCGAGAAACATTCAGTTACCAGAGAAACATTCAGTTACCAGAGAAACAATGAGTTACCAGAGAGACTTTCAGTTACCAGAGAGACTTTCAGTTACCAGAGAGACTTTCAGTTACCAGAGAGACTTTCAGTTACCAGAGAAACATTCAGTTACCAGAGAAACATTCAGTTACCAGAGAGACTTTCAGTTACCAGAGAGACTTTCAGTTACCAGAGAAACATTCAGTTACCAGAGAGACTTTCAGTTACCAGAGAGACATTCAGTTACCAGAGAAACATTCAGTTACCAGAGAGACTTTCAGTTACCAGAGAGACTTTCAGTTACCAGAGAGACTTTCAGTTACCAGAGAGACATTCAGTTACCAGAGAGACTTTCAGTTACCAGAGAGACATTCAGTTACCAGAGAAACAATGAGTTACCAGAGAGACATTCAGTTACCAGAGAGACACTCAGTTACCAGAGAGACTTTCAGTTACCAGAGAGACTTTCAGTTACCAGAGAGACATTCAGTTACCAGAGAGACATTCAGTTACCAGAGAGACATTCAGTTACCACAGAGACATTCAGTTACCAGAGAGACATTCAGTTACCAGAGAGACTTTCAGTTACCAGAGAAACATTCAGTTACCAGAGAAACATTCAGTTACCAGAGAGACTTTCAGTTACCAGAGAAACATTCAGTTACCAGAGAAACATTGAGTTACCAGAGAAACATTCAGTTACCAGAGAGACATTCAGTTACCAGAGAGACTTTCAGTTACCAGAGAGACTTTCAGTTACCAGAGAGACTTTCAGTTACCAGAGAGACTTTCAGTTACCAGAGAGACATTCAGTTACCAGAGAGACATTCAGTTACCAGAGAGACATTCAGTTACCAGAGAGACATTCAGTTACCAGAGAGACATTCAGTTACCAGAGAGACATTCAGTTACCAGAGAGACTTTCAGTTACCAGAGAAACATTCAGTTACCAGAGAAACATTCAGTTACCAGAGAGACTTTCAGTTACCAGAGAGATTTTCAGTTACCAAAGAGACTTTCAGTTACCAGAGAGACTTTCAGTTACCAGAGAGACTTTTAGTTACCAGAGAAACAATGAGTTACTATGGAGACAATGAGTTACCAGAGAAACATTCAGTTACCAGAAAGACAATGAGTTACTATGGAGACAATGAGTTACCAGAGAAACATTCAGTTACCAGAAAGACAATGAGTTACTATGGAGACAATGAGTTACCAGAGAAACATTCAGTTACCAGAAAGACAATGAGTTACTATGGAGACAATGAGTTACCAGAGAAACATTCAGTTACCAGAAAGACAATGAGTTACTATGGAGACAATGAGTTACCAGAGAAACATTCAGTTACCAGAAAGACAATGAGTTACTATGGAGACAATGAGTTACCAGAGAAACATTCAGTTACCAGAAAGACAATGAGTTACTATGGAGACAATGAGTTACCAGAGAAACATTCAGTTACCAGAAAGACAATGAGTTACTATGGAGACAATGAGTTACCAGAGAAACATTCAGTTACCAGAAAGACAATGAGTTACTATGGAGACAATGAGTTACCAGAGAAACATTCAGTTACCAGAAAGACAATGAGTTACTATGGAGACAATGAGTTACCAGAGAAACATTCAGTTACCAGAAAGACAATGAGTTACTATGGAGACAATGAGTTACCAGAGAAACATTCAGTTACCAGAAAGACAATGAGTTACTATGGAGACAATGAGTTACCAGAGAGACTTTCAGTTACCAGAGAGACTTTCAGTTACCAGAGAGACTTTCAGTTACCAGAGAGACTTTCAGTTACCAGAGAGACATTCAGTTACCAGAGAGACTTTCAGTTACCAGAGAGACATTCAGTTACTAGAGAAACATTCAGTTACCAGAGAGACTTTCAGTTACCAGAGAGACATTCAGTTACCAGAGAGACTTTCAGTTACCAGAGAAACATTCAGTTACCAGAGAGACTTTCAGTTACCAGAGAAACATTCAGTTACCAGAGAGACTTTCAGTTACCAGAGAGACTTTCAGTTACCAGAGAGACTTTCAGTTACCAGAGAGACTTTCAGTTACCAGAGAGACTTTCAGTTACCAGAGAGACATTCAGTTACCAGAGAGACATTCAGTTACCAGAGAGACTTTCAGTTACCAGAGAGACATTCAGTTACCAGAGAGACTTTCAGTTACCAGAGAGACATTCAGTTACCAGAGAGACATTCAGTTACCAGAGAAACATTCAGTTAACAGAGAGACTTTCAGTTACCAGAGAGACTTCCAGTTACCAGAGAGACTTTCAGTTACCAGAGAGACTTTCAGTTACCAGAGAGACATTCAGTTACCAGAGAGACATTCAGTTACCAGAGAGACATTCAGTTACCAGAGAGACATTCAGTTACCAGAGAGACATTCAGTTACCAGAGAGACATTCAGTTACCAGAGAGACTTTCAGTTACCAGAGAGACTTTCAGTTACCAGAGAAACATTCAGTTACCAGAGAAACAATGAGTTACCAGAGAGACTTTCAGTTACCAGAGAGACGTTCATTTACCAGAGAGACTTTCAGTTACCAGAGAGACTTTCAGTTACCAGAGAAACATTCAGTTACCAGAGAAACATTCAGTTACCAGAGAGACTTTCAGTTACCAGAGAAACATTCAGTTACCAGAGAGACTTTCAGTTACCAGAGAGACTTTCAGTTACCAGAGAAACATTCAGTTACCAGAGAGACTTTCAGTTACCAGAGAGACTTTCAGTTACCAGAGAAACATTCAGTTACCAGAGAGACTTTCAGTTACCAGAGAGACTTTCAGTTACCAGAGAGACTTTCAGTTGCCAGAGAGACTTTCAGTTACCAGAGAGACTTTCAGTTACCAGAGAGACTTTCAGTTACCAGAGAGACTTTCAGTTACCAGAGAGACTTTCAGTTACCAGAGAGACTTTCAGTTACCAGAGAGACATTCAGTTACCAGAGAGACTTTCAGTTACCAGAGAGACTTTCAGTTACCAGAGAGACATTCAGTTACCAGAGAGACATTCAGTTACCAGAGAAACATTCAGTTACCAGAGAGACTTTCAGTTACCAGAGAGACTTTCAGTTACCAGAGAGACTTTCAGTTACCAGAGAGACTTTCAGTTACCAGAGAGACATTCAGTTACCAGAGAGACATTCAGTTACCAGAGAGACATTCAGTTACCAGAGAGACATTCAGTTACCAGAGAGACATTCAGTTACCAGAGAGACATTCAGTTACCAGAGAGACTTTCAGTTACCAGAGAGACTTTCAGTTACCAGAGAAACATTCAGTTACCAGAGAAACAATGAGTTACCAGAGAGACTTTCAGTTACCAGAGAGACGTTCAGTTACCAGAGAGACTTTCAGTTACCAGAGAGACTTTCAGTTACCAGAGAAACATTCAGTTACCAGAGAAACATTCAGTTACCAACGAGACTTTCAGTTACCAGAGAAACATTCAGTTACCAGAGAGACTTTCAGTTACCAGAGAGACTTTCAGTTACCAGAGAGACTTTCAGTTACCAGAGAAACATTCAGTTACCAGAGAGACTTTCAGTTACCAGAGAGACTTTCAGTTACCAGAGAAACATTCAGTTACCAGAGAGACTTTCAGTTACCAGAGAGACTTTCAGTTACCAGAGAGACTTTCAGTTGCCAGAGAGACTTTCAGTTACCAGAGAGACTTTCAGTTACCAGAGAGACTTTCAGTTACCAGAGAGACTTTCAGTTACCAGAGAGACTTTCAGTTACCAGAGAGACTTTCAGTTACCAGAGAGACATTCAGTTACCAGAGAGACTTTCAGTTACCAGAGAGACTTTCAGTTACCAGAGAGACTTTCAGTTACCAGAGAGACATTCAGTTACCAGAGAGACTTTCAGTTACCAGAGAGACTTTCATTTACCAGAGAGACTTTCAGTTACCAGAGAGACTTTCAGTTACCAGAGAGACTTTCAGTTACCAGAGAGACTTGCAGTTACCAGAGAGACTTTCAGTTACCAGAGAGACTTTCAGTTACCAGAGAGACATTGAGTTACCAGAGAGACATTCAGTTACCAGAGAGACATTGAGTTACCAGAGAGACATTCAGTTACCAGAGAGACTTTCAGTTACCAGAGAGACTTTCAGTTACCAGAGAGACTTTCAGTTACCAGAGAAACATTCAGTTACCAGAGAAACATTCAGTTACCAGAGAGACTTTCAGTTACTGAAAGACAATGAGTCAACAGATATATAGTAATGTAGTTAGTATTACACCCGTTTCGCTTTTATTTCCCAAAACAAAATATTGAAGGCTGGGTGTACTTGGAAGCCGTCGATCACGGTAGAATCGGACTTTGTCCTTAGTAATCCAATTCACTAACTGCTGTCTTCTAAGGGGGGGGGGGAGGAATTCAAGGAGCCAGGATACATGGGTCAGACAGAAATGATATAATTAGACACAGAATATGTTCTCATAACCGCCCCAGGGTTAACAAATATATTGATGCGTTGTCATGAATGTTAACAAATATATTGATGTGGTGTCATCATGGACAACAAATATATTAATGTGATATCATCAGGGTTAACAAATAAATTGATGTGATGCCATCAGGGATAACATATATATTGATGTGATATCAGGGATAACAAATATATTGATGTGATATCATCAGGGATAACAAATATATTGATGTGATATCATCAGGGTTAACAAATAAATTTATGTGATGTCATGAAGGTTAACAAATATATTGATGTGATGTCATGAAGGTTAATAAATACATTGATGTGATGTCATGAAGGTTAACAAATACATTGATGTGATGTCATGAAGGTTAACAAATACATTGATGTGATGTCATGAAGGTTAACAAATACATTGATGTGATGTCATGAAGGTTAACAAATACATTGATGTGATGTCATGAAGGTTAACAAATACATTGATGTGATGTCATGAAGGTTAACAAATACATTGATGTGATGTCATGAAGGTTAACAAATACATTGATGTGATGTCATGAAGGTTAACAAATACATTGATGTGATGTCATGAAGGTTAACAAATACATTGATGTGATGTCATGAAGGTTAACAAATACATTGATGTGATGTCATGAAGGTGAACAAATACATTGATGTGATGCCTTCAGGGATAACAGTTATACTGATCTGATACCAACAAGGAGGAGCACATTTGTACAGATGTGATTTGTACTGGTAAGGTTTGAATGCATAAAACCTCATTTTTGAGTCGAACATCCATTGAGTTATAATGTTGCATGAAGCCAGGTCTGATGGGCCATGGCTGAGGCTGTCGGAGCTGGCTCATGCCAGGTGTTTTGGTGGCGATGATTTCTCCAATAGTCAGTGGAAAACGCGCATCGAGGGAAAGTCAGACTTATATAGACAACATGAATTTATTGCGAGTGGATGTGTGTGGTAGCAGTGATAAGTAAAAAAAAAAAAGGTAAAGTACCCCCGTCACGCCAAGTGGCGTATAGGGAATATGGTGTTAGTGACAATACATTTTACAGACCCTCGGCACGTGATTTTTTTGGGTAATGTGGTCGGTATTACGCCCGTGACGCTTTACTTTCCCAGAAAAAAATCCGGTACCCATTTAAGGCTGGGTGAACCCGGAAGCCGTCGGTTGGTCCCAACCCTACCTCTTGTCCTTTGTAGTCCAGTTCACTAACCACTGAGCTATCGCGGCTTCCCAAGCATGGCTTTTGCGAGAGTAATACTAAAAAACGCCTGCATAGACTTGCAGAACGTATTCTTCCCGAGTCTCAATGCAGCATCAGCGCCGGTGAGATCAACCATAGATATGATTTTTACACTTAGACAATTACACCAAAAAATGCCGGGGACAAAATATGCCACTCTATATTGCCTTTGTGGTTCTCACAAAGGCCTTCGACTCAGTAAATAGATATGAGCTCTACAGGGTGTTAGAAAGCATAGGCTGACAACCTAAATTACTTAAGCTGATTTATGTCCTTTCATGGAACCATGAATGCTAACATCCACTTTGATGGGAGTTCATCTGAGAGTCAACAACGCGGTGAAACAGGGATGTGTCCTCGCCCCCACTCTTTTTGGCATATTTTTTGCTGCCCTTATAAATTACGCGGAGCCGTGATAGCTCAGTGGTTTGTGAACTGGACTACCACGGACAAGGGGTAGGGTTCGATCCCAACCGACGGCTTCCAGGTTCACCCAGCCTTAAATGGGTACCGGATTTTTTTTCTGGGAATGTAAAGCAGCACGGGCGTAATACTGACCACATTACCCCAAAAGTCATGTGCCGAAGGTCTGTAAAATATAGGGTCACTAACATCATATTTCCCTATACGACACTTGGCGTGACGTGGGTACTTTACTTTTTACTTTTTATAAATTACGCCTTCTAAAACAGCTCAGGAGATATTTACATTCGCACAAGATCAGATGGCTCACTGTTCAACTTAGCATGACTAAGAGCAAAAACAAAAACAAATGTTGCTCTACTTAAAGAACTTTTATTTGCTGACGATGCTGCCCTAGTCGCTCATAGTGAAGCCACCCAACAATCGTTGATCAACAACCTGGACAAAACATGCAACCTTTTTTCACTGTCAATTAATGTTCAGAAAAAACAGTAATACTATGTCAAGGTGACATCAAACCTCTATTAATCACTTTAGAAGATTGTCCACTAGAATCAGTTCAGAAATTCACGTATAAATTCACGTATATTGTGATCCACAATTACGCAAACAACTTCTCTTGATGATGAAATAAACAACCGAATTAGTAAGGCAGCTACGACATTCGGAAAACTCACAGAAAGGGCCTGGAACAACACGAAACTAACATTAAAGACCAAACTCTTAATTCAGACTTCTTGTCTGTTTAATCACGAAAAAAGACTAAATGTCTTTCAAATGAGATGTCTCCGCAGAATAATGCACATCAAATGGCAGGGCAAAACAAAATAACCAACTCATCTGTCCTGCAACGTACTAAAACCTAAACAATCATGTCGATGCTCAGATGTCGAAGACTGGCTGGGGCACGTCCAACGAATGGAAGAAAAACGCATCCCCAGGCAAATACTATATGGTGAACTAATACACGGAAAAAGACAAATCGGCAGACATAAACTACGATATAGAGATATTTGTAAATCATCTCTGAATGACTTCTCCATCTATGAAAATGACTGGGAACATTTGGCTAGTGATCGCACATTATGGAGAGCATATATAAGGAACCGCATAACATCATTTGAGGCTGTGCTAAGGCCAAACTTAGGAGAGAAAAGACTCACGGAAAAGGATGGAAAACCCTGTGGATCAGTGGGCCTAGGCCTGACTTGTTCACTCTGTGGTCGTGTGTGTTTGTCAAACATTAGTAGAATTAACCACAAGAGAAGCTGTTCGACAAAAACAAAACCTAAAAAAAAATACACAATCGCCTCCACTAGACCGACTGACAAGACGAAAAGGGCCATATATATATATATATATATATATATATACGAACACACCATTTTATATAGAGGTTAACAAGAAGAGTCAGTCCGATCATCAGAAGAACTAACATCGCACAATTGTTTCAGCCCTTCAGCTTCTTGACACTCTTCGATGGGGATGGTCGGGCCAAGAGTCTATGGCGTCCGTTTTCTGTTGCGTCTAAACCTGAAATCTCCCAAAACGTAATGACAGGATATACGAGTGTCTTGTCAGACTAAACTACCCCCATACAATAGATGAGACTACTACGCACGAAACTACTGGCTACACCTACTCGTAACCACTGTAACACCACAACAATTCTATAGAACTGATAACCAAATAAGTCACAACAACGATTCTATAGAACTGATGACCAAATAATTCACAACAACGATTCTATAGAACTGGTGACCAAATAATTCACCACAGCGATTCTATAGGACTGATGACCAAATAATTCACCACAACGATTCTAAAGAACTGATGACCAAACAATTCACAACAACGATTCTATAGAACTGATGACCAAACAATTCACCACAACGATTCTATAGAACTGATGACCAAACAATTCACCACAACGATTCTATAGAACTGATGACCAAATAATTCACAACAACGATTCTATTGAACTGATGACCAAATAATTCACCACAACGATTCTATAAAACTGATGACCAAATAATTCACAACAACGATTCTATAGGACTGATGGCCAGATAATTTGACACAATAATTCTATAGAACTGATGACCAAATAATTCACACCAATGATTCCCTAGGACTGATGACCAAATAATTCACCACAACGATTCTATTGAACTGATGACCAAATAATTCACCACAACGATTCTATAAAACTGATGACCAAATAATTGACAACAACGATTCTATAGAACTGATGACCAAATAATTCACAACAACGATTCTATAGAACTGATGACCAAATAATTCACCGCAACGATTCTATAAAACTGATGATCAAATAATTGACAACAACGATTCTATAGAACTGATGACCAAATAATTCACAACAACGATTCTATAGAACTGATGACCAAATAATTCACCACAGCGATTCTAC
This sequence comes from Megaustenia siamemsis, assembly GCA_032433765.1. Taxonomy (NCBI): domain Eukaryota; kingdom Metazoa; phylum Mollusca; class Gastropoda; order Stylommatophora; family Ariophantidae; genus Megaustenia; species Megaustenia siamemsis. Next base: position 43,123,581 of record JAVIAB010000047.1, read on the forward strand.
AGAACTGATGATCAAATAATTCACCATAACGATTCTATTGAACTGATGACCAAATAATTCCCCACAACGATTATATAGAACCGATGACTATCAATTTATACTTTCTCTTTCTGATGTGAGTAGTTATCGTAAAAGAGGTGAGATGCAGAATGGCTCAGGCAAAAGCAGCTTTCCAAAAAATGAGGAAGATACTATGCAATCCATTTTTGACAATAGAAACAAGAAAAAGAGTTCTTAAATGTTATGTAGAGCCAGTCTTAACATATGGATGCAAATCATGGACAATAGGAGAACAGACAAGAAAATCACTGGAGTCTGTAGAAATGTGGTTTTACAGAAGAATGTTGAGAGTACCATGGACAGCTAAGAAGAGTAATGAAGATGTTCTGAGAGAGGTCAAAGCAAAAAGAGAGCTAATTTCCAATATTAGGAAGAAACAATCATCATTTTTTGGCCATGTAATGAGAAGAGAACAACTGGAATACATTGTAACAACTGGAAAAATTGAGGGACGAAGAGATAGAGGGAAGCAAAGAGAAAAAATAACAGACAGCTTAAGAGAATGGCTTGGCAGAAGGTCAACAACAGAAATGATAAATAGCTGCCGAGATCGAAAGTTGTGGAGCATGATCACCTACGCCAGTAGGCCCGGTACTTGATGATGATGATGATGCGTTATTAACCACGATGTTTAGAAGTCTATGTTTGTCTTTACTCTCCACTACTACACACCTGTACGTAGACAAATGTGTTACATTTCGACGCTGTTACATTTTGCTTATATTATTTTCTTTTAGTTCATGTTCCCCAAGCAATACAAACAATTCAGCCACAAGGAAGAAGTAATAACAAAACCGTGACAGAGTTGGTGCCAGCATGACATATCTTGTGTGAGGATTTATTTAACAACATACCAACAACAATAACTGATTGGATTGACGAGAGCACTGTATAGCGCTGTCACAGAACATTAGCGTCACGGGGAATCCCTTACATCCGGACATAAAATGAAAGGAGAATTAATCATTTGTATATTTCAAAATAACCTTACAAATGCAAACAACTTTTTATTCTGTGATGTTGCATTTCGTGACAAGATTATGTAAATTAACCAAATATATCATAGGATATAAGAGATGAACAACATAAACATCAGAAAGCAGTAGAAAGATTATTGAAGCAATAAATAGGTGATAGCTGCTTGGTTATTTGGTTATGGAAGGTCCCTGTATCACTGCAAACGAATTAAACTCCATAATTGCTTAACCGCCCGTGCCAGCGTAATCATCCGAATTAATATCTCATCTCCCAAACAAAGAAAGTTAACTGTAGTCCCCATCGTAGCAGTCTCAGCACACGTCAAAAGACATAAGGTGAAACCGCGCAGAAAGTGAACACAGCCAACTGTTCCCTATCATTCATCGTAAACAATTGGAATATCGAAACATGATCAAAACGGATGAAACACACAGCTCACGGTGTGCACAGAGCATTTAACTCAGTAGCTCCTGCAACAAGCCGGACTTGGAATATTAGGAAACTGCAACAAGGAACACTTTTCATACATAGCCTTCAATGGTTCCTGCCGCCTGTAAAACCATATACCGGAAGTTCCGCCTTTATCAACTGCTTTTTGATGAAATTTTCCTATTTATTATCAAAATGCACGAGGTCGTCATGGAAGCGAACCAAGGCGACATCCTTCGTGTCGAGATACTCATGGAAGAAGCAACTATTGAGCTGAACCACTTTCTTAGACTTAAACAGGGGGTCTGGGGTGGTCCAGGTAACATGTGGACGGACGATTGGAGGAGGGTCATCATCTATTCCATTACTGAATCGGCCATCAGAGACTTTATCTTCGGGTCTATCAAAATAGGAATTATTTCTTTGGCGCCGAACACGTTCCACATCTCCCCACACCGACAGGAACACGTTGTCTGGGTCTACCGAGTCTGCTCGCTGAATTCTGTGGGGGCCCTTTTTGACTCGGAACTCAGACGCGGTCCTTGCATCACTTGTCGACATTTTGATAATTGGGCTTGCGATGATTGATGGAATGATACACTTGATTGATGTGGTTGCTACAGGTATCCGTTCCACAGCTCTGCCAGAACGGTCGTCGCTTGACCTCTACAGACGGGGCCAGCGACCAAGACAAAGAACATATAATAAAATATTGTATGAAAATGACATTAATAGATGGACGCTTTTATTTCTTTTCAGCGGAATTCATTGCGTTTTGTATGAGAGGAATAAAGACCCCTGCGACAATAAAAGAGCACATTATGCCCACGAAAATAGAGAAATGTGTGAGAAATAAACTATGAAAACAATGGGCACATGAAACAATGAAATGCTGAAAAAACAAGGGGCTTTGCTAAAAGCAATTAGTCACTAGATCGACGTTCAGTGTCAAAGACTGTTGCATGTGTGGAATCGGAGGTGGCTGATGAGATGAATGCGCCTACTTGATGCGTCTGATTGTAGCGGCTTTGGGGTTTCCATCAGAGAAAAGAGCAATTTAAGAAAAGCGATTTAACATCTCATCGAATATACAAACAAAGAAAGGTAGTTGCAGTCCCCATCGTAGCAAACACAGCACACGTCAAATGATATAAGGCGTATTATAGCACGGATAGTGAACGCATCTGAACTATTCTCCGTCATACGATATCATAATTCATCGTAAGCAATCTGAATATAGAAACACCATCCGGATGAAACACACAGCTCACGGTGTGCACAGAGCACTACTTAGTAGCTCCGGCAGCAAGCAGGACTTGGAATATGAGGAAACTGCAACAAGGATTACTTTTCAGACAACACCTCAACAGCTCCCTGTCGCCATATTGAGCGGAAGTCCTTTGAAATGACAGCCAACTACTTCACACCACAATAACTCAAACCTGTCATTGTAAAGAACGCGTTTGCGTGGATGTCTCATCGCATAAAATAGCCAGGCTTCATCTTCCAAACTCTACAATCGGTGATTTCACTTGAGAGCCCTGACAAGATGTACAAAGAAAAATATGAAAGGATCGCATTACGTTACATCAGATACGTGAGACGTGCTCCAGCAATCTGCATTTATGCAAAATGTTGTCGATCATGGGGCACGTCAGAATAATACAGAAAAATCTCTGTATTTCAGATACGAACTTTCTGTAACAGAACGAATATGAGTTTGTGAAGGCTGTTAAATCACACATCCACACACACACACACACACACATCCACACACACACACACACACACACGCACTTACATACACACACACATACATAAACATATATATATATATATATATATATACATAATTATATATCGTCGTTTCCTTTCTTCTGCCTGTTATCTTTCAGTAAAAATAATTTCAATTTTGCAAAATCCACATGGAGAAGACTGAGTGCAGAAAAATTGTTGATTTTGACATTGTCTCAGTGAGCAGCCATCAACTAGCTTCTGCTGTTGTTGCTTTTTAATCGCCAATGTCCAATTACGTTCTCAAGCTGAACACGATACCGATCTTATATCGATTTTTTATCATCAATAGAATTAAGTATTCGCTTTGACGATAGCGATCTTATATCGATCTCTCATCTTCGATAGAACTAAGTATTCTGCCTCAGTGCCTCATTTCTTATGAGATCAGAGTTAACTGAAAGATTTATAACCAAACCAGTGCCACTCCAGTAGATTAGATTTATTTGTAAAAATAAATCCTGTTATTTATTTAATAAATATCTCTCACCTTGCGTCCTGTATTCTATATTTGATGTTTCGCTTGTGTGATGTTCCAGGGTAAATAATAGTTCAAGTCTCCCCTTAATCTGGCACAAGTCATGACAACGCCGACTCACCCACAACTGGAAAGTGATTTATTTGGTTAAATTCTCCAAATATAAACAACATCTTTATGCGAGGGGAAACTGTCAGCAAGTGAGCTGAACTTCAGTCAAAAAGATGGAAGACATGACACTAAAGGAACCTGGGAGGCATAATAAAAGATGACACGGAGCTTGCAAGACACTGGCGTGTACTTTCTCTACGTCCATCCAGAACATTGGAGGAGAAGAGAGCGAGTGGCGCGATCGATCGTGCTCCCAATGCCAGCCAGGGCAGTTGTAGTTGGTTGAGACTAATAACAAATTTGCAGCGAATCGTGAAAATAGTCTCTTGCAGTGTGGCCCAGACTTGGTGCACTTCATGAAAAAAAGAATCTCGGTATAAGTACATGGTAGAGGGATGCTACTACTGGCGTGCCCGTTATCGACTGTTTGTAGGTCATCGGTTAAGGACAAAAGGAAGTGAGAGAGAGAGAGAAGGAGAAGATATAACAGAGGAAAGATGTTTCATGTAGCCTCTCGAATGGGGAGTATACACACTTTACACACCGGTTTTTTAAAAATTTATTAAACATACACATATATACAGGTGGACATACACAAGATTTCAGTGTATACTTGACGGTCGTCGGAAGACAGATGTAAATGTTACATTGGACAAGAAGGGAAATAATCCGAGAGCAGGAAGGTAATAAAACCAGTTGGTGTAATTCATGAAATCCTGCTGCCCGCCGTTTGCTACAAGGACTGTCATCAGCAACACACGCTGGCCAGCAACGAACATTGCCTGGCAATTAATGACGTCATTTGAGCAGATATTGATGTTAAGGGGTTTGTACGAGAAGTGTTTGTTTTTCACTGCTACCGCTGTTTGGTGACAATATAGAAGTGTGTGGTGAGTGCTTTAATTCTGTGTTAGGTGCCAATATAGAAGTTTGTGGTGAGTGCTTTCATTCGGTGTTAGGTGACAATATAGAAGTGTGTGGTGAGTGCCTTCATTCTGTGTTAGGTGACAATACACTACAGTGTGAGTTGAGCGCTTTCATTCTGTGTTTGGTGACAATATAGAAGTGTGAGGTTAGAGTTTCCATTCTGTGTTAGGTGACAATATAGAAGTATGTAGTGAGTGCTTTCATTCTGTATTAGGTGACAAAACACTACAGTGTGTGGTGAGTGCTTTCATTCTGTGTTGGGTGACAATATACTACAGTGAGTGGTGAGTGTTTTCATTCTGTGTTGGGTGACAATATACTACAGTCAGTGGTGAGTGCTTTCATTCTGTGTTGGGTGACAATATACTACAGTGTTTGGTGAGTGCTTTCATTCTGTGTTTAGTGACAACATACTACAGTGAGTGGTGAGTGCTTTCATTCTGTGTTGGGTGGCAATATACTACAGTGTGCGGTGAGTGCTTCATTCTGTGTTGGGTAGCAGTCTTGTGAGTAGTAGTCTTGTGAGTAGTAGTCTTGTGAGTAGTGGTCTTGTGAGTAGTGGTCTTGTGAGTAATAGTCTTGAGAGTAGTAGTCTTGTGAGTAGTAGTCTTGTGAGTAGTGGTTTTGTGAATAGTGGTTTTGTGAGTAGAAGTCTTGTGAGTAGTGGTCTTGTGAGTCGTAATCTTGTGAGTAGTGGTCTTGTGAGTAGTTTGTCTGGTGAGTAATAGTCTTGCGAGTAATAGTCTTGTAAGTAGTAGTCTTGTGAGTAGTAGTCTTGTCAGTAGTGGTTTTGTGAGTAGTAGTCTTGTGAGTAGTGGTCTTGTGAGTAGTAGTCTTGTGAGTAATAGTCTTGTCAGTAGTGGTTTTGTGAGTTGTGGTCTTGTCAGTAGTGGTCTTGTGAGTAATAGTCTTGTCAGTAGTGGTTTTGTGAGTTGTGGTCTTGTGAGTAATAGTCTTGTGAGTAATAGTCTTGTTAGTAGTAGTCTTGTGAGTAGTAGTCTTGTGAGAAGTAGTCTTGCGAGTAATAGTCTTGTAACTAGTAGTCTTGTGAGTAGTAGTCTTGTCAGTAGTGGTTTTGTGAGTAGTAGTCTTGTGAGTAGTGGTCTTGTGAGTAGTGGTCTTGTGAGTAATAGTCTTGTCAGTAGTGGTTTTGTGAGTTGTGGTCTTGTGAGCAATAGTCTTGTGAGTAAAAGTCTTGTTAGTTGTAGTCTTGTGAGTAATAGTCTTGAGAGTAGTGGTCTTGTTAGTAGTAGTCTTGTGAGTAGTAGTCTTGTGAGAAGTAGTCTTGTGAGTAGTGGTCTTGTGAGTAGTAGTCTTGTGAGTAGTAGTCTTGTGAGTAGTGGTCTTGTGAGTAATAGTCTTGTGAGTAATAGTCTTGTGAGTAATAGTCTTGTGAGTAATAGTCATGAGAGTAGTGGTCTTGTGAGTAATAGTCTTGTCAGTAATAGTCTTGTGAGTAGTGGTCATGTGAGTAATAGTCTTGAGAGCAGTAGTCTTGTGAGTAATAGTCTTGAGAGTAGTGGTCTTGTGAGTAATAGTCTTGAGAGTAGTGGTCTTGTGAGTAATAGTCTTGAGATTAATGGTCTTGTGAGTAATAGTCTTGTCAGTAATAGTCTTGTGAGCAGTAGTCTTGTGAGTAATAGTCTTGTAAGTAGTAGTCTTGTGAGTACTAGTCTTGTGAGTAGTAGTCTTGTAAGTAATAGTCTTGTTAGTAGTAGTCTCGTAAGTAATAGTCATGTTAGTAGTAGTCTTTTAAGTAATAGTCTTGTTAGTAGTAGTCTCGTAAGTAATAGTCATGTTAGTAGTAGTCTTGTAAGTAATAGTCTTGTTAGTAGTAGTCTTGTGAGTAGTGGTCTTGTGAGTAATAGTCTTGAGAGTAGTGGTCTTGTGAGTAATGGTCTTGTGAGTAATAGTCTTGTGAGTAGTGGTCTTGTGAGTAGTGGTCCTGTGAGTAGTGGTCTTGTGAGAAATAGTCTTGTCAGTAGTGTTTTTGTGAGTTGTGGTCTTGTGAGTAATAGTCTTGTGAGTAGGTGTCTTGTGAGAAATAGTCTTGTCAGTAGCGTTTTTGTGAGTTGTGGTTTTGTGAGTAATAGTCTTGTGAGTAGTGGTCTTGTGAGAAATAGTCTTGTCAGTAGTGTTTTTGTAAGTTGTGGTCTTTTGAGTAATGGTCTTGTGAGTAGTGGTCTTGTGAGCATTGGTCTTGTGAGTAGTGGTCTAGTGAGCAATGGTCTTGTGAGTAGTAGACTTTGGAGTAGTGGTCTTGTGAGTTGTAGTCTTGTGAGTTATAGTCTAGTGAGCAATAGTTTTGTGAGTAGTGGTCTTGTGAGTAATAGTCTTATGAGCAGTGGAATTGTGAATAATAGTCTTGTGAGTAGTGGTCTTTTGAGTAGTAGTCTTGTGAATAGTGGTCTTTTGAGTAGTAGTCTTGTGAGTAGTGGTCTTGTGAGTAATAGTATTGTGAGTTGTGGTCTTGTGAGTAATAATCTTGTGAGTAGTGGTCTTGTGAGTAATAGTCTTGTGAGTAGTGGTCTTGTGAGTAATAGTCTTGTGAATAGTGGTCTTTTGAGTAATAGTCTTGTGAGTAGTGGTCTTGTGAGTAATAGTGTTGTGAGTTGTGGTCTAGTGAGTAATAGTCTTGTGAGTAGTGGTCTTGTGAGTAGTGGTCTTGTGAGTAATAGTATTGTGAGTTGTGGTCTTGTGAGTAATAGTCTTGTGAGTAGTGGTCTTGTGAGTAGTAGTCTTGTGAGTAGTAGTCATGTGAGTAGTAGTCTTGTGAGTAGATGTCTTGTGAGTAGATGTATTGTGAGTAGATGTCTTGTGTGCGGAGATCACGTGAGTAGATGTCTTGTTGTTAGCAGTCTTGCGATTAGTAATCGTGTGATGTCTTTTGTGCAGTAGTCATATGAGCAGTGTTCTTATGATGTCATGTTATCAGTAGTCATGTGAGTAATAGTCTTAAGATGCCACGTGACGTGGACGTTTGTGACGTCCTGTAGGGAAATAACAAATATGCTCCATTTTCTGGTGACCTCGGCTATTGTATTCTGTTTTCTACTTCGTGTATTCGATTTGCTCAGTTTTCTGTTTACTTGTCTAACTTGTCTGTGTCTTCTCGTCCTCCAGTGCATGATATTTATTGCGAATCTTGCTATATCACTTCTCAGCGATTCACTGATGCAACTACCATGTCTGACTGTTACTATTGTACACAATTCTTCATGACTGCACTAGTTGAACAGTTCTATATACTTAATCTCTTAATTATGTATTCATCAGAGAGGCTCTAGTGTTGTTGACAACTGGGGCCATATGAAGGTGTGTTCAACTGTGTTGCAAATGTAGTTTTAGATGGTCGTCCAATGAAAAAAATGCATGTATTTACTAATTCAAGCACGAAAAGAACTAAAGTATCTCTCTCATTGCACTGTTTCTAAATAACACAAATTTCTATCTTGATGCATTGATAAAAGTTCAAAGGTCTTCTTCATATAAAAAAATAGTCTTGTATATCCGTGGGAAACTTTACAGCTTTTGTTTTCATTGTATTCTTTTGACCGATTCTCATATCACCGGTTTATGCAAGATATTTAGTTTTACCCATGATATAACCAGTCTTATATAAAGCCGTCACATTGAGTAGAACTTTTTTCTGTTGGCAATTTACAGCTAAACAAGAACCCATCGCTCTAGCTTCAAGTATCATTGATGATGTCATGTTGCCATCACACCTCCATTTACACATCACAAGCGCTGGGTCATTGCTACATAACAATCGCACTCATGGCTCTTAGTGCTAACATTGTACATTCAACACAGGTAAGAGCTTCAACTGAATTTATTCTTATTATTTTATAAAAAAAAACCCGCGTGCGCTCTTATTTCACCAGATTAATTAAGGAAAAAATAATAGTCCATGTCTTTCCTCACCTTACCGTGAGAAATCATGTTTGGTCACATAACTCAATTATCTGGCCTGGCTAAACCCGTTCTTCGGAGAACTTTGAAAGGAAGCGGGGGAGGTAGACTAAGATGAGAAGATAACCTCTTAGAATGGAAGAGAATTATCATCGCTTGGGCACATCCATGTCGATATCAGTCACAAATAGAGAAATCAATCAAATCAGAAATAATGTTAGAAGTTCTTTAACAAATGCATGCACCGATGTTACAGCATTGAACCAGCAACAAAACGTAATAAATCAAAAATAAATACATTCACGAGAGACTGGTTGGTCCCGAGGCAAGACGCCAGTCTCGAAACAGAGAGGTTGTGAGTTCAAATCCAGGCTTCACCAGTTGTGATTTTTATTTGTGATTTCTCTCTGCAGCAAACACCCCTGGTCTCAGCAGCGAGGCCCGGCCTGAAATGTCACTTGCTTATCAACGGATAAAATATGAGTACCCCCCGAAGACGCGGTTATGTGCATGTGCGGTGAGGGACCCCTGTAAACACGTCTGCCAGGGTAAAACGGATTAACACGCAAAATTATGTTCATAGTCTCTAGAGACGTCGTCAGATGTGTTGTCTGTGATCTCTAGAGGTGTTGCCAGTGTTCTCTAGAAGCGTTGTCTGTGTTCTCTAGAAGCATTGTCTGTGTTCTCTAAAAGCTTTATCTGTGTTCTCTAGAAGCGTTGTCTGTGTTCTCTAGAAGCGTTGTCTGTGTTCTCTAGAAGCTTTATCTGTGTTCTCTAGAAGCGTTTTCTGTGTTCTCTAGAAGCTTTATCTGTGTTCTCTAGAAGCTTTATCTGTGTTCTCTAGAAGCTTTATCTGTGTTCTCTAGAAGCATTGTCTGTGTTCTCTAAAAGCTTTATCTGTGTTCTCTAGAAGCTTTATCTGTGTTCTCTAGAAGCTTTATCTGTGTTCTCTAGAAGCTTTATCTGTGTTCTCTAGAAGCTTTATCTGTGTTCTCTAGAAGCATTGTCTGTGTTCTCTAAAAGCTTTATCTGTGTTCTCTAGAAGCTTTATCTGTGTTCTCTAGAAGCTTTATCTGTGTTCTCTGGAAGCTTTATCTGTGTTCTCTAGAAGCGTTTTCTGTGTTCTCTAGAAGCTTTATCTGTGTTCTCTAGAAGCTTTGTCTGTGTTCTCTAGAAGCGTTGTCTGTGTTCTCTAGAAGCTTTGCCTGTGTTCTCTAGAAGCTTGGTCTGTGTTCTCTAGAAGCTTTGTCTGTGTTCTCTAGAAGAGTTTTCTTTGTTCTCTAGAGGTGTTGCCTGTGTTCTCTAGAAGCGTTTTCTTTGTTCTCTAGAGGTGTTGCCTGTGTTCTCTAGAAGCGTTTTCTTTGTTCTCTAGAGGTGTTGCCTGTGTTCTCTAGAAGTGTTGCCTGTGTTCTCTAGAAGTGTTGTCTGTGTTCTCTAGAGGTGTTGCCTGTGTTGTCTAGAGGTGTTGCCTGTGTTGTCTAGAGGTGTTGCCTGTGTTCTCTAGAAGCGTTTTCTTTGTTCTCTATAGGTGTTGCCTGTGTTGTCTAGAGGTGTTGCCTGTGTTCTCTAGAAGCGTTTTCTTTGTTCTCTAGAGGTGTTGCCTGTGTTGTCTAGAGGTGTTGCCTGTGTTCTCTATAAACGTTTTCTTTGTACTCTAGAGGTGTTGCCTATGTTCTCTAGAAGCGTTTTCTTTGTTCTCTAGAGGTGTTGCCTGTGTTATCTAGAGATGTCTGTGTTCTCTAGAAGCGTTGTCTGTGTTCTCTAAAAGAGTTGTCTGTGTTCTCTAGAGGATTTGCCTGTGTTCTCTAGAAGTGTTATCTGTGTTCTCTAAATTTGTTGTCTGTGTTCTCCGGAAGTGTTGTCTTTGTTCTCTACAGTTGTTGTCTGTGTTCACTAGAAGCGTTGTCTGTGTTCTCTAGAAGCTTTGTCTGTGTTCTCTAGAAGCGTTGTCTGTGATTTCTTGAAGTGTTGTCTGTGTCATCTAGAAGCGTTGTCTGTGTTCTCCTGAAGCGTTATCTGTGTTCTCTAGAAGTGTTGTTTGTGTTCTGTAGAAGCGTTGCCTGTGTTCTCTAGAAGTGCTGTCTGTGTTCTCTAGAAGTGTTGTCTGAGTTCTCTAGAGGTGTTGTCTGTGTTCTCTAGAGGTGTTGTCTGTGTTGTCTATGTTGTCTGTGTTGTCTGTGTTTTCTTTATGTGTTGTCTGTGTTTTCTTTATGTGTTGTCTGTGTTCTCTAGAGGTGTTGTCTGTGTTCTGTGTTGTCTGTGTTCTATAGATGTTTTGCCTGTGTTCTCTAGAAGCGTTGTCTGTGTTCTCTAGAAGCGTGTTGTCTGTGTTCTCTAGAAGCGTTGTTTGTGTTCTATAGAAGCGTGTTGCCTGTTTTCTCTGGAAGCGTTGTCTTTATTGTCTGGACGCTTTGTCTGTGTTCTCTAAGAGCGTTGTATGTGTTGCCTTGTTGTGCGTGCGTGTGTGTGCGTGTGTCTGTGTGTGTGTATGTGTATGTGTTCCAAAGGTCAGAGAAATCTCGTATTTGTTCACAAGTGAAGAGACGAGCTCCTTACAACCATCAACGATAGTCACATGAAAGGGAAAAAAATGTCCACGGAGAAACTTAGGCTACCTTTAGCCCAACATAACTCTTTTCTGGAAACTCTAGAGCAGAGGAGGTCACCTTGGACAATGTGTTTCACTACATTTTTTGCTGACTCGTTTTATATCGTTCAAGACATTAACAATAAATAAGCAAATATTTATTATGAGAAAACTCCGAAGTCAATTACATTTAAATGCCACGGGATCAAAGCACTGTATAGCAATCGAAGAAAAGAAAGATAAACAGTTATACAAACAACATCAGGAAAGCCATGAATACAAGTCTAAACCAGGGTCCCAAACCCGTGCACTTCGATAGAAAAACCAGCACAATCTACGCACTGCCAACTGAACCACCCGGAATAAAGTAAAGAGAACAGGTTTGAATTCTTGTTTGATTTGTCATTTATTTATTATTTGTGTGTTTTTTTAGAATGTTTTCGAGTGCTGTCCAGTTTAGGATATCCGAAAGTTTTTTATTTTTTGTTTAAAGACTAGAAAGACTATCTGTATTTTAAAAAAAAGTAAAACGTAATTATTATGTTGGTTTTCATTTGTTGCTAGAGTCGACATTACAGTTGCTAGAGTTGACATCAAGGTTGCTATAGTTGACATCACACTAATTCTGAAAACAGTCAATAATGATCTGTTGCGCCAAACATGCATCATAGTATGTGCCTGACAGTTTGTAGGCCTCTAGTCGATTCGTACAATCAGTTTCATTGCAGTCGGAGTATCCCCATATCCACTCCACCGCCCGTCCCAGCATTTCTCGCAGCGTATTCAGACTGATTGTTCCTGTAAGGTGTTAATTCTATATACATCTGCTTTTCCCACATAGCACCGAGGGGTCGACCACATCCCTTTCCTATAGCATAAAAGGGGTCGACCACATCCCTTTTCTACTTTTACACTCCTCAGTCTCTCTATATACACATTGTTCCACCCATTCTCCGACTCTTCTCTTAAGGAATGAAGAACAAACTCGGCGGTGTGCTCTTCGTCCAAAGTAAGGCCACACTCAGTGCCAGCGCTGTCTGCGAGCTTATCGACTATTTCATTGCCGTGTACGCCAGCTTGCTCTGGACAGTACACCAAAATTAACGTATTACTTTAGAGTCATTCAAGAGCTGTATCCACTCCTGCCGCAGACACTGTCTGTCAATCTTCTGTAGCATACTTTGCGAGTCACTTGCAAGACTGTGTGATCGACGTTCTGTGTAACCAACCATGTCATCGTCGCCGCTGCTGCGTCTGTCTCCACTCTCATGCTGGTGACCTGCTACACTTGTCAGATTCCCTAGCCACTTCTCTGCCATGTTGGTACGCCACAGAACTCCAATCACTGCGCATGTCGGAGGATACAAAACCATATGTATAGATGATAGGATCCTGATTGACGACACTTTTTAGATGAAATCCATTATTACAACCTCAGACTCAATTGCGACACTCCCTGTCGAGCTGAATGATTACTTTGGTTAGACTCTTTTTCTCTGCTGTTACTTCTACCCAATTCTTGTCAGCACCAATGTTATTCAGATCACATACTCACCTTATGGACTCCTCCGCCTCGGCCATCCAGGATTTTCCACGTCTGAGGCGCCAGTAGTATACAATGTTGTATTTGACCCGTATTTCTACGTAAATTAACAAAGATATATAGTAGGCGTATTTACGCCTAATGTACATGATATACAGGGGGAGTTAACCGTGACATTTCGTGTCGGGATGTTGACCTCTAGTCCCGGTGACCCCGGAAGTGACCTGTTTATGTTTGGTGTGTGTTGACTTTGGAGTTCTTGATGTATTTGATCGATAGTGATAGGTTAGTAGATTATACAACATCAATGAAAAACAATCAATATAAAACAAAAGACAAAAGATATATTTTATTCTTTTATTATCCCAATAGGTGTATAACATACATTGATATTATATATCATTACAAACATATTCCGTACATTGAGTAAATATATAGTACAAGGATAACAATTATTTATAGCTATATAGTTGGGTGACTGCTTAGCTATGTGTCATAAATGAATCATAATGGGTGAAACTGTTAGAGATTACTGGGTAGTCTAAGCTGGTAGTGTAAAGAGTTAAATATCTAAAGGCGTAGTCGAGACGTTATCATCAGCTACCTTTCTTTTTATATAGAAATAGGAAAGAGCATTTCTTGTTTGATTGTAGGAAAATATGGAATTATTTAAGACTTTGAAACCTACATTTTTCCCACCCTTAGCCTTTTGCGTAGCGAGAACCTCTAAAAACATATCTTTATCTAATTTGTTGTGTTGCTTGCTTAGCCCTTTACAACTGATTTTATCGTAATCCCCACTACAATGGTACGTCTTACTACACAAGCTAACAAGAGCTGTCCCTTCGTACTCTAGTTTAAAAAGCCCGGGTGTTCGTTTGGTGTACGCTTTAACACCCTTACAGTCTGTCTTGGTAGTATGCTCATCGCAAAACTCGGCGGGAAACCAGTCTTTATATTCTCTATTAAACTCATCCCGCAGACCTGACTTAACTATGTCCTCTAGCTTAGGTGCGCTTAAGGCTAAGTATAAACTATCAGTATCTGTTTCACATAACTGAAAGTTGGACCTATCTACAAACTTATCTAAGAACTCGAAATAAAAATCTAACATACGAAGTTTTGCATATTGATAGACGAAGAAACCGATTTGTAGGGGCAAGTCCCAAACCGTTTTCTTTTTCTCCATCTCAATTTCAAAAAGATCCTCCTCTATATCAGTCATCTTTTTAAACCGGGAACTATTAATCATTTTCGACATCTCATCCCCCTGAACGTACGAGACAGCGCTATGATTGGCCTTATTGGTTAGAGTCTTCCCGTAGGCTGAGTTTCCTAAGAGCTTCATCGTATCGCTTACTATAGATTGATTTTCGTCTAGATCACCAGCCCTCCTAGCATCAGAAACCATTTCGCCAAACTTTTTAAAACAACTAGACGGTTGATATTCTATCACTTGATAAATTTTTGTTACCTCCAATCCGTGGTCTAAATACCGTTTTAACAGTGGTGTTGCCAACAAATTTTTTTCCCCGACATAACTACCGATTAGGGTGCGACGAGGGGTTGACAACAAGTTATGTTTGAGAGCATATCCACCCATAAACGGTCCAATATCAGCACGTGTGACGTCAATATTTTTGAAAATTGGAGTCATCTGACTGAAATGTTCCTTCAGACGGTCGGGGACGTGTAGATCACATTCCACTAAACCAAAACATGTCCCATCTGAAACAGAAGTCAGAATCTGTTTATCACTGAGAGGGAGCCCTTCTTTAGAGTAAGAGGGTCTAGCTCGAGGGATGGCTTTAGAAAGGAATGCCCTAATGGTTGGGTCAGACTTTTTCAGAGCCTGCCACTCACATTCCCACATAACTTCTACTGTGACTTTTACCTCCGCGGTTAGGTAGGTGTGTATCTCACATGTTTTTTTCAAACAGCTCGAACAAGGGCTTATTATTAACAGGGTTTCTATCTTTATCTTTGGTGAGGGGACAGTCTTTGTGACCATGGTACAGACAACCATGAAAATTGTAGACTATTCTATTGGATTTATCCCACCCATCCACGGGGATGTTTCTATCACCTAACCGAAACTCCCTTCCCTTAAACTGAGTTTTCAACTCCACCCCTTTTTGGTGAGCAACCCACGTTAGCCACTCTCTACTTTGTTGGACATAATGGTTATCTTTTTCGACCCTAAACCCGGTCTCCATTCTTCTAATAATTGGGTAATCTGTTGGCATTGGGTTCATCATAGCCCAAAGATACAACGCGTTGGCATCGTAACCTTGGATGGATTTGACCAGCTTTCCGCCCCTAATAAACGTTTTGCCTACATCATGATACCTATGAAAAATTATAGAGGGACCTCCAACGATATTATCTCTAATCATTGTGTGTAGACTAGCCTGTTTACTCGAACATAAACTAAACATTACACCCCTTTCAACGGTTTTAAAAAGATACTTTAAACAAACACCCGGAACTGAAATGGCGTCTTTAAGACAGTCCACACCCCGCTCCCCATAAAATCGAACCTGCTGCTCCAAGGCTTCTAAGAAGGGGACTACATCTTTATTGTTGTACCAAACCAAAAAGTCCCTAAGGGTCGTCATGTTATTGCCCTTCCAAACCTTTTTACACAGATCTTACTCCTCTTCCGAAATATTAGCATTTTTTAGGCTGGAAAAGAACGCTACGTGTGGGGGTAACTCCTTCTCATTCAACTTGTTTAAATCGGTTACGTACTCGTAATAGAAAACACCCTTGGTCTCCTCTACTTTGTAAGCTGCCAAGTACTTGCTATAACTAAAACCTGGCGCTAAATAATTTATGATATCTAGGAACTTTAACGTCTGCGTTGCAATACACATAAAGTTATTGTTTCTTTTAACTATATACTTGAACGGTTTTGGTACTTTGTAGTCACCTTCAATTGTATCTTCCTCTTCTTCGTTAACCTCGGTTTCTTCTTCTTCCATACTATCTTCTTCTTCGCCCACTTGGGCAGCGGCATCCATGAAGTGCTTTATTAAATAAGGTTTAATGACGTTGATGTCATATTTCCCCGAGTTAAACCCTATAACTGGAAGCTCTTTTAAATACTCATCAAACTTAGCTATTAGCTTGTCTTTATTCAGATCATGGAGATGAGTAAAAATACTTTCAAACCGAGCTCGCAACAACGAGTATGCCTTAGCAGCTACACCAGTGAGGTAATCAACCATCTGACTAACTAAAACCTGTGGGTCACCCTTCGTTATGAAGCATATTGGTCCCTCCCACCCGGGGACATTTGACGCTATAGAGCAGGAGAGGGGGACGTGTTTGGCTACAAAGGTAGTCGAGTGCGTTTCTTGGGGAAAATTCCCATTATCAAAATAACATTCATAATCGAATGTCGCCCTGAATGGGTAAATAAAACACTCTGGAGTACTTATCCCTTCAGCGCTGATCGCGTCCCATACACTTTCAGGTGAAGAGTAAACGCCACCTTTATATGTCTGTACAGCCATATCCCCATTGCAAGTTTTTTCATGCCTATCCATACACCAAAACTTTTTCCACAATTTTCCACATTTTCCACAAGAAAAACTTTTACTAGCCCTAGAAAGATCGTTTATATAAAAGAAGTGGTTTTTGTAAAGTAAAAGACGGAGAGTTTCACTATAACTACTGCCTCTTCTCAGAACAATACGCAAGGCTTGTTCAGAATCAAACTCAAAAATATCTATATTTATTGAAAAAGAACTTTCTAAGAGAGACATTTCGGCAAGAGTTACACCGGGAAAGTTACTTAACATTAGAGAGGGGTTAAACTGTTTGAAAAGTAGTCTTGAAGCCTTCCTAACACCATCAACAGAGGCACCTCTATGGACAGCTAGACAACGGAAGAAGCAAAGATTATCATTGTAGATTTTAGAATTAGAATCGGTTTGAAGGGTATTAATACCATGATTTGATGCAATATGGGGTGGGATATCTATCAGACACCCTATAGGATAATCTTGAAGTTTATAAATATAGACACTGGTACTGACTAATGCTTCCAAGGTATATTTGGTTGTCTCCCTGTTTTTATCTGCATACCCTAATATATCACTTTGATTTAAGCTATCTACAAAGGTTTCAAAATCATTTCTGTTGTTAACTAACAGGGGTTTGTCTAACCCTGTCGCATTATTTGAACTGGCGTGAAAATAACGCAGCCCCTGTGTCTCCCTATGTCTTAAAACTAGATGATGACTATAATTCACCTTGAAACGCTTTTTCTGGGCTAGAAAAATTGGGTTTACAAGGGTCTTCCAATCTATAGGAGTATCAGGCTGATGGAATATAGTGTACGTATCCATGTATTTGTTCCTACGTTCATGTGTTCTAATTACTAACCAGTTGTTCTTATATAGCTTCCTAATATCTTCGGGTAACTTATTTAAAGAGTCTATTTCATTAATAAGTCTTGGTCTCTTTGAGGGCTCTTGAGTCGAACTCTTTACTGCCCGCTTGCGTGAGGTTGTCGATACTTGTGGACGTGCTGGTGATGCAGGAACTACTGATACAAGAGATGCAGAATGCTCTGTCTTAATATGTTTGGCAAGGTTGTCTGCTCTATTATAAACTCGTTCAGAAACAGCACACTTGTATTCCTGACGCACATGTACACTAGCAACGTGTCGTTTTATGTCCCAGCTCCGGGTGAAAGTTTTGGAGCAGAGATGACAAGTGTTAGACATCTGTAGAAAAGAAATTGAAACATTACAACTAAAGAATAAAGAACAGTAAACATTACAAGGAAAGAAAACCAGTAAATGTAATCAACGAGACTCACAAATTGTCGAAATTAGGTTACTAAAGTATCATACTATAATATTAAAGAACTAAGATGACACTTACTTTTTATGTGTCTGAAGGAGCGAGACAAACCATCCTCAACAACTGTAAGCGTATGTCTGATTACATGATTCTCAGATATATACACTTGAAACGCCAGAGGTGTTACTAAAAATAGAACTCACCTCTGAGGCAATACCGGATGTGTTACTAAAAATAGCTTTTGACCGCTGACGCTATGCCCGTGGAGTTTCTAAAAATAGATTTTGACCTATGATGGCAATTTTATTATTTTTACCCCCTTATCATTTTTGAGGGTTACGCCCATGAAATCGATAAAAAATTGAAATTTAACCTCAAGGCATACCTCAAACTTTATTTTAGACATCCCCATACCAAAAATTTACTTAAAAATCACTTTTGAAATTGTTATCCCCCCTTATAATTTTTTATAGCTACGCCCCTGAATTCGGAGAAAATCGTAAATTTAGCACGTAGGCTTTCCTAAAACTTTATTTTAGACATCCCCATACCAAAAATTAACTTAAAAATCACTTTTGAAATTGTTACCCCCAACTTACCGTTTTTGAGGGTTACGCGGATGAAATCGGTAAAAGTCGTAAATTTTCACTCTAGGCATACCCCAAACTTTATTTTAGACATCCCCACACCAAAAATTCACTTAAAAATCACTTTTGAAATTGTTACCCCCTTACCATTTTTGAGGGTTACGCCCATGGAATCGATAAAAATCGTAAATTTAGCACGTAGGCTTACCTAAAACTTTATTTTAGACATCCCCACACCAAAAATTAACTTAAAAATCACTTTTGAAATTGTTACCCCCCTTAACATTTTTGAGGGTTACGCCCCTGAAATCTATAAAAAATTGAAATTTAACCTCAAGGCATACCTCCCACATAATATTCGACACCCCTACATATCAAATTCCAACAAAAAAACAACAAAAAGCTAGTAGTAGATGTGGCTGTTTATGATCAAAAGTGCATGTGCATGCACCGAAAGACAATAGATTTGGCACCAAAACCGCACGAGAGGTAGTATGTTCGGGTAGTGTTCACCGCCACACCTACTACTAGCTTTTTGTTGTTTTTTTGTTGGAATTTGATATGTAGGGGTGTCGAATATTATGTGGGAGGTATGCCTTGAGGTTAATTTTCAATTTTTTATCGATTTCAGGGGCGTAACCCTCAAAAATGTTAAGGGGGGTAACAATTTCAAAAGTGATTTTTAAGTTAATTTTTGGTGTGGGGATGTCTAAAATAAAATTTTAGGTAAGCCTACGTGCTAAATTTACGATTTTTATCGATTCCATGGGCGTAACCCTCAAAAATGGTAAGAGGGGTAACAATTTCAAAAGTGATTTTTAAGTTAATTTTTGGTGTGGGGATGCCTAAAATAAAGTTTGGGGTATGCCTAGAGTGAAAATTTACGATTTTTACCGATTTCATCCGCGTAACCCTCAAAAACGGTAAGTTGGGGGTAACAATTTCAAAAGTGATTTTTAAGTTAATTTTTGGTATGGGGATGTCTAAAATAAAGTTTTAGGAAAGCCTACGTGCTAAATTTACGATTTTCTCCGAATTCAGGGGCGTAGCCATAAAAATTATAAGGGGGGATAACAATTTCAAAAGTGATTTTTAAGTAAATTTTTGGTATGGGGATGTCTAAAATAAAGTTTGAGGTATGCCTTGAGGTTAAATTTCAATTTTTTATCGATTTCATGGGCGTAACCCTCAAAAATGATAAGGGGGTAAAAATAATAAAATTGCCATCATAGGTCAAAATCTATTTTTAGAAACTCCACGGGCATTGCGTCAGCGGTCAAAAGCTATTTTTAGTAACACATCCGGTATTGCCTCAGAGGTGAGTTCTATTTTTAGTAACACCTCTGGCGTTTCAAGTGTATATATCTGAGAATCATGTAATCACATACGCTTACATTTGTTGAGGATGGTTTGTCTCGCTCCTTCAGACACATAAAAAGTAAGTGTCATCTTAGTTCTTTAATATTATAGTATGATACTTTAGTAACCTAATTTCGACAATTTGTGAGTCTCGTTGATTACATTTACTGGTTTTCTTTCCTTGTAATGTTTACTGTTCTTTATTCTTTAGTTGTAATGTTTCAATTTCTTTTCTACAGATGTCTAACACTTGTCATCTCTGCTCCAAAACTTTCACCCGGAGCTGGGACATAAAACGACACGTTGCTAGTGTACATGTGCGTCAGGAATACAAGTGTGCTGTTTCTGAACGAGTTTATAATAGAGCAGACAACCTTGCCAAACATATTAAGACAGAGCATTCTGCATCTCTTGTATCAGTAGTTCCTGCATCACCAGCACGTCCACAAGTATCGACAACCTCACGCAAGCGGGCAGTAAAGAGTTCGACTCAAGAGCCCTCAAAGAGACCAAGACTTATTAATGAAATAGACTCTTTAAATAAGTTACCCGAAGATATTAGGAAGCTATATAAGAACAACTGGTTAGCAATTAGAACACATGAACGTAGGAACAAATACATGGACACGTACACTATATTCCCTCAGCCTGATACTCCTATAGATTGGAAGACCCTTGTAAACCCAATTTTTCTAGCCCAGAAAAAGCGTTTCAAGGTGAATTATAGTCATCATCTAGTTTTAAGACATAGGGAGACACAGGGGCTGCGTTATTTTCACGCCAGTTCAAATAATGCGACAGGGTTAGACAAACCCCTGTTAGTTAACAACAGAAATGATTTTGAAACCTTTGTAGATAGCTTAAATCAAAGTGATATATTAGGGTATGCAGATAAAAACAGGGAGACAACCAAATATACCTTGGAAGCATTAGTCAGTACCAGTGTCTATATTTATAAACTTCAAGATTATCCTATAGGGTGTCTGATAGATATCCCACCCCATATTGCATCAAATCATGGTATTAATACCCTTCAAACCGATTCTAATTCTAAAATCTACAATGATAATCTTTGCTTCTTCCGTTGTCTAGCTGTCCATAGAGGTGCCTCTGTTGATGGTGTTAGGAAGGCTTCAAGACTACTTTTCAAACAGTTTAACCCCTCTCTAATGTTAAGTAACTTTCCCGTGTAACTCTTGCCGAAATGTCTCTCTTAGAAAGTTCTTTTTCAATAAATATAGATATTTTTGAGTTTGATTCTGAACAAGCCTTGCGTATTGTTCTGAGAAGTGGCAGTAGTTATAGTGAAACTCTCCGTCTTTTACTTTACAAAAACCACTTCTTTTATATAAACGATCTTTCTAGGGCTAGTAAAAGTTTTTCTTGTGGAAAATTGTGGAAAAAGTTTTGGTGTATGGATAGGCATGAAAAAACTTGCAATGGGGATATGGCTGTACAGACATATAAAGGTGGCGTTTACTCTTCACCTGAAAGTGTATGGGACGCGATCAGCGCTGAAGGGATAAGTACTCCAGAGTGTTTTATTTACCCATTCAGGGCGACATTCGATTATGAATGTTATTTTGATAATGGGAATGTTCCCCAAGAAACGCACTCGACTACCTTTGTAGCCAAACACGTCCCCCTCTCCTGCTCTATAGCGTCAAATGTCCCCGGGTGGGAGGGACCAATATGCTTCATAACGAAGGGTGACCCACAGGTTTTAGTTAGTCAGATGGTTGATTACCTCGCTGGTGTAGCTGCTAAGGCATACTCGTTGTTGCGAGCTCGGTTTGAAAGTATTTTTACTCATCTCCATGATCTGAATAAAGACAAGCTAATAGCTAAGTTTGATGAGTATTTAAAAGAGCTTCCAGTTATAGGGTTTAACTCGGGGAAATATGACATCAACGTCATTAAACCTTATTTAATAAAGCACTTCATGGATGCCGCTGCCCAAGTGGGCGAAGAAGAAGATAGTATGGAAGAAGAAGAAACCGAGGTTAACGAAGAAGAGGAAGATAAAATTGAAGGTGACTACAAAGTACCAAAACCGTTCAAGTATATAGTTAAAAGAAACAATAACTTTATGTGTATTGCAACGCAGACGTTAAAGTTCCTAGATATCATAAATTATTTAGCGCCAGGTTTTAGTTATAGCAAGTACTTGGCAGCTTACAAAGTAGAGGAGACCAAGGGTGTTTTCTGTTACGAGTACGTAACCGATTTAAACAAGTTGAATGAGAGGGAGTTACCCCCACACGAAGCGTTCTTTTCCAGCCTAAAAAATGCTAATATTTCGGAAGAGGAGTACGATCTGTGTAAAAAGGTCTGGAAGGGCAATAACATGACGACCCTTAGGGACTTTTTGGTTTGGTACAACAATAAAGATGTAGTCCACTTCTTAGAAGCCTTGGAGCAGCAGGTTCGATTTTATGGGGAGCGGGGTGTGGACTGTCTTAAAGACGCCATTTCGGTTCCGGGTGTTTGTTTAAAGTATCTTTTTAAAACCGTTGATAGGGGTGTAATGTTTAATTTATGTTCGAGTAAACAGGCTAGTCTACACACAATGATTAGAGATAATATCGTTGGAGGTCCCTCTATAATTTTTCATAGGTATCATGATGTAGGCAAAACGTTTATTAGGGGCGGAAAGCTGGTCAAATCCATCCAAGGTTACGATGCCAACGTGTTGTATCTTTGGGCTCTGATGAACCCAATACCAACAGATTACCCAATTATTAGAAGAATGGAGACCGGGATTAGGGTCGAAAAAGATAACTATTATGTCCAACAAAGTAGAGAGTGGCTAACGTGGGTTGCTCACCAAAAAGGGGTGGAGTTGAAAACTCAGTTTAAGGGAAGGGAGTTTCGGTTAGGTGATAGAAACATCCCCGTGGATGGGTGGGATAAATCCAATAGAATAGTCTACAATTTTCATGGTTGTCTGTACCATGGTCACAAAGACTGTCCCCCTCACCAAAGATACAGATAGAAACCCTGTTAATAATAAGCCCTTGTTCGAGCTGTTTGAAAAAACATGTGAGATACACACCTACCTATCCGCGGAGGTAAAAGTCACAGTAGAAGTTATGTGGGAATGTGAGTGGCAGGCTCTGAAAAAGTCTGACCCAACCATTAGGGCATTCCTTTCTAAAGACAATCCCTCGAGCTAGACCCTCTTACTCTAAAGAAGGGCTCCCTCTCAGTGATAAACAGATTCTGACTTCTGTTTCAGATGGGACATGTTTTGGTTTAGTGGAATGTGATCTACACGTCCCCGACCGTCTGAAGGAACATTTCAGTGAGATGACCCCAATTTTCAAAAATATTGACGTTACACGTGCTGATATTGGACTGTTTATGGGTGAATATGCCCTCAAACATAACTTGTTGTCAACCCCTCGTCGCACCCTAATCGGTAGTTATGTCGGGGAAAAAATTTTGTTGGCAACACCACTGTTAAAACGGTATTTAGACCACGGATTGGAGGTAACAAAAATTTATCAAGTGATAGAATATCAACCGTCTATTTGTTTTAAAAAGTTTGGCGAAATGGTTTCTGGCGCTAGGAGGGCTGGTGATCTAGACGAAAATCAATCTATAGTAAGCGATACGATGAAGCTCTTAGGAAACTCAACCTACGGGAAGACTCTAACCAATAAGGCCAATCATAGCGCTGTCTCGTACGTTCAGGGGGATGAGATATCGAAAATGATTAATAGTTCCCGGTTTAAAAAGATGACTGATATAGAGGAGGATCTTTTTGAAATTGAGATGGAGAAAAAGAAAACGGTTTGGGACTTGCCCCTACAAATCGGTTTCTTCGTCTATCAATATGCAAAACTTCGTATGTTAGATTTTTATTTCGAGTTCTTAGATAAGTTTGTAGATAGGTCCAACTTTCAGTTATGTGAAACAGATACTGATAGTTTATACTTAGCCTTAAGCGCACCTAAGCTAGAGGACATAGTTAAGTCAGGTCTGCGGGATGAGTTTAATAGAGAATATAAAGACTGGTTTCCCGCCGAGTTTTGCGATGAGCATATTACCAAGACAGACTGTATAAACTGTAAGGGTGTTAAGGCGTACGCTAAACGAACACCCGGGCTTTTTAAACTAGAGTACGAAGGGACAGCTCTTGTTAGCTTGTGTAGTAAGACGTACCATTGTAGTGGGGATTACGATAAAATCAGTTGTAAAGGGCTAAGCAAGCAACACAACAAATTAGATAAAGATATGTTTTTAGAGGTTCTCGCTACGCAAAAGGCTAAGGGTGGGAAAAATGTAGGTTTCAAAGTCTTAAATAATTCCATATTTTCCTACAATCAAACAAGAAATGCTCTTTCCTATTTCTATATAAAAAGAATGGTAGCTGATGATAACGTCTCGAATACACCTTTAGATATTTAACTCTTTACACTACCAGCTTAGACTACCCAGTAATCTCTAACAGTTTCACCCATTATGATTCATTTATGACACATAGCTAAGCAGTCACCCAACTATATAGCTATAAATAATTGTTATCCTTGTACTATATATTTACTCAATGTACGGAATATGTTTGTAATGATATATAATATCAATGTATGTTATACACCTATTGAGATAATAAAAGAATAAAATATATCTTTTGTCTTTTGTTTTATATTGATTGTTTTTCATTGATGTTGTATAATCTACTAACCTATCACTATCGATCAAGTACATCAAGAACTCCAAAGTCAGCACACACCAAACATAAACAGGTCACTTCCGGGGTCACCGGGACTAGAGGTCAACATCCCGACACGAAATGTCACGGTTAACTCCCCCTGTATCTCATGTACATTAGGCGTAAAATACGCCTACTATATATCTTTGTTAATTTACGTAGAAATACGGGTCAAATACAACATTGTATACTACTGGCGCCTGCCCATGTCGCGTCGCACTCACTTCTGAATGCAAGGGATGATTTATGTTCATCACCACGTTCAGATAAGCCTGGACCTGAGCAGATCCATGTCGCACTCTAATCAAGTAAGTACCTCATTGAAATGATAAGTGCATCTTTGGTGCATCGAGAACTGCCCGTATACCCTTATCTTGAACTCTTTTCTACCTTGGCAACTTAGTTTATGAGAGGGTGATCGTACCTAAACCATAATCCAGTACTGACAGCACCACCGCCTGCAAGAGCGAGAATAGTAACGAATGCTGGATACAATCGAGTGGACTATGACACACTCCTGCACCTACTTAGGCAGACTTTGACTCACGGATAATGCGCTGGGTGGCATCAAGTTTCACGCAAATAAAAGTAGCTCTACATTTCGATATCTCGACATCAGAGCCAGACTTGCGATCACCATTATCACCTACTTTGCTCAACATATACAATGCCATGATAGCGCAACTGTGTAGTGTCCGACCGGGTAGCATTCTCGCCTTTGCAGTTGACACTATGGCCTTTGTAATCAGTCGCGATAGAGCAGAAATGTTTTCGAATTTACAAGAAAGCGTGGATGAGATATTTGTCATTGTTTCTGAGTGCTGTAAAACATACCTCTTCCTCCTATGATTCGGTGGATCAGATAACTTGTAGGCTTACATCACTGAACATAACAGAAACTGATATGTGTCCCTTTTCATGATATATTAGACACATTATGGGTTTATTATGACAGTGAAGAGTTTTTTGTTTTTTTTAGAAATACAGATACTACTTAAAATATATGATGATTCAAATTGTAAAAGAAACTGGTCGGTGTATATGTTGGTTAGAAATTTATGAACATAGTCACAATACAGCAATAATATAGGGTTTATAAAGTCTCACTACACTTGGTATCTAGGTCAATTTGAAAAAATGTTTATGACGTCATCACAATATGTGCTCAATGGTAAGTTCACTTGTTGCGACAGTTTTCTTAATGACTTGTCTGGACTTTTAAGGATTCTGTCTTGGATATCTAAACATATTTCATCATTCACAGCAGGCCTACCAGATCGTGGAGCATCTTCCACATTTCCAGTAGCAATAAACTTATTCAACAAATTTCATTGACAGTGGGAGCACATATTGTGATGACGTCATAACATTTTTTTTCAAATTGACCTAGATACCAAGTGTAGTGAGACTTTATAAACACCCTGTAGTTATAAGATAAACAGACATTACTCACCGATGGAAATGAATTGTTTTCCATTGCTCAGACGGCAGGTGCACACATGAGTCCATTCCGTGTGGTGTGGAACTACCCTGACCGCTCATGTCAGGTGAGGGGCATTGACCTTGACCTAGACAGGTTCGGCATTGTGCTAAACTCACCGAGATCTTTCATTGGCAACGAGATTGCTACTCTCTACGTCACGAAAGTAGGACTGTGGCCTAGTTTTACTGACCACGATATGACTAAACCAGTCAATGGAGGAATACCTCAGGTACTTGAGAATTTACTAGATAATAACCTCATTTTCTTTTGTCCCACTCTGGTGTGGGCATCTTTAATTCAACTTCTCTTCACTAAATGAATACATAAACAAAGATCACCACATCAATGTCTAGACTCTAGAACATGTTTCGTTTCAAGAGATCGTTCAAACTCTGAATTTAAAGGAATTTCAAATTAATTTATCTGGTTCACGGAGAATACATAGCAGAGAAAAAACATGGCAGAAAAAATAAAGCAGAAATAAATAGCAGAAAAGAACGTAGCAAAATAAACCTTAGCAGGGAAAATCATAGCAGAAAAAAAAAACATAGCAGAAAAAAAACATAACAGAATAAAACATAACAGGAAAAAAACAGCAGAAAAAAGCATAGCAGAAAAACATAACAGAAAAAAGTAACAGAAAAAACATAGCAGAAAAAACATAGAAAAAAACATAACAGGAAAAGATATCGAGCGAAAAGATATCGCAGGTAAATTTCATCACAGGAAAATCCATCTCCGGATTTTGTAAATAACAGGATAACGGTGTATCTAAAAGAAATGAGACCATTTGATGGTACAAAGGTAGCAAGAGCCAAGGGCTCGGACCATATATTGTTCTTTGTTTGTTTCTGTTGTTGATTATTTGCCATTTTTTTCTGAGTCCTGTAAACATACCTATTCCCCCTATGATTCGCTGATTATCGCCTCGGAAGTTTCCCTCTATAATAATATTCATTTATTATTATTTGTCTCCAGTATAAAAACCACTGCAAACTACTATTCGTGCAGTTTCGTCCTATAAATGTTTGTCTGCAGCACAAGTATTCAGCCCTACCGGGAGATACTTGTCTTAATAGGAAAATACAGAAATACACATTTTTCCCGATCTGTGATCGTAACCCAATGCTATAGTCCTGAGAACTCTTGCGTGAAAGACATTGTCCACAATAGCTAATTTTTTCGTTAGCTGAGTGGCAGTGTTCCCTAGCGTTCGGCTTCTCGTGGCAAGGCGCAGTGCCAAGGAGTACGGGTTCGATCCTGCTTCGGACCATATATTGTTATTTGTTGTTGTTGTTGTTTATT
This sequence comes from Megaustenia siamemsis, assembly GCA_032433765.1. Lineage (NCBI taxonomy): Eukaryota > Metazoa > Mollusca > Gastropoda > Stylommatophora > Ariophantidae > Megaustenia > Megaustenia siamemsis. The sequence continues at coordinate 43,150,669 of JAVIAB010000047.1, forward strand.
TGTCATTTTTTCTGAGTGCTGTATAACATACCCCTTCCTCCTATGATTCGCTATAATAATGCCGGTTAACTCCCCTGAAACTAAGAACGTCAAAATTGCTCATGATTCGTCTAATCACAAGTCACAATGCGAAGTAATCATAAATGTGTGAAGTCAGTGTGTTGGTCTAATAAAGCACGACTAGAGGAACTAGAATTACTAGCACAGAAATTGTTATAAGAAAAGTGGAGTAATTAACTGCAGATATCAAAAACACATGTGTACGCAGATTTTTGTGTGGACTAATGCGCTCGCGCGGTTTAGCAGATTTAAAGGGACACATGGAAAAGAGGCTGTTTAGATTTTGCACAGACAAGGCTTAACGTCAGTGCAATTTTCTGTGTAAAAAAAGTAAAAGGCGAAATACACTATTATATCATTTAAAAAAATAAAAAACTAACAGTTGTAAAAAAAAAAGTTATAAATGCCAACAAGGCAACAATCAACAAATGGATAACATCATCATAAACGGACAGAAGATACTCCTTTTGATACAGAGTACAAGTCTAAACAAAAGTTCAATGAACCAGCAACATCAATATTTTTTTTGTAATTTCTCAGAATTAAGAAATAGTACACAAATATTCTGAATTATAACATGGATATATATACATATGGGATATTATATGTGGAAGATACTACCAACATAAGGTGTAAGCCAACATCTAACCAGCCTAATTAAAAGTCTCTACATCAACAGCAGCTGCACAGTGAAAACATCAGCAGGCTACACAGACTGCTTCGAAGTTATATCTGGTGTAAGACAGGGGTGCGTACTATCCCTTCTACTGTCTATTACATCATCATCATCATGTGTCACACCGGTTGATAGGCGATCATGTCCTTCCACAATCTTCTATCTACAGTGCATCGTATCAGTTCTGTTGTTGACTGTTTTCCATGCCATGACACCAACCTATCCAGTATTTTCTCTCTTTGTCGTCCGCGATCTCTCTTTCCTTTTATTTTGCCAGTTGTAACCAAGTATTTCAATTTTCCTCTTCTCATGAAGTGCCCACAAAATGTTGACTGTTTCTTGCTGATGTTTTTTAGGAGTTCCTTTTTTGTGTTGGCCTCTTTGAGGATTTCTTCAAAGCTGGTCTTTTTAGCTGTTCAGGGAACTCTCAATATTCTTCTGAGAAATAAATAATGTTTGTTACATACACGGAGAGCCGCGATAGCTCAGTGGTTAGTCAACTGGACTACAAAGGACAAGAGGTAGGGTTCGATCCCAACCGACGGCTTCCAGGTTCACCCAACCTTTAATGGGTACCGAATTTTTTTCTGGGAAAGTAAAGCGGGACGGGCGTAATACTGACCACATTAGCCCAAATATCATGTGCCGAAGGTCTGTAAAATTTATAGTCACTAATACCATATTCCCTATACACCACTTGGCGTGATTGGGGTACTTTACTTTTTTTTTATTACATACATTGATTATATATGCAAGTTAGCCAACCCACCAGAGACAGAGGAAATCAACGACCTTCTATTTGCAGACTATCGGGCACAAATACTTAAAAAAATAGAAGACCTACAAGAACACTTAAATAGGCTCAACATCACAGGCACAAAATACGACATGAAAATCAACAAGTCATGATTATCGCAAAAGAGAAGCAGAACATCAACATAACTATAGAAGGTAAACAACTAAAACATGTAGAGGAGTTTAAATGCCTAGGAAGTCTAGTGACAAATGATAATTCACAAACAGCAGAAATAGACTCATGATGCAACAAAGCTTGTCAAATCATTCTACAGCTACTACCACTATTGTGAAACAAGGAAATAATTCTAGAAGCAAAAAAAGGGCACTTTTTTTCTTTCTAAACGCCAATTGTTAATAAACAGCAAATACACATAATTTCAGGTAAAGATCATCAAGTACCATGCCTGCTGGCGTAGGTGATCATGTCTCTTCACAACTTTCGATTTCGACAGTTATTTATCATTTCTATTTTTGACCTTCTGCCAAGCCATTTTCTTAACCTGTTTGGTATCATTTTTCTTTTGTCTATCTCTTCATCCCTCAATTTTCCCAGTTGTTACAATATTTTCCAGTTGTTCCCGTCTCAAAGGGAGGCAAAGATAGCCACATTAAATGTCTCAGACAATCAATTATAACATGAAAACAATAAATAAAATATGTAAACATTATATAATAAAATGCAAATCGCTTTTACTGTGCCTTAGTGAGACGTTTTACAACAACTGAAAATAAAAAGAGAACTACTAAATACAATTAAGACAAGACAAATGAAATTTTTGGGCCATGTTAAAAGACACAACAGCCTACTAAAAGTAATATTGAACGAAAAAATACAAGGTAAAAGAGGCAGACCAAGACTAACATGGACGAGTAACATCAAAAGATGGACAAGTCAATCTATGTCAGCCTGCACCATCAAAGCAAGAAACAGAGTAGAATGGCGATCCATGGTAGCCAACCTTCGATGCGGAGAAGGCACGCGATGATGATGAGTGAGAAGCAGCGATGACCCATATTGCTAGTGGGGAGAAATAGATAGGTCATTACTTGAAAGGGGAGTCGCCTTCTGTAAACACACCAAATAATGGTACTTATAATGTTCTCTCTTTCTACCTTTTCCTCTCTCTTTCTTGTCTTTTAACACTACTATTGAGGACTTTGGTTCACGTCCTATTTTATTCTAGATCCGCCACACATGTATCGCTTTCGTGTTTCACGTTTAGTTTCCTTGTCGCTTCAATCGTCGATACTACAACCTTTTTCTTAGGCTTCGTTGCTTCCACACTTTTTGTGGACACTATAATTAATAGACTCTTCTTCTTCCCATAACCGAGGGGGTTGTTGGGACACTGTTAACAAACTTCGTAAATCTTCTGCTTGCATCTTTTTTCTGTCATTATTTAGGACTCTGATGAAAAGTTTTGTGTTGTTTATTCTTTGATGTTATTCTTCCTATTGCTCTCTCTGTCTGCATACCCTCCTTACTTATTTCACAGTTTCTTGTAGAATGGTTTTCGCTAAGACATAATCGAGATACAAGGCCAATTCATTTCAATTTGAGCTTCTTTGTAATAAACAAAAGATCATCATGCACTACGATTTCTTTGTGTATCTATTTGCGAACTTTATAATTTGTGATACGATCTAAGTAAGAGAACCTTACAATAACATCTCATTGATATAGCCTGTATTTTCTTCTATAGCTCTTCTCTAGTATCCATGTTTGACAAACGTATAGAAAAATTGATATAAATGTAACCAAGATGCGTATTAACTTGAATTTAGAGCCAAGATGATGTTTTTATTTTTTCAAATAGGTTTTAACTTTGCAAGGGATGCCGTAGTTTGAGATAATATAGCCAATATGTATGTTCTCTAGCCTTTGACGTTGATGATTGATCTCACTTGTTTCAAGTGCCCAATGCTCTCATCATTGAAGTGTCGAAGAAATTATGAGCCACTGTATATTGCTGAAACTCACAGTTTTGAGATAACAGTTCTGGAGATTTCTTACAAATTCGACAACTGCTTCAGATGAAGTGGAATTTGGGTCTAAGATGTGTACTTACACCACGATGGTATGCACTTACACCACGATGGTATGCACTTACTTCTGTCACTAGTCACCAGGAACATTCTGTACTTTAAACGTGAAAAACTGTGCATGCCCGACCATCTGTAGACCGCTTGTTCAGTTTGAATTAGACAATGAGCCATGACCGCCAGAGCACATCAAGTTTTATCACACTCCAGACAGTAAGTTTTAGGTTTAATTCATTTTTATTAAAGAGTTGAAGAATCGTCTAATCAATAAGGAAGGAATATTGTTGATCAAATGCACACACATTATCAAGACCGACCAAGATAACTTAAAAAAAAAATAACCCCTACCCGCCCAGTGGCAATACAAATTATCATGTAAGTGCTGTGTTTAAACCATCCACACATTGTTGCTTGCTCTGGTGGCGTTACGCCAGTCCCGACTGTCTTTCCCATGAGAATCCGGTATTCAATGACTAACAGGCTTGATGAAAGAGCTCTACCACGCTTCCATTTCATAAAGAAAACCATCACTTTATTAAGATTTAGCGCCTTTATTTGGGAGGAACTTAAAAACTGGTTCAGAACATGACATCTGACAGCAGAATTCGGTAGTCATGACGTAACGGCTGCTGGGTGACACAAAAAATGTTGACTGATTGATCGCGCTTCTCATGATGGATCGTGTGATGTGTAGCCAATATCGTTGTGACGTCAGCAACAATAAATGCTACTCCAGGATAACCTCTGTAATTTATAGCAGAAAATGTTTGTTCGATACAAACATGAACACATTCGGACTGTCAATATATTTCAGACTTTTAACGAAACAAACTTAACGTTCAATGACGAGAAGATCTTATTCATAGACCTAATGTTGTGTTTTCAGTTAATATCTTCACAACTTCAAGACTTTCTACACCAGAAATGGCAATGCCAAATGGCACATGTCAGATTCTGTTAACAATTGTTTTGTTGCTTTTGACAGCTGGCCAATGTGACGGCTCATTTAGAAAAGATAAGGAAGGATATCGCAAGCCAAATTAGAGAGGATTCCACAGGATATGGTGTCCTGGACCAGGAGTTGTGGAGGGTCCTTTATGACATGAACTTTGGTCATTACAAAATTTACAAGTAAGGTTTTCTTAATGCATCCTGTAGCTGTGTCATCGATAATTGTCGTAACTATATCTAAGTCAAAGTATAACTAACTATATCTAAGTCAAAGTATAACTAACTATGTCTAAGTCAAAGTGTAACTAACTATATCTAAGTCAAAGTATAACTATCTATATCTAAGTCAAAGTGTAACTAACTATATCTAAGTAAAAGTGTAACTAACTATATCTAAGTCAAACTAACTATATCTAAGTCAAAGTATAACTAACTATATTTAAGTCAAAGTGTAACTAACTATATCTAAGTCAAAGTATAACTAACTATATCTAAGTCAAAGTATAACTAACTATATTTAAGTCAAAGTATAACTAACTATATTTAAGTCAAAGTGTAACTAACTATATCTAAGTCAAAGTATAACTAACTATATTTAAGTCAAAGTATAACTAACTATATCTAAGTCAAAGTGTAACTAACTATATCTAAGTCAAAGTATAACTAACTATATCTAAGTCAAAGTGTAACTAACTATATCTAAGTCAAAGTATAACTATCTATATCTAAGTCAAAGTATAACTAACTATATCTAAGTCAAGGTATAACTAACTATATCTAAGTCAAAGTATTACTAACTATATCTAAGTCAAAGTATAACTAACTATATCTAAGTCAAAGTATAACTATCTATATCTAAGTCAAAGTGTAACTAACTATATCTAAGTCAAAGTGTAACTAACTATATCTAAGTCAAAGTATAACTAACTATATCTAAGTCAAAGTATAACTAGCTATATCTAAGTCAAAGTATTACTAACTATATCTAAGTCAAAGTATAACTAACTATATCTAAGTCAAAGTGTAACTAACTATATCTAAGTCGGAGGGCTGAAAGGAATCACCCAAAAACTTGTGACGTTTTTACGTTTTTCATTGCGGCCAGAGGCGATTGTGTTTAAAAGTACGTCAACCATCAATAGCTCGCATAGCTGAAGACGTCACAAACTTTGGGTGATTTCGAGAAAACCCTTTCAGCGCGCGGGCCTTAGATATAGTTGGCTGTAGTCCTAAGTATGTGACGTCATGGTAACTAAAACTAAAACAAACGGTGTACTATAACTACAGCTAACTATATATTTACCAAGGCCCACAGACAGAAAGTCAAACTGAAACTCCATATATATATATATATATAGGATATTACATATCTATACTTCACATATATTGGGTATTACATAACGTTAATTTACATATATGAGGTATTACAAAGCTATATTTCACGTAATGCATAACAAAAACATATCACATATATTAAGGTGACCAGACATCTCCCGATTTTTCTAGGACAGTCCAGATTTTTTACTGTTTTTTCAACCTTTGTCCCAGATTTGTTACTGCACCAAATTTGTCCAGATTTTTTAGCTTTTGTCCCAGATGTGTTAAAATACATTAGGGACACAAACGCTTACCAATTTTGCCAATATGGTAAACGTCTCTTCGACTTAAAAATATACATTATTCCGTTGTTATGTAGAAAATGTTTAAAAAGTTGAACTGGTTGTTCATTTGGCGAAACAATAACAGTAACTGAAACTCAATAACTAGCATCTTTGTAGCCACGACATTTCATATTCTTGTATATTCATTGTGATACTTTTGTTTGCCGACGAACTAATTCTTTTTTATTGTGTTGTTTAGTAATGGAGATTATTGCTTTTATAGGATTTTATTTACACTGTGTGACCATAAGCTACCCTTTAAATTTGTTCAAATATTCTGTATCACGTATCTTTGATAAAACGCTGAATATGTCATAGGGAAAATGAGAGAGAGATGGAGAGAGAGAGAGAGAGATGGAGAGGAGAGGAGATTCAACTTGAAGAAGAATGCTGTTTGGAACGTCCAATTTATTTATAAATTATTAACCTGACCAGTATTAAAGGAAAACACTGAGGATAAAACATTTCCTAAATTCGATACAATCTTATCACATTTTACATTATTGGAATAACTGTGATAGACATTTTAAACAATAAAAAAGTAATTTTATGTCAACTTTTACAAATATGTTATATCTATATTTTTTAATATGTTATTGCTATATTAATGTGTTTTAATTTATATATTTTCTTTTAAAATAAATTTTAAAAAATTAATTATTTATATACATACATATATATATATATATATATATATATATATATATATATATATATATATATATAATTTTGGTAATTTCCTAGTTTGATCAGATATATTATTTCAGTTTAGAAGAGTGATGTCCCCTAAAATATGTCTGCCAAAATACAGTGGTTCTACGCATTCTTGGCGTTGGGGTCACGCGTTATAATATATCAACCGCACAATTCCCTTCGATCAGAAGATCATAATTAGGCCGAGTGGCGTCGTTTTTGTCACGCGTTATAATATATTTATAAATATTTAACACTAAAGCTAAACCTAACCCCTGGACCCAACGCCCAATCAACAGATACTCCGAAATGATTACATGCCAGCGTAATGACCCCAACGCCAAGAATGCGTAGAACCACTGTATTTTGGCAGACATATTTTAGGGGACATCACTCTTCCAAACTGAAATAATATATCTGATCAAACTAGGAAATTACCATAATTTTTTTATTTTTTAAATATTTTTAAAAATCAATTGTTAAAATATTTTTTTTTTTAATTAATTATTTATTTATATCATATTTTGAAAATATTTGTTTAAATTAATTTTTTTATTTATGTTTTTTAATTTTAAAAATATTTAAAAAACATTATTAAATTTTTTTTCATATTATTTAAAATTATTTATTTGTTATTTATTTATTTTTTAAATATTTTTTAAAATTAATTTTTTATTTGTATATTTTTTTAATTATTTAAAAAAAAAATTGATATTTTGTTTACATTATTATTATTATTTTCTTTTTTCACCCCTTAGAGAGCAACTATTTTTTTTTTTTTAGTTTAAACCAAATTCTCCTGAAAAAGTAGCAAATTTAAAAAAAAGGGTCAAACCCGGTTTCCAAGAGCCTCTGTGCACTACGATGTTCCGGGAGACCCTGGCGAGAGGATCTTGTAGATGATGACCATTCACTCTTATAGCAAGAGATTCATCCGGACATCAGGAAGGACAGTGGAAGATGACATTCACACGATCTTAGAGCTCCTTCTGCCCAGTGACTCGTGTTTAGCCAGTCCCGGACACCGGCAGTCTCCCCTCAACTGCTACATCACATTGGCCGTAGAGGTGAAGAGATAACCATTAATCCACCATTGGCGAACCAGCTTTCAATGTTATTTTGGCCGCTGTACAGGTTGCATATAACAATGGCAGATTTTATAGAAGATCACTAATTCAAAATTCTACGTTGAAGGCCTGAAGCTAGGCCTGCTCCCTGTAGAGTGACTTCCGTCATTCATGCGGCCTGCCACTGGAGAGAGGATATATATATATCGTGATGAAGCTAGAGAAAAAGAGAAGATATGAACAAGAAAAACGTAGAAAAACTGAGTGATAGAGAGAGAGAAGGGGGCTGGGTGGTTAAGTCATAAGGCGTCGGGGTCCGGACAAAACAGTCCTGTGTTCGAAAAGCGCCATAGACGGTGGGAATTCTTGACTTCAAGTCCGTGGGTTTTTCATGGCTTTATCCTCCCTGATCTCCGGGCAGTGAGAACCGATGTCTAGCCCTCTCTGGGCAGTGAGATCCGATGTCTAACCCTCTCTGGCTATTGAGATCCGATGTCTAACCCTCTCTGGCTATTGAGATCCGATGTCTAGCTCTCTCTTTTTATTTTTTGTTTTTATAATTTAATGTTTAAGAACTTATGCTATGCATATGGTATAGTCATAGAAAGTTATTATTTTAATTATAGTTAGTTTGTAATTGTCAACAAATGGCATCAAAACGGAAATGCAGTTTCAATCAAGATTTACAAAAGGAATACCCCTTTCCAAAAAAAAGTCTATATCAGACTTCACTGTAGGATGCAGTATATGTGCCTCTGGGTTTTCGATTAACCAAAGTGGACGTGGTGATATTAAGAGTCACATAAATAGTGCAAGAGAGCCGTCGCTACAGCTGCATCAAGCTCGTCGCTAACATTTTTTCGAGCGGAACAGATTGGTGACAAAGAAGAACAATTAGCTGCTACAGAAGGTGCATTTGCCTATCATACAGTGATACACAATCATACATTTAGATCTATGGACTGCACATCAAAATTACTTCAGGTTACTTTAGAACTAAAATTTGGTTGTGCACGTACGAAAACAGAAGCCATTATTCGAAATGTGTTCACATCCCATGCTCTAAACGAGTTGAGATGTGACCTAGAAAACTCAACATCTATTTCCATACTGATAGATGCCTCCAACCAAAAGGAAATCAAGATTTCTCCTTTGTTTGTCAGATACTTTGATCACAATAATGGGCTGAAAGTTACAATATTAGAATTAAAGCCATTGCCAGGAGAAACATCTGATATTGTTAGTAGTTTTATTAATTAATGACTGTTTAACGGAAAAAGGTTTAGAAAAGAAAGTAGTTGCATTATGTGCAGACAACACAAATTGTAACTTTGGGGGCGCTGAAAAGAAATGAAAGAACAATGTTTTCATAAAGCTGAAAGAAAACCTTGGACATTGTTTGATAGGTGTTGGTTGTGCATGCCATCTTTTTTACAACACTTTTCGAGCAGCTGCAGACGTGAAACCTATTGACGTTGAGATGATTATTGCTAAAATGTATGTGCACTTCAAATCATACACAGTTAGAGTTGAAAGTCTCAAGGAGTTTTGCTAGTTTGTTGACCCAGACTTCCAGATAATTTTAGGTTATGCACAGACTAGGTGGCTGGCACTGCTGCCTGCTGTTGAAAGGGTTCTTCACATGTTCCTGCCTTTAAAATAATATTTTCGGTCTCCAGTCTAGTCTTTATACAGAAATTATTTGGAAACTCCTAATCTGAAGTATGGCTTATTTTTGTTCACAGTCAAACATCCTCTTTCCACGAAGCAGTGCAGAAAGTAGAGGGAAACTGTTTTTGAAGTAATTGACAACATCAATGGGTTGAGAACTATCTTGGAGTCCAAACTGGAAGATGGTTTCTTGCCATCAAGAGTTAAGCTAATTCTTGACAAGCTGGAAATAGAAGGAATTCCACTGGATGATGTGAACAAGTTTAAAGCCAGTGTTTCTTCATTCTATGAAACAGCTTCAAGTTATTTGAATAAATGGGCTGCAAATAATTTTTAAAACCTTGAGCTGGGTACAGCTGGGTAATGTTGAACAGAACACCAGCTTGGGAAGATATTTAGAAATCTTCAAAATTAGTGAGTCAAACAGTACCTTCAATCAACTTTCCAGAAAATGAAATGTATGACGAATATATTTGCATGAAGCAATTTGTTACTTCTTAGAAAATTAATGAGTGAAGTATTAATAAAAGATTACCAGGGCAGCGTTGGATTGGAATGGCTTCCCACTTCAAAAATAGACATGTGCCAATTTCACATATTCTGAAACTGGCCGAGTTGTTTTTGTGTCTACCGGGAACAAATACTGCAAGGGAAAGATTGTTTTCAGTGATGAACAGCTTGTGGACAAATGATAAAACACATCTAGGTGTGGACACTTTAAAGGCCATGTTGATCACCAAAGTGAACAATGAGCAAACATGTGTTGAATTTGTTAAGATGCTGCAAACTAAGAAAGATATTTAAAAAAAAAAAATCCACTCATCAGAAAAGTACAGCAACTCTGCTTCAACTTCCATTTAAGTGAGTATCACTAATGTTTCTTTTAATCTCCTGATAACGTTTTGTAAGCCTATATTGTTAGGTGTTTTAATTAGTTTTAAAATATATCTATTATTCACTTGAAAAAGACAGAAGAAATGTCATTTTATTGACTGAAAATTTAAGTCAAATTAATCCATCCCGAATTAGGGTTTCAAAAATATGGTCACCTTACATATATCGGCTGTTACACAACTACACTTCATTACAATAGTGTAATTTCCAAAGTTACGCGTGAATGTGTTCGAGTACATAAGTGGGTACATATAGTCAGTGTTCAGTTTTGTTTGTGCGAGAGATACATATTTATCCACCTATTAAACATCTGCTATGCAAAACCAAACTAAAACATAATGATTGATTGACAAGTATGTCCTGATTTAACATTGGTAACAAGATCTGTGCTCATCCAATATGAGCAGACATGCCAGCATAGCAGAAGCTAGTCGCAAGTACCAGACAAGCAACAGGAAGCAGAACAGGGCTACAGCCCAGACCGAGTGGAATAAAAGTGCCAGGTGAGTTCCCTTTGTGTTTTTTTGTCTGAAACATAAAACATAACATATGTAGGCTAATGTACAATTATATATAATTAGCACAGTCTTATCAGTCTGCACCAACATGTGTACACACACACACGCACACGCACACGCACACGCACACACACACACACACACACACACACACACACACACACACACACACTAGCAGTAATGATTTACAAAAGTCGGTCCGCATTCAGGATAAACTTATATCCTTCAATCTAGACTTCTCCCTTTCTCTTGTAGTTCAACATTCAGATTCGTATAGAAGTGTCGAAAGTACAAAACTTTCATATATACTTTGATTGGTTTTCGTATTGTATTGGGTCTAACTGTACCCATTTTCACTGTAATCTCTCTCCTGAACAATCGATCTCAGAAGAGATTCTGTACTTCACAACACCGGCGATAGTCGCAGGAAACTTTAGAAATAGATAGCAGTTTATGTTTTCACATAAACCATGATGATAATTAAATAATTACACGCCCAATGATACGAGGGGCGTTCAAGAGGTAATGCACTACATCGGCTTTCTCAGCTAATAATAAACATAGAATACAATTTTGTATCTATTTACATATGGCATGTGTCGATTGTGTGCACCAAATTGCATTGCAATCGGCCAAATAATACGACTGCGCTAAACCGTTGAAACGGAACATGTTGTAAGCAGCGAATTGTGATAGAGTTTCTCGCACTAAAGAAGGAGACTGCTGTGAACATTCACCAGCGCCTATTAATGTACATGGAGGAGTTGATAGGAGCACTGTAAGTCGTTGGGTTCAGAGAATAAAAGAATCGGAAAGCGGAGAAACGGAGCTTCTTGATCGGTCGCGCTGTGGACGGGCTACCACAGCCACCAATGCTGAGATGTTGAAATGCACTAATGACATTATTCTTGCTGATAGGCGCATCACTACTCAAGAATTGGCCTTAAAGTTGTCAGTCAGCATTGGTAGTGCAAATGCAATTATAAAAACTCTCGGATTCTCTAATGTTTGTGCAAGATGGGTTCCACGAAATCTGACCACCGATTGCAAAGAAAATCAATTTCTTGTGAATTGTTAGAACATTTCAGTGTTGATGGAGATAAGTGTTTGGCTAAGATTGTTACAGGTAACGAAACCTGGACACATCATTTTAAACCTGAAACAAAAATATAGTCAATGGAGTGGTATCATCTGCACTCACCACGAAGAAAGAAATTCAAGACATCCCCTTCAGCTAGAAAGGTCATGGTCACTGTCTTTTGGGACATGTGATGTGTAGTTCTTTGTGGATCTTGTGAAGTTAACATTAAGACATTGAAAAAATCCAGTCAACGTTATCGCAGAGTTTTGCCGCAGAAGAATCCAGCAGACCTGCTTCTCCTTCACAACAATGCACGCTCTCACACAAGCCGGGCAACACTGGAAGCAGTCACCAGTTTGGGTTGGACTGTATTCCCCCATCCACCATACAACCCTGATTTGACACCCTCTGATTTCCATCTCTTTGGTCCACTTAACTCTTTCCGCAGGTAAGCTTTTTATTGACGCAACGGAAGAGATTTCAGAGAGAAAATTGTTCATGGTTGGAAGGATCAATCTACATATTGATATTTATCTAACATATAATATGTTATATATGAATGTTAAGATAATTGAACAAGGTATTAGATGTCATCAATATCAAGATGATACAAGACATGTAAAAAGAATATGGTTTGATGACGTTCACGCTAATCAAATTGAGCGTTGCACACTATGCGGCGAAATGTACGCTGCCGAAATTGGCATGGCGCACAGTGCGGCGAAACGCAGAAAAGAGTTAAAGATGCCCTCCGTGGAATAAGATTTGAAGATAATGAAGTAGTGATTCATGCAGCGAAGTAGTGATTCATGCAGCGAAGTAGTGATTCATGCAGCGAAGTAGTGATTCATGCAGCGAAGTAGTGATTCATGCAGCGAAGTAGTGATTCATGCAGCGAAGTTTTGAATCATGCAGCGAAGTAGTGATTCATGCAGCGAAGTAGTGATTCATGCAGCGAAGTAGTGATTCATGCAGCGAAGTAGTGATTCGTGCAGCGAAGTATTGATTCATGCAGCGAAGTAGTGATTCATGCAGCGAAGTAGTGATTCATGCAGCGAAGTAGTGATTCATGCAGCGAAGTAGTGATTCATGCAGCGAAGTAGTGATTCATGCAGCGAAGTATTGATTCATGCAGCGAAGTAGTGATTCATGCAGCGAAGTAGTGATTCATGCAGCGAAGTAGTGATTCATGAAGCGAAGTAGTGATTCATACAGCGAAGAAATGGCTACACGATCAAGACAAAGACTGGTACACGCTAGGAATACACGCACATGTTGCGCGCTGGCATAACGCTGTACAAGTGGATGGGAATTATGTCAAAGTGATACCGATATTTACATGACATATACATATATACTGTGTACAAATTTCATACCTTTTGAATTAGCGGTTCCCGAGAACACCGATGTGGTGCGTTACTTACTGAATACACTAAGTTACATAACATTTGGTAAAACATATATTTACATAACGAGAGAGAGAGAGAGAGTGAGAGAGAGGACGGGAGAAAGAGAGAGAGCGAGAGGACGGGAGAAAGAGAGCGAGGGAGAGACAGCATTGCAAAGAATTAAACTGCGTAATATGCAATCTTTCTTTGAATCTAAAAGTGACCCCAAAAATATATCCGCAGGGAAATAATGGAGAGGTCACTACTGGAAGCTCAAACAGTGAGACCAAATGTTCACTGGGGCTACTATCTTTACCCGCAAACATGGTGGACTACCTCGCAAACACAGGCTATCAATGACAGGTAAGTATGACTGATGACTATCACTGGCTACAGACTTGGTGGACAACCATGCAAACACAGAACGTCAATGACAGGTAAGTATGACTGATGACTATCACTGGCTACAGACTTGGTGGACAACCATGCAAACACAGAATGTCAATGACAGGTAAGTATGACTGATGACTATCACTGGCTACAGACTTGGTGGACAACCATGCAAACACAGAATGTCAATGACAGGTAAGTATGACTGATGACTATCACTATCTACAGACTTGGTGGACTACCTTGCAAACAACAGGCAAGCAATGACAGGTAAGCCTAACCGGTGACCACCATTACCTACATACCTTCACAATCTGAATATATACTTCTCAAATTTGAGAGTGCTGCTGAGATTTATTCGTATTCACCAGTGGTGTGTGTGTAGGTGTACCTTCAGCTAAAACATGCACGTGAATACCTTTTTCGGGCATCTAACTATTCGATTATACTTTTCGTCTTAAAAATAAACCCAATATTTAACATTATAATGCAAGTGATTATTGGGTTTGTTTTGGTGGCCAATTGTAGCAAGTTGATTTTGTTTATTTACAAAGATACAGCTTTTTAATTTGTTGTTCAGTAAAGGTCTTACTTCGTATTATCTGCACAACTAATATATTATCAAAGAGCGCGCGCACTTACACACGCGACTTTGTATGTCTTCACAGATGGTTGTGAAAACATATTCGATCTCAAACTGCAAAAGTCAGACGCTGTTCCCGAGCAACTTCACCCATGACCGATCCAGTCAAAATTAGAAAGAAGATCTGACAGCAGAATCATCATCATCATGTGCCATACCGTTTGGCACATGTGATCATGTCCTTCCATAATCTTCTAACTACAGTGCATCATATCAGTTCTGTTGTTGACTGTTTTCCATGCCATGACACCAAGCTATCCAGTATTTTCTCTCTTGGTCGTCCACGATCTCTCTTCCCTTTTATTTTGCCAGTTGTAGCCAAGTATTCCAACTTTCCTCTTCTCATGAAGTGCCCGAAAAATGTTGATTGTTTCATACAGCAGAATAAGCAATGCAAATTTATCTCGGGGCGCCTTACCTCTTTTCTCTTACGACTTTCCTTATTTCGAATACCGTTTATTGGCTACAATTTGTGTGTCATTACATATAACCATTATACACCTATGCTGCCAGATTTGTTCGCGAACGAAGAATGTTTACTGAGGAATGTTTGGCAGACATCTTTGTTTCTTACTTTGATCGCCTCCATCCTGTAGGAAAGAATAAAAGTAAAGATCTCCGTCACGCCAAGTGGCGTATAGGGAATATGGCGTTAGTGACCCGTCACGCCAAGTGGCGTATAGGGAATATGGTGTTAGTGACCCGTCACGCCAAGTGGCGTATAGGGAATATGGCGTTAGTGACCCGTCACGCCAAGTGGCGTATAGGGAATATGGCGTTAGTGACCCGTCACGCCAAGTGGCGTATAGGGAAATATGGCGTTAGTGACCCTATATTTTACAGACCTTCAGCACATGATTTTTGGGGTAATGTGGTCGGTATTACGCCCGTGCCGCTTTACTTTCCCAGAAAAAATCCGGTACCCATTTAAGGCTGGGTGAACCCGGAAGCTGCCGATCATGATCGAACCAGACCTCTTGACCTTTTCAGTGCGGTTCATTAACCACAGCGCTACCGCGAGTCCCGTCCATCCTGTAAGTTTCTCATCAATGTTTGCCTCGTTATGTCATTGTTTTACTTTTTTCTAACATTGTCCAGCTACCCACTGATTCCATAGGACTGACACACTAGATGGGATACTAGAGTGCTGCAGAACAAATGTCCTCGAAATTGGTTTGTCTAGTACAGAGTGTATTCTGGGCGCTAAAATGACAACACAGTGTCTATAAATGTGGAGACAAATAATAATAAATTAATATTATTATAGAGTGAAACTTCCGAGGCGATAATTCAGGGAATCATAGGAGGAAGAGGTATGTACTACAGCACTCAGAAAAAAATGACAAATAAACAACAACAACAAAAAAAAAACAATAGTAAGTTATCTGAGTGGCAGTGTTCCTGAGCGTTCGGCTTCTCGTGGCAAGGCGCAGTGCCATTGAGTACGGGTTCGATCCTGCTTCGAACCATATATTGTTCTTTGTTTATTTGTAATTTTTTTCTGAGTGATGTAGTATACACCTCTTCCTCCTATGATCCCCTGTTTATAAATGTCTTCACTTCATCCACAGAATGACAAAAGGACTTAAAATTACCCCCTTCCTCCTCCTCTCACTTGATCCACAGAATGGCCTGGCTGTTCAATAGCAGCACGGGCATCTACCCATCAATCTACATCAAGGACGCGGCTACTGCTCCCCCATGGCTGATGGAACAGCGCGTCAAAGATACTCTCGCTGAAGCGATCAGGTTGACCGTTTTGTGTTCTTTTCTCCAACAAACAATTTTGCCTTGCGTTATCTACATATATAGTGGACACGTTGTCTACATATATAGTGGATACGTTGTCTACATATATAGTGGATACGTTGTCTACATATATAGTGTATACGTTGTCTACATATATAGTGGACACGTTGTCTACATATATAGTGTATACGTTGTCTACATATATAGTGTATACGTTGTCTACATATATAGTGGATACGTTGTCTACATATATAGTGTATACGTTGTCTACATATATAGTGGATACGTTGTCTACATATATAGTGGACACGTTGTCTACATATATAGTGGATACGTTTTCTTCATACAGAATGTATACGTTGTCGAAGGCTGTAGCTTTGTTTCCCTGTTAACCGTGCCCACTGTTAGCTTATGCTGCTACAGTAATCCTCAGGTATTGTCTATCATCCTCTGGTCTTGTCTATCATCCTCTGGTATTGTCTATCATCCAATGACTCTGACTCTACCTCGAGCTACCAAGCCAAAACGTCGGCTGTTTTAGGCGGCCATACGATAAGTAAGCTCTTTTATTCTGTGTGTTTCTTTGTATTTTGTGTACATCATATTTTCAACAATATTTCTGATGCTATTACATTTCATTCCATCATTTCAGACAACAATCAATAATTTTCCCAAAGAAATAACCTCATTAAAAAAAAAATCATTTCTTCTTCTCGTATCCTTTACAAGCACCGCAATGAACAAAGATGACAGATGGATAATACAAATAATATGATTTATAAATTATCCATTTGTTGCCAATTTTATGTCTAGGTATTTTATGCAGCATTATTTTGTCTTCATGGTTTGATACTAATATTTGCTGTCTCTATACACGATGAGCTTTTGCTCGACCATTTCAAAATCTATTCTTAACCTGAGTTATTGAGTTATTTGCGGATCATCATCATTGCACTCCGAACATGTCCATAGGTGCTCAGATCCCCTCCTCAGCAATTCCCTCAGTGTCCAGCGACTGACGACTCCAGTTCTATGTTGGTTGATAAGTCTTCTTACACGGCCACCAAGTTTCTCATTTCTGGCTGTGCCCAACTTAACTCCCATTTCCATCATCCGAAGAAGTGACGTGGATCTGTGTTTGTCGAAGTCCTGTGCTCTTCCCACATCTCGGAGGGCATTGATGATGTCCGCCCGATCCATTGGTTGCCCGTCCTCAACGACAGCGCAGCTAGCCAACCTGTCCGCCCTTTCATTTCCCCGTACTCCCGCATGTCCAGGGACATAGACAAAGGTGACCTTACGTATTTTGAATTTCTGCAACGACTCTACCCATTGCATGCGTACACAGCCCGCCTCCACTTTTTTTATCATGCTCATCGAATCACTCAGTATACATGCGTGGGTATAGTCTTGTGACTCTAACCATTTGAATGCCTTGGTCACTGTCATCGCCTCCATTGTCAAGCTACTCGTAACCTGAGTGCATTAGTCTTTGATCTTAACCCAACTATCACAATTGCTCTTACCCGAACTATCATGTTTGCTCTCACCCCAACTATCATGTTTGCTCTTACCCAAACTATCATGTTTGCTCTTACCCCAACTATCATTTTTGCTCTTACCCCAACTATCATGTTTGCTCTTACCCCAACTATCATGTTTATTTTACCACAACTATCATGTTTGCTCTTACCCCAACTATCATGTTTGCTCCTACCTCAACTGTCATGTTTGCTCCTACCCCAACAATCATGTTTACTCCTACCCCAACTATCATGTTTGCTCTTACCCCAACTATCATGTTTGCTCTTACCCCAACTATCATGTTTGCTTCTACCTCAACTGTCATGTTTGCTCCTACCCCAACAATCATGTTTATTCCTATCCCAACTATCATGTTTGCTCTTACCCCAACTATCATGTTTGCTCTTACCCCAACTATCATGTTTGCTCCTACCTCAACTGTCATGTTTGCTCCTACCCCAACAATGATGTTTACTCCTACCCCAACTATCATGTTTATTCCTACCCCAACTATCATGTTTATTCCTACCCCAACTATCATGTTTATTCCTACCCCAACTATCATGTTTATTCCTACCCCAACTATCATGTTTATTCCTACCCCAACTATCATGTTTATTCCTACACGAACTATCATGTTTATTCCTACCCCAACTATCATGTTTATTCCTATCCCAACTATCATGTTTATTCCTATCCCAACTATCATGTTTATTCCTACACGAACTATCATGTTTATTCCTACCCCAACTATCATGTTTACTCCTACCCCAACTATCATGTTTATTCCTACCCCAACTATCATGTTTATTCCTACACGAACTATCATGTTTATTCCTACCCCAACTATCATGTTTATTCCTATCCCAACTATCATGTTTATTCCCATCCCAACTATCATGTTTGCTCTTACCGTAATTGTAATATTTGCTCCTACCGCAACTGTCATGTTTACCCTTACCCCAACTGTCATTTTTGCTCTTAAACCAACTGTCATGTTTGCTCTTACCCCAAATGTCATGTTTGATCTTACCCACCTGTCATATTTGCTGTTACCCCAAAGTTCATGTTTCCTCTTACCCCAACTATCATGATTGCTCTTATCCCAACTTTCATATTTGCTGTTACTCCAAAGTTCATGTTTCCTCTTACCCCAACTATCATGATTGCTCTTACATCAACTATCATGTTTCCTCTTACCACAACTGTCATGCTTGTTCCTACCCAAACTATCATGATTGCTCTTACCCCAACTATCATGTTTGCTCTAACCCCAAATACCATGTTTGCTATTTCCCGAACTATCATGTTTGCTCATACCAGAAATGTCGTGTTTGCTCTTACACCAATTGTCATGTTTGCTCTTACTCTAAATGTCATGTTTGCTTTTACCCCAAACTGTCATGTTTGCTATTACCCCAACGTTCATGTTTGCTCTTACCCCAACTATCATGTTTGCTCTTACCCCAACTATCATGTTTGCTCTTACCCCAACTATCATGTTTGCTCCTACCTCAACTGTCATGTTTTCTCCTACCCCAAAAATCATGTTTACTCCTACCCCAACTATCATCTTTGCTCTTACCCCAACTATCATGTTTGCTCTTACCCCAACTATCATGTTTGCTCTTACCCTAACTATCATGTTTGCTCTTACCCCAACTATCATGTTTGCTCCTACCTCAACTGTCATGTTTGCTCCTACCCCAACAATCATGTTTTCTCCTACCCAAACTATCATGTTTGCTCTTACCCCAACTATCATGTTTGCTCTTACCCCAACTATCATGTTTGCTTCTACCTCAACTGTCATGTTTGCTCCTACCCCAACAATCATGTTTATTCCTTACACAACTATCATGTTTGCTCTTACCCCAACTATTATGTTTGCTCTTATCCCAACTATCATGTTTGCTCCTACCTCAACTGTCATGTTTGCTCCTACCCCAACAATGATGTTTGCTCCTACCCCAACTATCATGTTTATTCCTACCCCAACTGTCATGTTTATTCCTACCCCAACTATCATGTTTATTCCTACCCCAACTATCATGTTTATTCCTATCCCAACTATCATGTTTATTCTTATCTCAACTATCATGTTTGCTCTTACCGCAATTGTCATATTTGCTCCTACCCTAACTGTTATGTTTACCCTTACCCCAACTGTCTTTTTTGCTCTTAAACCAACTGTCATGTTTGCTCTTACCCCAACTGTCATGTTTGCTCTTACCCCAAATGTCATGTTTGATCTTACCCACCTGTCATATTTGCTGTTACCCCAAAGTTCATGTTTCCTCTTACCCCAACTATCATGATTGCTCTTATCCCAACTATCATTTTTGCTGTTACCCCAAAGTTCATGTTTCCTCTTACCCCAACTATCATGATTGCTCTTACCTCAACTATCATGTTTCCTCTTACCACAACTGTCATGCTTGCTCCTACCCAAACTATCATGATTGCTCTTACCCCAACTATCATGTTTGCTCTAACCCCAAATACCATGTTTGCTATTTCCCAAACTATCATGTTTGCTCATACCAGAAATGTCGTGTTTGCTCTTACACCAATTGTCATGTTTGCTCTTACTCTAAATGTCACGTTTGCTTTTACCCCAAACTGTCATGTTTGCTATTACCCCAACGTTCATGTTCCCTCTTTCCCCAAATATCATGTTTATTCTTATTACAATTGTCATGCTTGCTCCTACACAAACTATCATGATTGTTCATACCCCAACTGTCATGTTTACTCTTACACAAACTATCATGATTGTTCATACCCCAACTATCATGTTTGCTCTTACCACAACTGTCATGCTTGCTCCTACACAAACTATCATGATTGTTCATACACCAACTATCATGTTTGCTCTTACTCTAAATGTCATGTTTGCTTTTACCCCAAACTGTCATGTTTGCTATTACACCAACGTTCATGTTTGCTCTTACCCCAACTATCATGTTTGCTCTTACCCCAACTATCATGTTTGCTCTTACCCCAACTATCATGTTTGCTCTTACCCCAACTATCATGTTTGCTCTTACCCCAACTATCATGTTTGCTCTTACCCCAACTATCATGTTTCTTCTTACCTCAACTATCATGTTTACTCTTACCCCAACTATCATATTTGCTCTTACCCCAACTGTCATGTTTCTTCTTACCTCAACTATCATGTTTGCTCTTACCCCAACGATCATGTTTCTTCTTACCTCAACTATCATGTTTACTCTTACCCCAACTATCATGTTTCTTCTTACCTCAACTATCATGTTTACTCTTACCCCAACTATCATGTTTCTTCTTACCACAACTGTCATGTTTACTCTTACCCCAACTATCATGTTTCCTCTTACCTCAAATATCATGTTTCCTCTTACCCCAACTATCATGTTTGCTCTTACCACAACTATCATTTTTCCTCTTACCCCAACTGTCATGTTTGCTCTTACCCCAACTATCATGTTTCCTCTTACCCCAACTATCATGTTTGCTCTTACCACAACTATCATGTTTGCTCTTACCCCAACTATCATGTTTCCTCTTACCTCAACTATCATGTTTCCTCTTACTCCAACTGTCATGTTTGCTCTTACCCCAACTATCATGTTTCCTCTTACCCCAACTGTCATGTTTGCTCTTACCCCAAATGTCATGTTTACTCTTACCCCAACTATCATGTTTCCTCTTTCTCCAACTGTCATGTTTGCTCTTACCCCAACTATCATGTTTCCTCGTACCCCAACTGTCATGTTTGCTCTTACCCCAACTATCATGTTTCCTCTTACCCCAACTGTCATGTTTGCTCTTACCCCAACTATCATGTTTCCTCTTACATCAACTATCATGTTTCCTCTTACTCCAACTGTCATGTTTGCTCTTACCCCAACTATCATGTTTCTTCTTACCTAAACTATCATGTTTGCTCTAACCCCAACTGTCATATTTGCTCTTACCTCAACTGTCATGTTTGCTCTTACCCCAACTATCATGTTTCCTCTTACTCCAACTGTCATGTTTACTCTTACCTCAACTATCATGTTTACTCTTACCTCAACTATCATGTTTACTCTTACCTCAACTATCATGTTTACTCTTACCCCAACTATCATGTTTACTCTTACCCCAACTATTATGTTTACTCTTACCCCAACTATTATGTTTACTCTTACCCCAACTGTCATGTTTACTCTTACCCCAACTGTCATGTTTACTCTTACCTCAACTATCATGTTTACTCTTACCCCAACTATTATTTTTGCTCTAACTTGAACTTTCATGTTTCCTCTTACCCCCAACTGTCATGGTTCCTCTTACCTCAACTATCATGTTTACTCTTACCCCAACTATTATGTTTGCTCTTACCCCAATAATCATATTTGATACAATTCTTTAATATAGACCTTCACCACAGATTTCCCTTGTATTCGATAATATTTTATTTTGACTAAAATTCCCAATTTCGCTTCTATCTACTGCATCAAAAACATTTTCTTGATCTAAATATGTTTTGCTGAGTGTTATCTATAATGTCCAATTGATGTTTTATTTACTTATCCTTCAGTACATAAAGCATTGGGAGCCGCGATAGCTAAGTGGTTAGTGAACTGGACTACAAAGGACAAGAGTTGGTGTTCGATCCCAACTGACGGCTTCCGCGTTCACCCAGCCTTAAATGGGTATCGGATTTTTTTTTGGAAAGTAAAGTGGCACGGGCGTAATGCCGACCACATTACCCCAAAAATATAAAAATGATGGCCACTAACACCATATTCTCTATACGCCACCTGGTGTGACGAGGCACTTTACTCTGGTACATAAAGCATTAGTTTGCAATGATCCTTATCTCAGAAAAAAATCAAACGGCGTTTTTCACACCTGGTGTTCTATGATCGGTGTTGCTCTTTGTTCTAGTATGTTTTTACGCACTTAACTTCTCTATGGTGATAAACTCCTGACTGTATCAGGCACTTTTTCATTGCCTTTTTATTTTCATTACTAGATCTTCTGGACTGCTATTGCAAGTCCTTTCTGGTCATAGTGGATTTTGGTGGAGGTAGATTGTCGCTGACCACAGGCGTAGACTTTCGTGTGTCGGTGTATGTATGTGTTTACGTGTGTGTGAATGTGTGTACGTATATCTGTGTGCATGTGAGAGTATGTGTAAAATTATTTCTATAATGGGTTTCACTTAATCTGAACATATTATAAATCCCATCCCATGATTTAATTCTCTCACCGTTCTACTCTCATCCATAGAAACTGCTTTATGCTCTGAAAGAAAGTTTAGCGTACCACAATCATCACACTCCCTCAAACCGAGAACATGCCAAACGTCTGAAGCTCTCTTGTATTTCCGTTACAGTGGAGATTACATTTACTATAACTATAATTTTTCTATCTATCTATTGTCCTTTCGAGCCGAAGACGGCACATAGGGCAGAGCCACACTCTCAAAAACAGAAACCTTGCGTGCCAAAGTGGCACATATTGCAGAGATCACTGCTTCTAAAATCTATGGCTCTGTTTCCATAACAATACTTTTTACAATGACAGCTTGTCAAGCCATTGATCAACCTCCTTAGTCGCCTCATACGACATGCCTGGAAGGTCACAGTGTCACTATTCTTTACTTCCCTCATAATGAGGCCCCGGTAACACACAGAATAATTTTTCTATAATGAAGTTAAAAACAAGCAGTGAGTTGTGAAGTCACGTGACCATCACAGTTTTGAAAGTTTGCTGTATTGCTCAGTTTGGAAGGGAATGAGGTTATGAGAGTTCAGTTTGGAAGGCAATGAGGTTATGCGAGCTCAGTTTGGAAGGGAATGAGGTTATGCGAATTCAGTTTGGAATGGAAAGAGGCTATGCGAGCTCAGTTGGGAAGGGAATGAGGCTATGCGAGCTCAGTTGGGAAGGCAATGAGGCTATGCGAGCTCAGTTTGGAAGGGAATGAGGCTATGCGAGCTCAGTTGGGAAGGCAATGAGGCTATTTGAGCTCAGTTTGGAAGGGAATGAGGCTATGCGAGCTCAGTTTGGAAGGGAATGAGGCTATGCGAGCTCCGTTTCGAAGGGAATGAGGCTATGCGAGTCTCCTAGGATACCCCATTTATAGCAATGTTTTTCCTGCTGGACCTTCGGAGCATTCAAGCTCGACACAAGTACATAGAAGCGCGACACAAGTACATAGAAGCGCGACACAAGTACATAGAAGCGAAAGCGTACCTGGGGGTGGCATGTAACATATTGCATTATTGCTACCAGAATTAAAATCAATGGAAGACAAGCGTATTAAGTGCGGGAGCTCGTGGCTGTCAGAAGCTGAGACAACACTGCAGGAAGTGTGCAACAAGGACATACCTACTAGCAGAGATTAGACACATGTGTATGGCAGGCGCGAGCTTACCAAGCCTATCCTACACTTGGACAGGAAATGCCGTGACTGCCCCTAGGGCATAATTGAGTCCAACATGTTTCCTGTAAAATCTAAAATTTGAATCAATTTATTTGCAAGTGTCCTAACAGATCAAAGGAATTGGCCGATGTGAAAAATCTATTGTGGTCTGTTGAATAATAATAGCAATATTTTTGCGTCATGGATATTCTAAGGCTGTGTGTAAAAAAATCACTGCGAAATAACATGCAGTTTTTAACGGAAATCAAAGCAAATGAGTTCATGAGTTTATGAACGCACTATACCTCCAGCACATGCATGGAAATTGAGGCTGAGGCAGAAGCTATCACACGACTGGTTAAGAGATCAACAATTGACTGATTCACAAAGCTTGCTTCGCCGGATTGACAAGCACACACTCTTCAGGGAATGTGTCACCTACTTGAAAAGTCACATGTTAACAGCCTAACTTGGATATATTGCCCCGGACGCGCGGCATTTCGTGGCAATGAGATAGTCGACATGTTGACGAGGTCTGCCATTGCGCAAGAAATCTTAAAAACGGTCATGTATGACATTGCGAGAGCTTTAAAACCTGTCCTGTGTTCACCTCTCACAGGATCACGACAAGGGAGCTGAGGATAATCCACACGTGAAACATTTGTAGGGGCCACGAGAGGCGACAGCAGGAACAGCTTCCTCAGAAGAACTCAGCACGGTCAACCAATGGAGGACAGGCATAATTAGTAAACCAACAAATCAATGGTTGCTGGAAGGGGCGGCAGAGCGGATATGGGAATGCCCCGACTGCGGTGAGGCCAGTCCCAACTAACGATTAAGGCCTGGCTGAGATAAAGCCGTGTATGCCAGAATATTTCCAAAAATCTCCGCCCGGCGATGTGTTCCTGTTTTGGAGTATCTCTCCATTTGATTGTTATAGATTTGTTTCCTTTTTTTTTTTTTTTTTTGCTGAACTGTGGTCTTTCTTTCGGTCGAAATGGTCCGGGTTGCGTTCTGGTAAACTTTTCTAGTTTATTCTTTGTTTTAGATTTCTATTTTAATATTCATAATATAAATATAATGATACACTAGAAATCAGAAAATATAATTAACAATGTACATTTGATAATTGTAAGTACATTAGACCTCACAGGTCTGGTCTATTACAGTGTTTTCTTTTTTATATACAAAAAAGAGTAAAGTACCCCTGACACGCCTAGTGGCGTATAGGGAGGGAATATGGTGTCAGTGACCTTAAATTTTACAGATCTTCAGCACATGATTTTTGGGATAATGTGGTCGGTATTACGCCCGTGCCGCTTTACTTTCCCAGGAAAAAATCCGGTACCCATTAAAGGCTGGGTGAACCCGGAAAACTACAACTGCCTTGGACTTACTATAATCAGTGATGGAAAATGTACAACTGAAATAAACAAAAGAATAGGAATGGCAAAAAGTAATTTTAATGCCCCGAAGAACATACTAACATCAAAACAATTAACACCAGGGCTAAAACCAAGAATAGCAAAATGTTACATCTTCTCAATATTCCTATATGGTGCAGAAACAAGGACATTAGACAAGAAAACAGAACAGAGAATTGAAGCCTTTGAAATGTGGATATATAGAAGAATAGGTAGAATTGGATGGAAGGAAAAGAAAACAAACGGCGAAGTCTTAAAACAACTAAAAATGAAAAGAGAACTACTAAACACAAGACAAATGCGAATTTTGGGCCATGTTAAAAGACACAACAGCCTACTAAAAGTAATCCTGGAGGGAAAAATACAAGGTAATAGAGGCAGAGGCAGACCAAGACTAACATGGACGAGTAACATCAAAAGATGGACAAATCAGCCTATGACAGCCTGCACCATCAAAGCAAGAGTCAGAGCAGAATTGCGCTCCATGGTAGCCAACCTTCGTTGCGCAGATGGCACTCGATGATGATGATGATGAACCCGGAAGCTGTCGGTTGGGATCGAACCCTACCTCTTGACTTTTGCGGCTTTTTTTTTATATGATGGAGTGGTCTTTCCTGGAAACTTTTTTTTATAAATAAAAATAACACTGAAAAAACCCATTTCTATTTCCTTATCTAGCTATTAATTTTCGAAGCGGCTGTTTTATTCTGTGATTTCTTGTTTGTCGCAGTCATTTGATGGATCGAATTCTTTGTCCTTGAATAATTTGATGGTCAGGAATGATCAGAAGCCTAGCGACAGAATCACCAAGACGTAAGTAAACTCATGGGCTGGAGCAGAATAACCGGGGATAATCGCCTTTAGATCAATGGAGGTGAAGAAGGCAAGAAAACGATACGTTTAAAACAACAATTGTGTTATACAATGTGATCATGGACATGACATTGTTTTCCAACATTGTAGCAATGAGGTATCTTCTTGACTTTCCAACCATCGATGACAGAATCAAGATCTGGAGAGCACGAGTATACCTGAAGATTAGTACATATAAAGAGCATCCATTGCACCATGTGCTCAACACAGTGAAAGGTGCCAGACTTAAAAGAGGCAAATCATGGGTGGGCCGAACAGAAGATGTCATCAAACAGGTCTGTGGGCTTACCGATATCAGCGTTGGTGAGGAGTGGATACCGGTGCCTGCGTCATTCAAGGGGACTTTAGCGTGTATTGTCACACTCGACAGGAAAAGTAGGGAACAGAACCCGGTCGTGGTTAATGCCGAAGTAATCTTTCTCATCTGCGATAACGCCGATGAGAAAGATGCAGTCATCTATACAGACGGATCTGTAATACGACACCAAAGAAGTGCATGGGCATGTAAAGCACGCTCGGCAGGCAGAATAGTCAAGGAAGACAGTGGTGCATACGTCATGACCACGAGTAGCATGACAATGGAGGCGATGGCAGTGACCAAGGCATTCAAATGGTTAGAGTTACAAGACTACACCCACGCATGTATACTGAGTGATTCGATGAGCATGATTAAAAAAGTGGAGGCGGGCTCTGTACGCATGCAATGGGTAGAGTCGTTGCAGAAATCCAAAATACATAAGGTCACCTTTGTCTATGTCCCTGAACATGCTGGAGTACGGGGAAATGAAAGAGCGGACAGGTTAGCTAGCTGCGCTGTCGTTGAGGAGGGGCAACCAATGGATCGGGCGGACATCATCAATGCCCTCCGAGATGTGGGAAGAGCACAGGACTTCGACAAACACAGATCCACATCACTTCTTCGGATGATGGAAGTGGGAGTTAAAGTGGGCACAGCCAGAAATGAGAAGTTTAGTGGCCGTGTAAGAAGACTTATCAACCAACATAGAACTGGAGTCGTCAGTCGCTGGACACTGAGGGAATTGCTGAGGAGGGGATCTGAGCACCTATGGACATGTTCGGAGTACAATGATGACCCGCAAATAACTCAATTGTTTTCCAGCTGATTACACGAACAATGTCACGTGCACCAATCAAATGGTGCAGCTCTGATTTTATATCTGTATATTATACAAATAAGCACATAGTTGTAGGAAAAATCTATTTAAATAATAGAAACTGTTAATGTAATAAACAACAGATAAATTGATTCGCCCACATAACAAGATAAAAAGAACTAACAATGACTCAAAGAGCCATAAACAAACGCTACGAAAACGCCAGATTAAGAGGAAGACCGAGAAAGAGATGGATAAAGGGAATACTAGAGTCACTAGTAGGGGTAACACCAGAAGAGGCCAACAGAAGAGCAAGGAATCGCAGATTGTATCTCCCCTCGACTCAACGGCAATGGAGGAAGGATAGAAGAAGAAAAGAAGAGTAAGTAGAAGAAGAGGGTTAAGATGAATAATAAGAAGAGGAAGATTAGGAATGTAAGCAAAGTGTCTATGTTGTTACGCTACGTCTTCAAATTGAAATTGAGCACGGCAATCTATAGATCACATCTAAATATAATAATCGAACAAGACAATTTTGCAAAGGATTTTAACAATGGATTCAGCATCAAGCAGAAACACTTTTTATAGGGGAGGGGAATTAGCCCTGCTGTCTCGTTGATATGTTGCTATGCCCGTGCCATGTCTTCCCAGAATTGGTACATGAATGGCGAAGTTGACAGCGTCTCAAACATCCACAAAATAAACGGTCTCTTTGATTAGGACGGAACACATTTAAATGAATGAACCAACATGATTTAACGCTGCACAAAAACAAGCACCTAACCAGCAATCATTCTATGTTGGGTCTTCTATTTAAGTGCATGGGTATTTACAGCACTCTCGGCAGGCAGAATAGTCAAAGAAGACAGTGGTGCATGTGTGCTCGTGGTCATGACCACGAGTAGCATGACATAGGAGGTGATGGCAGTGACCAGGGCATTCATCTGGCTAGAGTTTCAAGACTACACCCACGCCTGTATACTGAGTGATTCGATGAGTATGATAAAAAAAAAGTGGAGGCGGGCTCTGTACGCATACAATGGTTGGAGTAATTGCAGAGGTAAAAAATGCGTAAGGTCACCTTTGTCTATGTCCCTGGACATGCGGGAGTACGGGGAAATGAAAGAGCGGACAGGTTGGCTAGCTGAGCTGTCTTTGAGAACGGTCAACCAATGGATCGGGCGGACATCATCAATGCCCTCCGAGATGTGGGAAGAGCACAGGACTTCGACAAACACAGATCAACGTCACTTCTTCGGATGATAGAGATGGAAGTTAACACGGGCACAGTCAGAAATGAGAAACTTGGTGGCCGTGTAAGAAGACTTATCAACCAACGCAGAACTGAGTCGTCAGTCGCTGGACACTGCGGGACTTGCTGAGGAGGGGATCTGAGCACCTATGGGCATGTTCGGAGTGCAGTGATGATGGCCCGCAAATAACTCAATAACTCAATCCTTTCTCAGAGTTCGCGCTGTTCATGGCCATCGCAGCTCCCCAATTGTAGCTTACACGGTGGTTCAAAGCGGACAGGAAATCTTCTTTGATCAGGTAAGTATATTTCTTCTTTTGCGTACACTTTCAGACGTCAGTCATAATAGACTCAAATAAAGCATCGATCAAGGATGATGCATTAATCAAGACTGGTGCATCAATCAAGGTTGGTGCATTAATCAAGACTGGTGCATCAATCAAGGCTGGTGCATTAATCAAGACTGGTGCATCAATCAAGGCCGGTGCATTAATCAAGACTGGTGCATCAATCAAGGCTGGTGCATCGGTCAAAGCTGGTACATCAATCTAGGCTGGTGCATTAATCAAGACTGGTGCATCAATCAAGGATGGTGCATTAATCAAGACTGGTGCATCAATCAAGGCTGGTGCATCGGTCAAAGCTGGTACATCAATCTAGGCTGGTGCATCGGTCAAAGCTGGTACATCGATCTAGGCTGGTGCATCGGTCAAAGATGGTACATCGATCTTGGCTGGTGCATCGGTCAAAGCTGGTACATCAATCTTGGCTGGTGCATCGGTCAAAGCTGGTACATCAATCTTGGCTGGTGCATCGGTCAAAGCTGGTACATCAATCTAGGCTGGTGCATCAATCAACTCTAGTGCATCAATCAAGGCTGGTGCATCGGTCAAAGCTGGTACATCAATCTAGTCTGGTGCATTAATCAAGGCTGGTGCATCAATCAAGGCTTGTGCATCGGTCAAAGCTGGCACATCAATCTAGGCTGGTGCATTAATCAAGAATGGTGCATCAATCATGGCTGGTGCATCGTTCAAAGCTGGCACATCAATCTAGGCTGGTGCATTAATCAAGACTGGTGCATCAATCAAGGCTGGTGCATCGGTCAAAGCTGGCACATCAATCTAGGCTGGTGCATTAATCAAGACTGGTGCATCAGTCAAGGCTGGTGCATCGGTCAAAGCTGGCACATCAATCTAGGCTGGTGCATTAATCAAGACTGGTGTATCAATCAAAGTTGGTGCATCGGTCAAAGCTGGTACATCAATCTAGACTGGTGCATTAATCTAGACTGGCGCATCAATCAAGACTAGTGCATCAGTCAAAACTGGTACATCAATCAAGGCTGGTGCATTAATCTAGACTGGCGCATCAATCAAGACTAGTGCATCAGTCAAAATTGGTACATCAATCAAGGCTGATGCATCAATCAAGGATGGTGCATCAATCAAGGATGGTGCATCATTCAATGATGGTGCACTGATCAAGGCTGGTGCATCAATCAAAGTTGGTGCATCAATCAAGGCTGGTGCATCAATCAAGGATGGTGCATCAATCAAGGCTGGTGCATCATTCAAGGATGGTGCATCAATCAAAGCTGGTGCATCAATCAAAGCTGGTGCATCAATCAAGGCTGGTGCATCAATCAAGGATGGTGCATCAATCAAGGCTGGTGCATCAATCAAAGCTGGTGCATCAATCAAGGCTGGTGCATCAATCAAGGATGGTGCATCAATCAAGGCTGGTGCATCATTCAAGGATGGTGCACTGATCAAGGCTGGTGCATCAAACAAAGCTGGTGCATCAATCAAAGCTGGTGCATCAATCAAGGCTGGTGCATCAATCAAGGCTGGTGCATCAATCAAGGCTGGTGCATCAATCAAGGCTGGTGCATCATTCAAGGATGGTGCACTGATCAAGGCTGGTGCATCAATCAAAGCTGGTGCATCAACATATAACTTGTCCAGGTACTAGTGATGACCACACTTTTCTGTTTATATATGCTGGACATGAATGCAGCAGATGTTTGGCAACTCTTATTGAGGCTGCACCAAATACATTTATCAGAGGTTCCTTTACCTTAGCTCCATATGCAATGCCAGAGAACATTCAATAGAACATTCCACATTTTGATCTCAGTTTATTCCAAATAAAAATGTCCCAATTTAAAATAGAAAGAAACATTAGAATGACTGCTGTATTGACATTACAAATGATCATATAAAAGTCGTTAACAATATTTTGTCAATTGCTATCAGTTTCGGTGTTTTCAAATGGTAATATTATGTTTTTTCCTTGATTTAAGCCGTCGTGGTAGACGGCAACATACATCAACAAGAACATAAATTGCAGGCAACCTCCAGTATTTTTCAACATTTAAAGACCCTGGTTCTAAGGCAATGCAACGGAGTTCGTGCACATGGGACTGGATTATCATCAGATTTTCTGGAGGGGAATATCGTAGCTTTGAATTTATTTCAAAATGTCAGTGAATTTTGAAAATAAAACTAAAAAATCCACGGGCTCTGACGCAATTTGTTTAAAGGATGAAACTGAAAACTGCGAGCTTAAAGATCAACTTAAGGACTGTCTGACGGCCCCCGTTAAATGTGCTTTTATGGATTTGTTTCTCTGGTGCCTCCCATACTCACGGAAAAAACCTGATGATGATCAGTTTTTTTGGTCAATCCTATGTATACGTTCTGATAGGCCCTTTTTTAAAAGTAATTTTATAGCTTTGTTCCAGCGTCGGACATTTTATCAAAAGCAGTCAATCTACATTTTCTCGCTGTCTTTGAAGTCGCTAAAGATTCAACGATCAGTTTAGACTACAGATGAAATTAGTTCGCACCTATTCATTTGCGCTAGAATGTCAAGTCGTCGGGTGACTTTTCCGCAACAAGATGAAAACGCCACACCTACCGCCCTGTTTCGACTGTCATCCCCAGTAATCCTGATTGATTCGTCCACAATAATGACGTTACTGGACAGATCTAAAGACAATTTTCGGAAAGAGAAGGCCATAAAAGCCTTTTGAACCTCTAATTTAGTCGAAAATATGATTACACGTTGCACTTCACCAAGCACGGGCTACATTGTTACACAAATGAAAACACGAGTTTTTGTTGTTGTCTCAATGACCTATAGAACCTGCATACAAGATTGACTTATTTTCCCAATTCTCACAAATTAAAATTATTGTATTGGTTTGTCTTATATTAATGTAAACAGTTGAAGGGACCATCAGGTCTTCCAAATGAGTTTCGATGGCCAAAAGTGGTTCGCGGACCATGAGCTGCACCTTGTGCATGAAGGTATCACTACGATTATTGCAATATCTCGCATCTCCAACCTGCCAACACTTGTCGCGAGATCTTGTAACAAGACAAAGCATGGATTTGATAGAATAGATCTAAAGTAGGCACGGGGGATGTATGGCTTTGTGCTAGGAAACGGTTATGATTACAATGAATGACATCACTGGTCACCTCAGAACAAAAACTTGGCCGTCGTGAAGATGAGACAGTCATAGCAAGCATACAAAGAATACATTACATCTACAGAAAGATAGATAAACTGTCCTCAGTAATGAAGCTATGTCTAACAACCATTTAACTCTGAGCATTAGTCCCGAGACGGTTGGCTTACCACGGCAACAGCCGGGGTTCGTAATCCTGGCGAGGACACCTGGGTTTTACTAATTCCCTAAAAATTAGTAGGAGCCGCGATAGCTCAGTGGTTAGTGAACTGGACTACTACGGACAAGGGGTAGGGTTCGATCCCAACCGACGGCTCCGGGTTCACCCAGCCTTAAATGGGTACCGGATTTTTTCTGGGAAAGTAAAAGCAGCACGGGCGTAATACCGACCACATTACCCCAAAATCATGTGCTGAAGGTCTGTAAAATATAGGGTCACTAACACCATATTTCCCTATACGCCACTTGGCGTGACGGGGGGTACTTTACTTTTTTTACTTTTTATTAGTCCCGAGAATGACCCTTTAGAAAGAGGATACGATGCTAATGCATGGGGGAAATTAGCTCCCTTAAATATTAAACTATTTAACAGATGTCAAGGTAATCTTTGTATTTCTTAATGTATTGAAATAAGAATGATTTTTAAAAATATATAATAATTTGTTTGTGTTCAAATAGTACATCAGAGATTTGACACTATTAACGACTACAATTAAACATGCGCATACAGCCATGAGTTTGTTTCTTGTTAAATTCTGTCACCACAAAATCTCACACCAGATCACTGCCAAATGTCTGTCTATGCAATCCCTGTGAAACTCATTTGTTTTTATTATTTTTTTTTTAGAATAGTGAAAATCTTATTTTGTTCTACCGTTTAATATAATTAACAATGACACTTTTGTCTCTTTTCAGCGTGTTCTAGACTATGCCATTACACAGCCTGCAGAAATGGGCATTGATGGCGTCATAATTTGGGGGTCGTCTCGTTTGTTCAAGCCAAATCCGTCTGCCAGATGTAACGCCATTAAAAAGTACATACAGAATATCCTCGGACCTTATGTATCACAATTAACGGACAGGCTGACTAACTGCAGCATTGTTAAGTGTGGAGGGCGGGGCAAGTGTGTCAGGAAGGACTATGCCCACAATGTTCCGCATATTTTGGAGTCCGTGACAAGACAACATCGTGCAGCCAAATCTGAATTCTCAAATCATAAAGACGAGGTTTCTTTAAAGAAACGAGCAGCGCAGCACATGAGTCGATGGGGTTTTGGTCGGAGATACCTGGGCAGATTTACAAGTTTATCAAACTGGACAGGTGGTCATTCTTGGTTGAGATTAACAAAAGGGTTATGGCAAATACAACAATCTATAGATAAAAATAGATCCACACTAGCAAATATCAACCAAGAACAAGAAAGAAACATATCATATGTTTCTCAGCAGAGAAAAACAAACACAACACGAGATCATACTTTTAATTTTAATCATAAAATCGCAGCAGAACACAAGTATGTACCATCATCTCCAGATAACAAACAGACAATGCTTTTCGTTGGAAAAACAAAGTTCCGCAATTCCACAAAAGGAAAAGAAACTCTAAGCTTATCGAACCAAACTTTGAGGACAGGGCATTACAGAAGCACAGTATCTGAACAAGAGGACGCTCAAGTAGCCAATAGATTAGGCAGTTCAAAACCCGCATCACAAAACACAGAAACGTTGCCTAACGTCATTGCTAATTTTATAAAGGCTAAAAGCTACCCAGTTAATTACATACACACAACAAGCTCTCCAATTAATTACATACACACAACAAGCTCTCCAATTAATTACATACACACAACAAGCTCTCCAATTAAAATGAACATTCCCCCAGGTTCAGGACACTCCAACCTAACTAACAACTACACTTTCACAACATCACCGACAACAATCCATACAACTGATAATTTATTTAGTACCACGCCCTTTTGTGATCCGCCGTCCTGTGAATCTAGTGGAACTGTACGAGGTTTAAGAAGGAAAGCTTTGATTCGTTCCCCAGGAAATGTTACCAATGTCTATACGACATTACACACGTTCTTCAACAAGCTGACTTCTTTCTACAATTATTACATGAGAGCAGTACACCAACGAAAACACAGTCTAGTTGATGAAATGGACAGCACTTCTCAACAACAAAATACCACAAATCAACCAAAAATCCTTAATAATAACATCACTGTAACTTCTTCAGAAAGTGTTCCTCAGCCCTATACAGTAAACCCTCCTCAAAGCTGTTCCACTGATATTAATAAAGCTAACACTCCTTTCATTCTTGGAGATACCGGAAGTCAGAATTTGTTACATAAACAAAACAACCCTGCCTCAGAAAATCCGCCTCCAGTAGAAGACTATGATAACTATGTGTGCAAGTGTTACGGTAACTGGCACGGACCTTCCTGCGACGCGAAGATATAAGTAATTTATTCTAGTTACACATTCAACTCCAGTCAGATGAATGCACGTCATGAGGCCGAGTACGACCAGGTTGACCAATAAGAACGTACCTCGGAGCTAGAATAGAAAACAACTCAGAAAAATGGCATGGCTACAGACTCAAATGGAAAAAAACAAACCACTCAACGCTAAAATGTCGGTTTTGATCTCTACTGTTGGGCTCTAGCTTCGTCGTGTCATGCTAATGTTGCAAACACATTATTTTGCGTTGTTCAATGTTTCACATTCACCTTCGCACAGGTTTTACCACAGTCCGCATATTAAATTATGCATTTCCCCACATATTTGACTGTCACTGAGACGCGGACACTTTGTACTGACTGCAACGGTAAATTGGTACCATCACGATGTTCTCTTAGTCACTCGCATTATGTCCCCTTCTGATCCAGAAAAACAACTGATGTGTAGTGGAATTATAACTGACCGGCACTCGCTAGAGAGGTATTCAGGGTTCCAGCAGTCGAAAGTAACAATTCTAGTGACTCCAATTCCTTTGATGTTTTTCATTGTTGAACTGTTGATAGTAAACTAACAATAGTTGTGTTCATATGAAAAACAATAAAAAGTTAAAAAATAAAGCGCCCCCGTCACGCCAAGTCGCGTATAGGGAATATGGTGTTGGTGACTACAAATTTTACAGACTTTCAACACATGATTTTTGGGGTAATGTTGTCCGTATTACGCCCGTGCCGCTTTACCTTCCCAGAAAAAATCCGGTACCCATTTAAGACTGGGTGAACTTGGAAGCCGTCGGTTGGGATCGAACCCTACCTCTTGTCCTTTGTAGTCCAGTTCACTAACCACTGAGCTATCGCGGCTCGCATGGAGAGTAGTAAGGGTAGTTAAAGTAGTAGTTTAAGTAACCGAGGTGCTAGTAGTAGTTGTAACAGTAGTAGTTGTTGAAGGTGAAATAACAGCAGTGATAGTAGTTGTAGTAGTAGTGGTAGTTGTAGAAGTAGGTGAAATAACAGTAGTTGTAATTGTAGTAGTAGTTGAAGTAATAGTAGTGGTAGTAGTTGTGTAGTACTTGTAGTAGTAGGGAGCCGCGATAGCTCAGTGGTTAGTGAACTGGACTACAAAGGACAAGAGGTAGAATTCGATCCCTACCGACGGCTGTCAGGTTCACCCAACCTTAAATGGGTACCGGATTTTTTTTCTGGGAAAGTAAAGCGGCACGGGCGTAATACCGACCGCATTATCCCAAAAATCATGTGCTGAAGGTCTGTAAAATTTATGGCCACTAACACCATATTCTCTATACGCCACTTGGCGTGACGAGGCTCTTTACTTCTTTTTTATTTGTAGTAGTAGTAGTTGAAGTAACAGTAGAGGTAGTGGTTGTAGTAGTTGTTGATGTAACAGTAGAGGTAGTAGTTGTAGTAGTTGTTGATGTAACAGTAGAGGTAGTGGTTGTAGTAGTTGTTGATGTAACAGTAGAGGTAGTAGTTGTAGTAGTTGTTGATGTAACAGTAGCAATAATAGTAGTAATGGTTCTAGTTATGCCAGATTTGGTGGGGGTATTTCCTCACTTTATCACAGTTGTCAAGGTATCTTCCTGCTCTGGTTTGTCTTGTTTATTCTCGAATAGTGAACTTGTGCCGATGTATCTTTAATGTCATCCCGCTATCTTTTTCTTGATTCTCCTCGAGATCACTTATTAGCCTGTTATATGCCCTGGATAAAAGCATAAGGCATTCTTTGCAGGCAGCCTAACCAGGCCAATTCTTGCCTTTGCATATAATACAAGATCGACTCAAAACCCACACTTTTCATTACGTTCTCGTTGTCTGCCTATTAATGACACTGCCGATTTTTTCAACATCTCATTTTCTGTAGTGAACATTTGACCCTTATGATTCGCCGTAGGTGTCGACGTTTGACACTGATGGCAAAGGGTAGGTATAAATATATTCTGTATCAGGTGTTTCTTGGTGCAATGGTACTGCTTTATGTCGTTGGATAGGTGATCATTATCCCAATACTTGATTAGCCTTATTGCATGTAATATCCAACCCTTTATCCTTCCATATCTTTTGAATGTTATTCCTAAGTATTGGAACTCTGATACTTGTATTGAGGTCTTTATTTTCAACTACTATATTTGTCCTCTTAATTTATCTATTACCACGACTTCTATTATCTCTGCATTTATATACATATTTTGAGAGAACATTCTTTGCACATACCAGTGAGCTGTTTCATATGGAGAAATGGAGGGAACATATGGCTACTAAAATACAATGTTTAAAATTAATTAAAATATTGTTTTAGTAAATCATTCATGAATTGTGTTAGTCACTTTATTTTATATAATTTAAGAAATAGCTCTCCTCTAGGACATCTCAAACTACATGTTTCACATTAGCAACAATGTCAATAACAAAAATATATACAGACTGGGGAAATCAGAGACTCCATGCGCACCAAGTACCGGGCTAGATGAGTAACAAAACAATGATCGCTTAAGAAGAGGAACGAAAGACATAACAGAAATAATCATGATTAAAAGCACACATGAAGAATAGACTTTCAAAAGGCAGCACACAGAGTTCTTTGGTTATGGAAGGCTCCGGTATCACTGCAAACAAATTAAAATCCATAATTGTTCAACCGCCCGTGTAAGCGTAATCATCCGAATTAATATCTCTTCTCCCTAACAAAGAACAGCCTGTTCCCTGTCATACAATATCGTCATTCATAGTAAACAATTGGAATATCGAAACATGATCAAAACGAATGAGATACACAGAGTTTGTACCGCTAGTCAGAGGCAGTATCTGGGCTTCTTTCATTTCTCAAGATCTTGAATAACCCGAAATATTAAAAGCTGCATCTTAGTTTCGAGTTGTACAATTCACATTTCTCCAAACGTACCTTAATACATTTTCTTTGCTACCATCTATCTTGTAGATAAAAGATATCTCGATTATCTCGTTTGGTAAGCTCTTTCTTCACTCTTATTGTGGGTATTATAATTTCTTATTTCATAATCCTACTTTCTTCTCTTCTTTTCTGTCCACCTCTCCATTCTCCTGATCATCTAACATGTAGATATTGATAATTGTGCTTCATTGTTTGTGGTTGTTGTCCTTGTTTTCTGAAGAAGGCTACTAGCCGAAACGTCAGTATTGTATTGT
Source organism: Megaustenia siamemsis (assembly GCA_032433765.1). Classification (NCBI taxonomy): domain Eukaryota; kingdom Metazoa; phylum Mollusca; class Gastropoda; order Stylommatophora; family Ariophantidae; genus Megaustenia; species Megaustenia siamemsis. Next base: position 43,188,660 of record JAVIAB010000047.1, read on the forward strand.
GTTCCCTATTTGTATAGCTGTCACCATACCTTGGAGTGTCTAACAGTCCCCATCACTGGCTCCCGGGTATTATAATTGTTGTATTCTGACTTTGCATTCCCAAGATTTTTAACTTGATCAAAACACCAGATTTTGGAGAAGACATACCATGCCGTTGGAAGTGGGGCACGATCAAATAGCTCACCTTTATAGTTGTTGAGATTTTTCATGGAATAGACGTGACAACGACAACTAATCATATCCGATAGTCATATAGAAATAATACTAAACTAATATGTTTGGATTTGGCTTACACATTGGTTCCTTTTGCTGTGGACATAACTAGTTTCCTACTTTATCTTTATTTATGACATGTATGAAGCAGCGCTAGTAACTAGACTGCTCTATACAAGAGATCAGGTTCGATTCTGATCAATGGTTTCTAAGTTTATTCACTTTAAAATTGGTACCGATTTTATTCTGTAAAGAAAATAACGGCACTGGCATAATACTGACCACATCACAACAAATTAACAGTAACATAAAATTCAGTGCACACCGCCGGACGTGAAAGCATTTTTGTGTGTGTCTTCCTCCTTATGTCACTGAGCTCATGTTGCAATTGTAATTTCTGTAGTTTAGAATTTGCCAAATGATCTCCAAACTGCCGTCTTTATATTCTGTTGATCATCTAGATTGTTTCGTTTCTTAATTTCCGTGCATTTCGTAGCGTTGTTCTCCGTTTCATTGTTCCTGTATATTTGAGTTTCACGTTTCCAAGTTATGACGTGTCATTGTTAACAACGGATTCGCTGTGCTTGGAGTTTTCTTGGCATGTTCTTTTTGCAGCTTATTTGCTGTGTTAACATGGAGATGCTTTTAATGCCACTTTTAGGGTGGCCGAGGTAAGCATGTCACTATCATCAATCTTCGTTGTTTGGGGCGTTCTTTGTCGTTTGCGAGAGTCTGCTAATCCGCTCTTTAATAGTTGGTTGTCTCTATTTTGCATTAGACGGCGGTGTATTTCTATCTATCTATTGACCTTTCGAGCCGTAGCCGGCCGTAGGGCGTAGACCCAGATACTGAGATACTCCATCTCTTATCTAAACTTTTATTCTAGCAGTTTTCAATCCTAGTAAAGATCTTTTATCAAATCTCGCCATTTGTTTCTGTTCTGGGCAAGCAACTCGATCTCATTGAGGGAGCCGATTCCTGCTACTCTTGCCTCTCTGATCAATGTTCTTCTCAGTGTCTCTCTGGGTCGGCCTCTTTTCCTCATACCTGTTGTTTCCCACATGAGGGCTTGCTCTGTTATTCGGCTATTATCTCTCCTCATCACATGTCCAACATATGACTATCGTCTTTTCTTGATTACTGATGAGTATTTATATAACGTACTGTTTATCAGCGTCCAGTTAAGATCATTGTCAAAACCAAACAACGGGAAAAAAAAACAATTTTTAACAAAATCTTGTTGCTTTTTATGGAATCGGAGGGAACAGAAACTGACAGCAAATAGACTCAATCGACTGCATGTCTAAGAACATAACAACAGAAGGACACGTTATTAATACTGTCACTCTATTCTACATCCTCTGAACACTCCTCTGTCGAAGGTCCAAGGGCTTGAGATGCACAACGCATTAGTTGATTGCACGGTGCGACTCACAGATGATTGGTGGCGACAGTTTAGCGAGCCATAGTTGACTAAGACCCTGCTTCACCGCCATATGGTTGTTTTTTAATGGGCTACCCAGACTATGTTAGCCAGGTGACAATGATCTATATTAGAAAACAAATGCATGTTCCAAATAAAATCGAAAAGAAAAAAAAACAAATCATGAAACGGGTGTGTCATCAACGAGCGGACACTGTTGCAATGTTTGTAAAAAAAATGCGACTCACTGGAATATTATTTTCTTTAAAGCTAATAATTTTAAAAAATCAGAAATATTCGGCATACACCCGATCCGTTTCTAGGTTTTCTACCCTGTCTAAAGTTAAATGTTCTTTCTGGATTATCCAAATATCCAGTTTTTTAGTCCCGCACTAAATATCAGACTCCGTAACTTCAGGTCTAAAGCACTTCTGAGATTATTGATAGATTAACATAACCACTATATATAAATATTTCTACCCTCTGTTATAGGATCATGTCGGTTGTAACCTCGTAGCACAACACTGTACATTCTATCACTAAATAGTTGAGTTATTGAGTTATTTGCTGGTCATCATCATTGCACTCCGAACATGTCCATAGGTGCTCAGATCCCCTCCTCAGCAATTCCCTCAGTGTCCAGTGACTGGCGACTCTAGTTCTGTGTTGGTTGATAAGTCTTCTTACACGGCCACCAAGTTTCTCATTTCTGGCTGTGCCCATCTTAACGCCCATTTCCATCATCCGAAGAAGTGACGTGGATCTGTGTTTGTCGAAGTCCTGTGCTCTTCCCACATCTCGGAGGGCATTGATGATGTCCGCCCGATCCATTGGTTGCCCGTCCCCAACGACAGCGCAGCTAGCCAACCTGTCCGCTCTTTCATTTCCCCGTAATCCCGCATGTCCAGGGACATAGACAAAAGTGACCTTACGTATTTTGGATTTCTGCAACGACTCTAACCATTGCATGCGTACAGAGCTCGCCTCCATTTTTTTTAATCATGCTCATCGAATCACTCAGTATTCATACGTGGGTGTAGTCTTGTGACTCTAACCATTTGAATGTCTTGGTCACTACCATCGTCTCCATTGTCATGCTACTCGTGGTCATGACGAATGCACCACTGTCTTCTTTGGCTATTCTGCCTGTCCAAGCGTGCTGTAAATGCCCATGCACTTCTTTGGTGTCGTATTACAGATCCGTCTGTATAGATGACTGCTTCTTTCTCATCGGTGTTATCGCAGATGAGACCGTTGACCTCAGCATTAACCACGACCGGGTTCTGTTCCCTACTTTTCCTGTCGAGTGTGACAATACACGAGAAAGTCCCCTTGAATGACGCAGGCACCGGTATCCACTCCTCACCAACGCTGATATTGGTAAGCCCACAGACCTGTTTGATGACATCTTCTGCTCGGCCCACCCATGATTTACCTCTTTTTAGCCTGGCACCTTTCACTGTGTTGAGCACGTGGTGCAATGGATGCTCTGTATCTGTACTAATCTTCAGGTATGCTCGTGCTCTCCAGATCTTGATTCTGTCATCCATTTGAGTTATACTCTCCTCTCTCCTGGTTGACCTCTCTCAATAAATGTCCACAAATACGCCTTCCCTTTGGCATATCAGTACGTCATGTTCGATCTGCCAAGTAGCAATCTATACAGGTTCATCGTAAGTACACTTTGATTTTCAAGCAGCATTTTATACTGCATTATTATACAAGAACTCTCATTGTTAATCAATATTCTAAACTGTAGCATCATGCAAACACCCTCCAGCCTATCATGGATCATCAAACAACCACTCTCCAGTCTATCATGGATCATCATACAAACACTCTCCAACCTATTATGGATCATCAAACACTCTACAATCTATCCTGGATCATCAAACAAACACTCTCCAACCTATCATGGATCATCATACAAACACTCTCCAATCTATTCTGGATCATCAAACACTCTCCAATCTATTCTGGATCATCAAACACTCCCCAATCTATTCTGGATCATCAAACAAACACTCTCCAATCTTTTCTGGATCATCAAACAAACACTCTCCAATCTATACTTGAACATCACACAAGCACTCTCCAATCTATCCTTGAACATCACACAAGCACTCTCCAATCTATCCTTGAACATCACACAAGCACTCTCCAATCTATCCTTGAACATCACACAAGCACTCTCCAATCTATCCTTGAACATCACACAAGCACTCTCCAATCTATCCTTGAACATCATACAAACAATCTCCAATCTATCCTTGAACATCATACAAACAATCTCCAATCCTGTGCCAATAACAGAGGCTATTCATTGGAAGCTAAAATGGAGTGCGACAGTGTCTCAAACGTTGAGTGGAATAACGGAATCCCACGGACAATTCTATCATTGAATAGACTTTTAATACCAAGACTATATCCAATTAGAAGATCACCTTTTCTTAAACCTTTAAGCAGAAAGAAATAAAAACAGAAACACTGCTGAGTATAACAAACAAGCTATATTAAATCTCAAACATAAACAAAGAACGGAAGGTTTGTCGCTAATTTAAGCATCAGTCTTGCAGCTGTAAATATATTCAGGTAGTTAGGAATGATTGTAACAGCAGCAAATAAAACTTCAAAGTAACTGTCGTAGGAGGCAGGTTCCAACGGGACAATCTAAATGATGGTGACGATTAAGACTAGGAGAACTAGAAAAGTTATTAATAAAAGTACACATCAGAATAGCTGCATTTAATTAAGAGAGAAAACAGTTGAGTATTCATTGAAGATAACACAAGATAAAACAAAGAATCTCTGCATATGAAGAGATCCTTCATTTAAATGCTTTTTTATTTTCTTCATCTGATTGCTGGAGAATAACAGTAATGAAAACATCAACATTTAATTATCTCACAGGGGACTGTGAAGCCTAGGGTTAAGGCGTCAACTTTTGGATAAGAAGGTCTCTAGTTCGAGCTCCATCATAGGCGGTGGAAATAAATAAAAAAAAACCGAACCCGCGGTTTCTTCGTGGTGGTTAAAGCCACAGTTTCTTCGTGGAGGTTAAAGTCACAGTTTCTTCGTGGAGGGTAAAGCCACAGTTTCTTCGTGGAGCTTAAAGCCACAGTTTCTTCGTGGAGGTTAAAGCCACAGTTTCTTCGTGGTGGATAAAGCCACAGTTTCTTCGTGGAGTTTAAAGCCACAGTTTCTTCGTGGTGGATAAAGCCACAGTTTCTTCGTGGAGCTTAAAGTCACAGTTTCTTCGTGGAGGTTAAAGTCACAGTTTCTTCGTGGAGGTTAAAACCACAGTTTCTTCGTGGAGCTTAAAGTCACAGTTTCTTCGTGGAGCTTAAAGTCACAGTTTCTTCGTGGAGGTTAAAGCCACAGTTTCTTCGTGGAGTTTAAAGCCACAGTTTCTTCGTGGAGTTTAAAGCCACAGTTTCTTCGTGGAGTTTAAAGCCACGGTTTCTTCGTGATGGATAAAGCCACAGTTTCTTCGTGGAGTTTAAAGCCACAGTTTCTTCGTGGTGGATAAAGCCACAGTTTCTTCGTGGAGTTTAAAGCCACAGTTTCTTCGTGGTGGATAAAGCCACAGTTTCTTCGTGGAGTTTAAAGCCACAATTTCTTCGTGGAGTTTAAAGCCACAGTTTCTTCGTGGAATTTAAAGCCACAGTTTCTTCGTGGAGGATAAAGCCTGAGTTTCTTTGTGCCTCCCCCCCGATCCGATTCCTGGGTGGTGAGATCTTATTTCTAGCCCTATTGTATAACGACAAAATACAGGTCACGTGTACTTTAAAGAGCCCCTGGCAGCTGCAAGTCGAAAATAATGGATAAAAACTCGCCGTTGCTCTGGCAAAATTGATAGGAAAAAATCTATAGAAAAAAGTCAAAAACTCTCGACAATACATAATGAGCATACCTATGAAGTCGGGAAATACCTACCTGTATGGGGAGGGATAACTGAGCCAACGGCTGTTGTGTGAATAATAGACATAAATCCAATTAAAATCCACGTATCCAGGTAAAATTCAGTGCCTTGGGAATTCGCTAGAGATAAATATGGCTTACACAAACAGATAAGGGAGCCGCGATAGCTCAGTGGTTAGTGAACTGGAGTAGTAAGGACAAGAGGTAGGGTTCGATCCCAACCGACGACTTCCGGGTTCACCAAGCCTGTAATGGGTACTTTACTTTTTTTTTATTTTTGTTTACACAAACAGACAACAAATTATTTAATACAACAGAACCTGAGGAAAATTTCTAAGAACATCTCAGTCAAACAAAATTAAAAATCAAGATCTATTAATAAGATGCAAGCAACAAGGGATAAACAGTAGTTGTTGAAGAGCGAGATCGATCCAAGATACATTCGATAGGCTCTGTGTATAGAAATAACTAAAATAAAAGCGTCAGACATACAGGGGAAAGTAGAAAGTAAAGGTCAAGGACAACCTTACCGAGAAAAATGGCGGGTGAGATTGGGGGTTGTGTAAGCCTGACACGGGGACCCATACGATGAATAACCATGGGACGTGTAGAGCAAATAGATTGTGGTGGCAAGACAGCCGCACAGCGTTCCATCAGAACTGACTGGTGGCCACGGAAATGAAATCTATCAGCCTTGGGCAAACCACGTCTCGGCTGTGAGCGTTATCTTTGAACTCTATAGCCAAATCATGACATATGAATGACAGCGTTCAGTCTACATTGACACACTTTACAATGAACACATAATTTTCTCAGCCAGATCACTGACCTGTGAATGACAGCGTTTAGTCTACATTGACACACTTTACAATGAACGCATAATTTCCTCTGCCAGTACATCGACTTGTGATTGACAGCGTTAAGTCTACATTGACACACTTTACAATGAACACATCATTTCCTGTTTTAAATTGCTATTGTAGAATTAGTAACGAATAAAACTATTCGTCTGTTATATTTCTATTTTCTCTTCCAAACACAGGCTACGGCAATATCTTTAAGCAACCAGTGCAACTTTAGAGCAGTCAGAGAGTATCCAAATGTCACTTTGGCACGACTCAACTTTTAGGCTAGTAGCCTTCCAAAACACAAAGCATCAGATATGGCGATTTATCGTGGTTCTTTTAATAACTGGAACCAGCTTCAATGTAGGTCAGGCAGATGAGGTAATCGAACAACTAAATTTCCTATCAACAATCAGGAAAATTTGCTCAAGCCTGTTTCTTCCTGATAAAATTCGTTGACAAGTGACACGTCTACACATGCACGTATTTATTTTTTAAAAAAAAAAGAACATATGGTAGTTTTATAATAGGCTATTATTAGCTGCACAAATGTTTAGAATATTACGGGACCGCTGATAATATTTACATCACCCAAAATAATAAACAAATGAAACTGAAAAACCAGAAGGTCGATGAGAATATAGAGATTATCGATGATAAGTGTTCATGCATCGAAACAAAAATTGGTTGCACACTTTAGAGAATTACCTGAAAAAGGAGAGCAGAAAATAAAGAAAACAATTATTCGTTTACTCTCTCTCTCTCTCTCTCTCTCTCTCTCTCTCATCTCATACTCCTCTGGGATGTTGGGGCACTATTGACAGACTTCGCCAACCGTCTCCGTTTCTCTCTATTTCTAGCCATTCCTGGGACTGTATACTCGAGACTTGTTCATTATTTTATGTTATCTTTTCATGTCTACTTCTCCTTCTGCCTCCTTTCACAGTTCTTGCAGAATGGTTTTTGCAGAATGGTTTTTGCAGAATGGTCTTTGCAGAATGGTTTTTGAAGATGGTCTTTGCAGAATGGTTTTTGCAGAATGGTCTTCACAAGCCAATTGATCGAGATACGAAGGCAAACAATTTCTCATTTTGACTTTCTTCACAATAGTCAAAAGATCACCATGTACTCCAACTCCTTCTTATATCTTTTTGCGAACTTTTTAAATTGTGATAAATAAGAAATGCCCATAATCTTACAATAACATATCTTCTTCTTCTTCCTTCTTTTCTCTTTCACTGATACCTAAAAGGTGTCGTGGTTATATCAATTGTCGTTCGTGAGCTGCTCGAACTGTCTGAATTAATGACTTTCCTTTGTTGTTACATGTCTCTGTCACTGCATCTATCCATCTTCTTCTGGGTCTTCCTCTTGGTCTTTTCCCATACATTCTTGAGAAGAACGCTCTTGATGGTGATTGGTGAGGATTCTGACCAGGTGGCCATACCATTTAAGTTGTTGTTGTTCTATATATTCTTGACATGGTTTTGTTCCTACCATTTTTCTTATGGTTTCATTATTGTACCATTATTTTTTCTTATGGTACAATTACATATAATTCCCATAATTTGAATTTCTTCTGTAGCTCTGCAGTAAGGATCCACAATTCGGAAGCCTATAGAAAAATTAATATAACAAGTGAATGAGCCTGATTTTAGAGCCAAGAGCGGTGTTCTCACCCTTTCAAGTAAAGGTAAAGGTAAAGTACGAGACTTGAATCAGCATCTTAGCACGCGAGTTTTCACCCATATGTGCTCGGCCGCCTATTCAGAAGTGTTCGGAGACTTCTGGATAGTGGCGCTTCAAGCATCGAAACTCACGATGCGAGGCGGCATTCCTCACCTTTCAGAGTAATACCCTGGCACCCATTTCTACCAGCGGCTGGGTCGACCACGAGGGTATTTTCTTCCACCCACGAGCACAGTTCACACTGCTTCCAGCGGGAATCTAACACCGATTGTCCGAATGTCGGTAGCCCAGTCGGGTGGTTTTCCAAACTAGGCTACCGAGGTCCACAAATGCAACTTGCAAAGGCAACTGTACTTTGTGCTGTTCTGATATTTCAGGTTTCAAGCTTTCATCGCTGACTGTTTATTTGCCTAGTTCTTGTCCATATATTTTGATTTTTGCAACAATTACACCTATCACTTTTTAATCCATACTCTTTACTTGTCTTGTTTATTTTGTTCACCAAAAAGTAAAAAAAAGTAAAGAGCCCTGTCACGCCAAGTAGCGTATAGGGAATATGGTGTTCTTCTAACTTTTAGCTCCCAGTGGAGCATAGGTCTTCAACAAACACTTTCCAAGTCGTTCTGTTTTTTGCAATTCTTTTAAGATCATTCCATGTCTTCCCCATCATCTTCATCTCTGCTTCGATCTGTCTTCTCCAAGAATTCCTTGGTCTTCCTCTTTGTCTTTTCCCCTGGGGATTCCAAAAAGGGCCTGTTGTCTAATACTCTCAGTTGGCTTCCGTAGTGTGTGTCCTATCCATCGCCATCGTCTTCGCTGTATCTCTTTATCCACTGGTATTTGACCGGTACAATTCCATAATTCTACGTTAGTGACTTTGTCCTGCCATTTCCATCCCTTTATTCTGCGTAAGCATCCTTTAATGAAGGCCTGTACCTTCGTGATTATCAATTTTGTTATTCTCCATGTTTCACATCCATATAATAGGACCGACTTAACATTTGGGTTGAAAATTTTAATCAATATGATATGGAATAGAATGAATAGAATATGGTGTTAGTGACCATAAATTTTACAGACCTTCAGAACATGATTTTGGGGTAATGTGGTTGGTATTACGCCCGAGCCGCTTTACTTTCCCAGAAAGAAATCCGGTACCTATTTAAGGCTGGGTGAACAGGAAGCCGTCGGTTGGGATCGAACCTTATCCTCCCTCCTTTGTAGTCCATTTCACTAACCACTGAGCTGTCGCGGCTCCCATTTTATTTTTGTTCACTAGTTGCGTTGGGTTGTCTGCCATTAGCACAGTATCATCAGCATATCTTAGATTATTGATTATAATCCGTTGACGTATATTTCATTTCCCTGGATGATATGTTTGATAGTCTGCTCAGTGTATAAGTTAAACAGACACGGCGGTAGAATGTTGCCCTGTCTTACTCCTCTTTTTATATCAATAGATCTGGAGTATTCATTGCTGTATTTTATCAAAGCTGTTTGTTCCCAGTATAAATGAAATATCAGTCTTATGTCAGCACCATCCAGATGTATATCTTTCAGGCAATTCCTTAGTTGTTTATGGTGTATTCTGTCAAAAACGTGTGTGTAGTCGATGAAACAAGCATAAAATAATTTGTTTACTTCTATTCATTTTTCTATCAATATTCTCATACAGAAGATGCCCCACTGTTCTGTCTAAATCCAAATTGTTCTATTAATACCGCATTCTATTTTATTTTGAATTCTTTCCTGAATAACTTTGAACAAGATTTGTGTTATTTGGCTTATCAAACTTATTGTTCTAAAGTCACTGCCCTCCACAGCTCGGGTCATCTTGGGAAGGTAATAAATATTGGTGTTTTAAGGTCATATTATATCTGTTCTGTGCTGTATATATCATTCATTATATATCGCTCTGTGATAATTCCTATGTCAAAAATTCCTAGGGTTTTATCATCTCAATGTTAGTGTTGCTTATTTCTACAGCTGTTCCTTTGTATTTATAGCTTTCTCTACTTCAGATTTGTAGATTTTGTAACCTGACATACACCTTGTGGTTGGTTTCTTATCTCTTTTATCTTCAAACAGTTCTGTTTAATATCCCTGCCAACCGTTCATTATATCTTTACTGTCTGTTCACTTTTCTCCGTGTTTGTTTTCAATACATCACCCATCTGTGACTTTTAAAAATCTCGTTGGTCATTTACAAAATTTATGATTTATATGTGCACCGCTTTTAAATCTTGTTTCTTTTCCATGGTTTGCACTTTCAAACATCTTTGATTGGGCCAGTTCTCTTGTGCCTGTCTGCACGTATTGTGAATTTCTTTATCTAATGGTTGGTTTAATAATTACTGTTTGACTAGCAACGAAATGTGTAATTATTTTTATATGCTGCAAATAAGTCAAAATAATAACCAACTTTTTGTTTGAAATGAAATTTATTTGTATATACGTTATAATAATTGGGAGCCGCTACAGCTTAGTGAACTGGACTACAAAGGACAAGAAATCTGATCGACGGCTTCCGGGTTCACGCAGCCTTAGATGGGTACCGGATTTTTTGCTGGGAAAGTAAAGCGGCACGGGCGTAATACCGACCACATTACCCCAAAAATCATGTGCCGAAGGTCTATAAAAATTATGGCCACTAACACCATATTCCCTATACGTGACGGGGCTCTTTACTTTATTTAAAACTTTATAATAATTAACAGATGAATTGAGTAAATTAAATAATTTAAAGCAAATTGCTATTGTTTTTAAGCTTTTCTGAAAAGCACAGGTTTTGAAACGGACTACAGCAGCAGTTTGTTTAACTAAACACGTTGCTTAATAGCTGATAACGTCACATTACGTATTAATATGAGTACATCACAGTGAATCATAGCAAAAATTTCAAAACAAAATCTTCTCAATTGATACACAATTTGTTTCAAATGATTTGCACAAGATATCTGCCCAGAGATTATTAAAACCACAATATAAATGAAATGATGGGTGGTAACAGACAAGAATGGGATTGATATCCCGCGAGATGAGGGAACACGTGTCAGGTGTAAAGAGATTCAAAATGACCAACCGACTGGGACCATACACTTCAGAGGGAGAGCTATGTTTACTGCACTCTGACAAAAATGACGAATAATCAAAAACAGAAAAACAAGCTAAGAACAATATATGGTCCGATTGCAGGATCGAACCCGTTTTAGCTAGCTGAGTTGGCAGTGTTTCCTAGCGTTTGGTTTCTCGTGGCAAGGCGCTGCGCCAAGGAGTACGAGTTCGATCCTGCTTCGGACCATATATTGTTCTTTGTTTTTTTTTTCTGTTGTTGATTAGTCGTCACTTTTCTCCGAGTGCTGTAAACATACCTCTCCCTCTGAAATGATTCGCTGAATTATCGCCTCGGAAGTTTCCCTCTAGGATAATATTAATGTATTATTATTTGTCATCTGGTACCATACACTTAACATGGAACGACAACAGTTAAGATTCCTTGTCAAACTCAGTTGTCGAAAACGTACATTTAGGTGCTAGTGGAGTACCAGCGTCAGGGTGACGTTATAGAGTTCGCAAGGGGTGCGGTTTAGCAACCGTCTATTCATATCACCACTACATGTTTTAATAGCATCACTGGCATCTGACAGCATAAACAAAATAATATTAGCCTACATGCACAAATTCGCCCGTGCGCTGCCGAGACCCAAAAGGGGAGTAAAGAATAGTGGCGCTGTACCCTACCAGGCATGTTCGTAAGAGGCGAGAAAGGAGGGTTGGGCATGGGATTGGCTATCACATATTGTAGAAAAATAAGCCGAAAAATCTTCACAAACATGGACAAGTCAAAGAAAAGAATAAAAGTAAATCCGCCATCCAGTAAAGATCAAAGCTCTCTGTCTAAGATTCGTATGACGCAAGCCGGAGAAAGCCGTAGGGAGTCCGGGTTGCCGACTCACCTTTTGTCTACCAGGAAATCCTCCAGAATAGGCACCTGGAATGTACGTAAACTAAACGAACAAAGAAAAACTGCATCGGTTGCAGCAGAAATGAGAAACCTAAATGTTAAGTCAGTCCTATTATATGGCTGTGAAACATGGAGAACAACAAAATTGATTATCACGAAGATACAGACCTTCATTAATGGATGCTTACGCAGGATAAAAGGATGGAAATGGCAAGACAAAATCACTAACATAGAATTATGGAAATATACCATTCAAATACACGATAAAGAGATACAGCGAAGACAATGGCGCTGGATAGGACACATACTGGGGAAGCCAACTAAGAGTATTGCACAACAGGCCTTTTTTTGGAATCCCCAAAGGAAAAGCTAAAGAGGAATATCAAGTATTTCTTGGAAAAGACAGATAGAAGCAGAGATGAAGATGATAGGGAAGACATGGAATGACCTTAAAAGAATGGCAAGAAACAGAACGACTTGGAAAGTGTTTGTTGAATACCTATGCTCCACTGGGAGCGGAAAGGTAGAAGAAGAGACATGCACAACTTGAACAGTTCAACTTAGGAAAATCTGAAGAACATATTGGCAGGTCTTACAGACTGAACATCTATAAGCAACCTTGCACTAATACCATATTATCCATGAGTAGTAGGACGTAGAAAGAACCCTTTAACTCTATAGTGACAAAATATATTATAGTCCGTTTCATAACTGGTGCCCAACTTTTAAAATCGATATCTTTTTAACCACTTTTTGTAATTTTTTCAAAATTTGCATGTAAAGTTATAATGATTAGAACCCAACAGGGAATTAATTTCATAAAAAAAAACATTTGGTTATTATTATTGCTTATTTGATTTATATAAATTTATAACGACCCATTGATGTAATCAAAACTTAGTGTTTACAGTATTTTAATTTAAAAATAGCGATTAAAAATCCATACACTTGAATTGACGTTTTTGCACGCTTTCAACGTGAGTTGTCTGACACAATTAGACACTTGTAGAAAACACTAGGCATTGTGCGTTCCATTTCCGTTCATTCATAGGTGTGACGTGGAACAATAACATTTATCATGAGTCTTAAAATGAAATTCTGCAGTTTACAAAACATCGCAATAAAAATGTATGGCTATTTTTGCAAGGAGGCTAAACGAGGAAGACAACTTCATTCTTTAGAAAATCCTGAGAATAGGAAAAGACACATTTTGGATTTATCTAAACGGTCATTTAATCGCTGGATTCAAGCACGTGACCGTCAATGTTCAAAATATACAAAATCACAAGGAAGAGCAAAAATGTTGGATAATTTCGACAGTGAACTTATTAGAAGTGAAATTCGCAAAATAGTAAAAAAAAAAGTAAAGTACCCCCGTCACGCCAAGTGGCGTATAGGGAAATATGGTGTTAGTGACCCTATATTTTACAGACCTTCAGCACATGATTTTCGGGGTAATGTGGTCAGTATTACGCCCGTGCTGCTTTACTTTCCCAGAAAAAAATCCGGTACACATTTAAGGCTGGGTGAACCCGGAAGCCGTCGGTTGGGATCGAACCCTACCCCTTGTCCTTTGTAGTCCAGTTCACTAACCACTGAGCTATCGCGGCTCCCCAAATTCGCAAAATGTTGGGTATGAATGAAACTGTTACAATAAGAAAATTAAAAGTATCGCTGAAAAAGAACAACAGTATTGAAATATCAAAGTCTACATTATGGAGGAATGTGAGAGCTGCAGGCTTTACATTCAGAAAGTATTCCAATGGATGAAACATCATCTGTGAGAAGCCACATATAGTAGTCATGAGAAGCAAGTACTTACGTGAAGTAAAAGAGGTGCGCAAGCAAGGTTATGATATTGTGTACTTGGATGAAACATGGATCAATGCTCACCACACTAACCAAAGGGAATGGCAGTCATCAGATGGAAAGATTAACAGATTAATACCTAGCAGCAAAGGACAGCGCTTGATAATTGCTCATGCAGGTAGTCGACAACATGGACTAATACAGAATGCAGAGCTCATTTTTCTTTCAAAATCCATAGACAATCGGGATTATCACTCTGAGATGAATGGTCACATATTTAGACATTGGATTGAAAATTCTGTTCTCCCATCACTAGATCGACCATCTTGCCTAATAATGGACAATGCAGCGTACCACAACATTGTTGCACTTGAAGATAAAGTCCCGACGTCATCCAGTACAAAAGATGCTATTAAGATATGGCTCACAAAGGAGCACATACAATTTAATAACATGTACTTAAAACCTGAATTACTATCTCTAGTAAAGCAAAAACAGAGGAAAAAGATTTTTCAAATAGATAAGATTATCCAAGAGCACGGTCATATAAGTTTGAGGCTGCCACCTTACCATGCTCATTTAAATCCAATAGAACTAACCTGGGCAAAATTTAAAAGGACAAGTGGCAGATGAAAATACAACATTCAAAATATGCGATGTAAAGACTCTTGCTAATCTCGCTTTATTAAATATAGACAAAGATTATTGGGCTAAATGTGAAGACCACGTCTTAAAACAGGAAGAGGAATATTGGAAAAATGATGGTTTGTGGAATGTTCAACCCCAAACAGTTATTAATCTTTTAGACTCGTCTGATTCAGAATGAAAGTATATAGCCCCCACAATGTTGGCCCCTATATTACCTTAAATTAGTTCAACAAACGGTCCTTTTCAGGACCACACAACTATGAAAATAGGACATACAGGTATACCTTGATATTATCGTCCGTCCTCGAACTGAGCAGACAATAATTCTCCTGGTGTTTTGTCTTATACAGTTATTTCCCCATTACGGCCACGCCTTTACCTAGTGAAAATTAATCATAGACCAGCAACTACGGTAATTTCTATTCTTTAGGGCTTCACAATTTACAATTTTGACAAACATCAAAGAAATTCGCCGCTTTAAGAAAACTGCAGCTGCAAGATATTTGTTAAATATACATTTAAATGGTCTTTTGCATTCTAATAACATTTGGAAAATTTCAAATGTTTTTAACAAATGTTTGCTGCGTAATAGCGTTTTGAAGTTGGGCAAATGATTTGAAACGAACTATAGATAGTTTAATACAATAAGATGGTAGGAAGAAACAGCAGAATTGAAGAAAAAAACACAAGTGAAGGCTGAAAGTTATGGAAAAAACATGGTCACATTTGTAGCAAAATGTTACATCTGCTCAATATTCCTGTATGGTGCAGAAACATAGACATTTGACAAGAAAACAGAACAGAAAATGGAAGTCTTTGAAATATGGATTTATAGAAGAATATGTAGAATTGGATGGAGAAAAAAAGAAAAGAAACGATGAAGTTTTAAAACAACTAAAAATGAATTGAGAACTACTGAACATAATTAGAACAAGATAAATGCAATTTTTGGAGCATGTCAAAAGACATAACAGCCTAATAAAAGTAATATTGGAAGGGAAAATACACGGTAAAAGAGGCAGAGGCTAACCAAGACTAACATGGACGAATAACATCAAAAGATGAACAAGTCAACCTATGACAATCTGCACCATCAAAGCAAGAGACAAAGTGGAATGGCGCTCCATGGTAGCCGTTTGGCTTTTCGTGGCAAGGCGCTGTGCCACCGAGTACGGGTTCTATCCTGCTGTGGGACATATTTTTTTCCGTTGTTGGTTATTTATCATTTTTTCCGAGTGCTGTAAACATACCTCTTCCTCTGAATGGATTCACTCAATGGTGATGATGTTTGTACTTGGTGATGATAGTGATAGATACATACATCTTATTTACAGCGTTCTTACGTCAAGGGAAGACACTTATGCCACATATATATTTGTTACTGCATGTTGATCATTGTCTTTTTTTTAAGGGGTTAAGGCAAAGAAATGCAAGTGAATGCATAAAAATGCGAAGCTGCAGTAAAGCTGAAAGCGAGGAAAAATTGGAGAAAAAAGAAAAAACGGTATGTTAGAAGCTTTACGTGATTAGTAGACGACACAGATTCGAACGACGTTTCGGCTCAATAGGCCTTCAGCAGGAACAAACAAACAACATACACACACAGATATGTGAATAAAAAAAAACTAATCATACATAGCTAACTAGTAATGAAACATCAAAAACAAAATAATCGAAATATGTTGACTTCCCTGTGTGTCGTGGACTGTGGTCAGGCTAGGAAAGGAATTTCTCACGGGTGTACCTGTAATTTATACCCTGTAGTCAGAGGTGAAGGGTTCTAAAAATACACGAGTGGGGGGAACGCTATCTAGGTACGTCGACTACAAAGGCACAGGCAATATCTGAAAGTATCTAAGGGCCCATAAATACATGTATACACACACACAGATGCGTGTATACATATGTACACGTGCAAGAAGAAGTGCACATACTAATACATATCAACATACATATACACACACATACATGTGTATGCATACAAGCAAGAGCACATATACATGCATGTATATGCGTATGCATATATATACCAATACCCGTGCCTATGAACACATACATGCATGTGCACATCCATACGGGGACAATCATATGTGTGGAAGGGTTCACACCGGGGTCAGTGTGCAAACTCGAAGGAGAAAGAATAGAACAGTAGAAAGACAGGTACTCAAAAGGCGGAAAGAGTGAGATGTATGAGAGTAGGGTGCAATAAAAACATATGAGGGGTAAGTAGCGCAGAAAAAAGGTATATAGGAGAACACCGAAGTGCCTCAACGGGGACTAGTGGAGAAGAACTAAGAATAGCGTGGCATAGTAGATAGACTAAAGAGCCACAACATGGGTGGTAGAGAGGGCTATGCAAGAGGGAAAGAACAGCCAAAAGGAAACTATGTGTATGAGCGTGATACATTCATGCCCCGTGGGGTCAGCGAACCATACTGGACTATGAGGCGATTTTCCAAAGTATATCGGCTGCGGTCGCCAGAGTGACAGAGGACAATACCAGTGACACGGATGTCGTCTTTGCCCTTGTGATCTGGGGAGTTGAAATGGGAAGACACTGGAGTGCCAGTATTCTGTTGGACATCTCGTAGATGTTCACAAAATCTCTTCGCTAATCTTCTACCAGACTCGCCAATATAGGTCATGTGGCAACGTTGGCATATAATGGCATAAATGATGTTGCGGGACACACATGTGAAGCCATGCTTGATCTCGAACCGTCCATTGGGGAATAAGACCGAGTCAGTAGGGAGCACATAGGCACAGGTGATGCAGTTACGATCACAAGGGGCCGTACCGAAGTGTTGAGGGTGGGAGCGTGGGAGATGGCTCCTAACCAGAGTGTCACCCAAATTCCTGTCGCGCTTGAAAGCGATCACCGGGGGATCACTAAAAAGTAGACGGGTAGTGGGATCAGAGAGGAGAATGGAACGGTAGCGGTTGATTTCCTCACAGTATCCGTGATATCCGTGTCACTGGTATTGTCCTCTGTCACTCTGGCGACCGCAGCCGTTATACTTTGGAAAATCGCCTCATAGTCCAGTATGGTTCGCTGACCCCACGGGGCATGAATGTATCACACTCATACACATAGTTTCCTTTTGGCTGCTCCTTCCCTCTCGCATAGCCCTCTCTACCACCCATGTTGTGGCTCTTTAGTCTATCTACTATGCCACGCTATTCTTAGTTCTTCTCCACTAGTCCTTGTTGAGGCACTTCGGTGTTCTCCTATATACCTTTTTTCTGCGCTACTTACCCCTCATATGTTTTTATTGCACCCCACTCTCATACATCTCACTCTTTCCGCCTTTTGAGTACCTGTCATTCTACTGTTCTATTCTTTCTCCTTCGAGTTTGCACACTGACCCCGGTGTGAACCCTTCCACACATATGATTGTCCCCGTATGGATGTGCACATGCATGTATGTGTTCATAGGCACGGGTATTGGTATATATATGTATACGCATATACATGCATGTATATGTGCTCTTGCTTGTATGCATACACATGTATGTGTGTGTATATGTATGTGTATGTTGATATGTATTAGTATGTGCACGTCTTCTTGCACGTGTACATATGTATACACGCATCTGTGTGTGTGTATACATGTATTTATGGACCCTTAGATTCTTTCAGATATTGCCTGTGCCTTTGTAGTCGACGTACCTAGATAGCGTTCCCCCCACTCGTGTATTTTTAGAACCCTTCACCTCTGACTACAGGGTATAAATTACAGCTACACCCGTGAGAAATTCCTTTCATAGCCTGACCACTGTCCACGACACACAGGGAAGTCAACATATTTCGATTATTTTGTTTTTGATGTTTCATTACTAGTTAGCTATGTAGGATTAGTTTTATTTATTCACATATCTGTGTGTGTATGTTGTTTGTTTGTTCCTGCTGAAGGCCTATTGAGCCGAAACGTCGTTCGAACCTGTGTCGTCTACTAATCACGTAAAACTTCTAACATACCATTTTTTCTTTTTTTTTCCAATTTTTCCTCGCATTCAGCTTTACTGCAGCTTCGCATTTTTATGCATTCACTTGCATTTCTTTGCCTTAATCCCTTACTAGTACTATACCGCTGCTACTTAATGTTTGTATTTCGTCCGAAGTGTTTACTTTAGTATATATATATATATATATATATATATATATATATATATATATATATATCTTAGTTTAGACCTGCTATTTTTATATTATCCTTCAGTATTAGTACGTTTGCCATCTACAGCGTTGTTATCATTGCTGTGATCACTATCACACTCATACCACATTTTAGTTTCAGATCTTCCACTCTCGCACGTTTCCCCTAGTCCCTTCCCCTGCTCCTTTCTCCGACAGCATGCCCACACTTAAAAAGTTCTCGAACTCCATCCGCCGAGGCACTCTATCAGCCTTCAAACATTTACCAACAGACATCTCTTCTATATCCACTGAACTCGCCTTTACTACTTATAAGCTTACTAGATTCAGTTGCCATGTTAACTTTATCCATAATTGTATACGATTTAAGATTCTCCCACATGGGTTCCGTTCTAAATTCACTCCTTTTGTCCACCAGCCTAACCCTTGTGAAATTAGGCGATTTGACAGTATTGAAAGACGCCTGGGTTTCCATCGTATGAGGCTCGTCCTAGCTAACCACACCAGGCTAGTCTCCCACCTGCGCACTCAACGCCTCCAACTGGTAGCGAGACTCAGGTGTTTAATTACCGGCAACGACAATGTTATCCGCCAGATCATCCACGACTTCAATAGGCAACTCTACACTTTTATGTCCTCCCAGCACAAGAAGAAGATCTCCCACCTTCGCCCCGTCCCCACCTCTCCCACACCCGTCACATCGGCCCCCGACTCTTTAGTTTTCTGCATACCCCCCGACCTCCACCTCTCACATGATGAGAGGTCTGTTCTCTCTAAAGGTTTAAAATTTATCCCGCTTCGTCCTTCCAGTGACCACTACAATCTTTGCAAGGACGTCCATGATTTCCATAGACGTATGCGCTTGAAGCACCGTTTCTCTGACACTACTGCTACTTCTTCCTCACCCACCCCTGTAGATGAGTTCTCTCGCTTCCACTCTCGCAAATCAGATTGGACCCCTCAACCTGGCGCATCACAGGCTTTGGATCACTACATAAATGTCACCTCACGTGAGATACAACAACTGTGCCCTAGAAAACTTCACCGCTCTAATCTATCTCCCTCTGAGCTTCGGGCCCTTTCTAATCTCCGCCGCCGGGAGGACATTGTTATCAAACCGGCAGACAAGGGGGGTGCGGTGGTAGTTTGGCGCAAAGACTTATATATTTCTGAGGGCAACAAACAGCTATCCAATACTACTTTTTATAAACCCCGCCATGACGACGCCACTGTCCTCCACAATAAGCCGGTCAAATCTACCATCAAGGAACTGATCCGAACCAACCGGCTCCCTCCTAGCGCGTCCCGCCTCATTATCCACAATAGTGGCCTTGGGAAACCATCTTTCTACATGCTCCCCAAAATTCACAAAATCGACAATCCAGGACGCCCCATCGTGTCAGCGTGTGCTTGCCCGACTGAACACATATCTGACTATCTAGACAGTGTCTTCCAGCCGATGATCGTTAGTCTTCCCTCATATGTCAAGGACACTAACCATGCATTGAGTAACTTCTCTTCCATCTCTCTCTCCCGAGGTCGCTCATACCGACTTTTTACCCTTGATGTTTGCTCTCTCTACACCATTATTCCTCACTCCGACGGCCTCTTGGCTCTACGTTTCTTTCTTGACCAGAGACAACACCCCTCTGTTGATACTGCAACTCTTCTCCGCCTTACTGAGCTTGTACTCAACCTCAACACCTTTGAGTTTAATGGTAACTTCTATGACCAGGTCAGTGGAGTAGCCATGGGCACCAAGATGGGCCCTAGCTATGCTTGCCTATTCATGGGTTACCTGGAGTACCAAATTCTCAATTCTTATCAAGGTCCTCTTCCCATCATATACCTTCGGTACATTGATGACTGCTTCGGACTCACCGATCTACCTGAGGATGACCTCTCCAGGTTTATCGACTATATTGGTAGCTATCACAAAGCTATCAAGCTCACATCTTGTATATCCACTTCCTCTGTCACCTTCCTAGATCGTATTGTTTCTTTGGGTACTTCTGGCCTCCACACCTCGGTTTTCTATAAACCCACAGACGCCCACTGCTACCCTTCTCTATACGTCATCCCATTCACCTTCTTGTCGCGACTCTATTCCATTCTCACAGTTATTGCGTCTCCGTCGCATCTGCCAGGATGACCAAGATTTCCTCCGACAGGCTCACCTCATGTTACGTTTCTTCAGCCGCCGGCTTTATCCAGACTCGATCCTCCAGTCTGCCCTCTAGCGGGTCCTCTTTATCTCCCGTCCCGAGGCACTCACTCCTTCCTACCGCCCCCTCCCCTCTGAGAGAACTATACTCACCCTCACATATCATCCTCACAACGTAGCTGCTGTGAGGATACTCAACCGCTACCGTTCCATTCTCGTCTCTGATCCCACTACCCGTCTACTTTTTAATGATCCCCCGATGATCGTGTTCAAGCGCGACAGGAATTTGGATGACATTCTGGTTAGGAGCCATCTCCCTCGCTCCCACCCTCAACACTTCGGTACGGCCCCTTTTGGTCGTAACTGTATCACCTGTGCCTATGTGCTCCCTACTGACTCGGTCTTATTCCCCAATGGACGGTTCGAGATCAAGCATGGCTTCACATGTGTGTCCCGCAACATCATGTATGCCATTATATGCCAACGTTGCCACATGACCTATATTGGCGAGTATGGTAGAAGATTAGCGGAAAGATTTTGTGAACTTCTACGAGATGTCCAACAGAATAATGGCACTCCAGTGTCCTCCCATTTCAACTCCCCAGATCACAAGGGCAAAGACGACATCCGTGTCACTGGTATTGTCCTCTGTCACTCTGGCGACCGCAGCCGATATACTTTGGAAAACCGCCTCATAGTCCAGTATGGTTCGCTGACCCCCACGGGGCATGAATGTATCACACTCATACACATAGTTTCCTTTTGGCTGCTCCTTCCCTCTTGCATATCACTCTCTACCATCCATGTTGTGGCTCTTTAGTCTATCTACTAGGCCACGCTATTCTTAGTTCTTCTTCACTAGTCCCCGTTGAGGCACTTCGGTGTTCTCCTATATACCTTTTTTTTTCTTCGCTACGTACCCCTCATATGTTTTTATTGCACCCTACTCTCATACATCTCACTCTTTCCGCCTTTTGAGTACCTGTCTTTCTACTGTTCTATTCTTTCTCCTTCGAGTTTGCACACTGACCCCGGTGTGAACCCTTCCACACATATGATTGTCCCCGTATGGATGTGCACATGCATGTATGTGTTCATAGGCACGGGTATTGGTATATATATGTATACGCATATACATGCATGTATATGTGCTCTTGCTTGTATGCATACACATGTGTGTGTGTGTGTATTTGTATGTGTATGTTGATATGTATTAGTATGTGCACGTCTTCTTGCACGTGTACATATGTATACACGCATCTGTGTGTGTGTATACATGTATTTATGGGCCCTTAGATACTTTCAGATATTGCCTGTGCCTTTGTAGTCGACGTACCTAGATAGCGTTCCCCCCACTCGTGTATTTTTAGAACCCTTCACCTCTGACTACAGGGTATAAATTACAGCTACACACGTGAGAAATTCCTTTCCTAGCCTGACCACAGTCCACGACACACAGGGAAGTCAACATATTTCGATTATTTTGTTTTTGATGTTTCATTACTAGTTAGCTATGTAGGATTAGTTTTTTTTTATTCACATATCTGTGTGTGTATGTTGTTTGTTTGTTCCTGCTGAAGGCCTATTGAGCCGAAACGTCGTTCGAATCTGTGTCGTCTACTAATCACGTAAAGCTTCTAACATACCATTTTTTCTTTTTTTTTTCCAATTTTTCCTCTTTTTTTTAAAATGTGTTTTTAATATTCCAGGTGTGTCGCGATAAGGTTATTCCACCTTTCCGTGTGGTCTGGAACATCCCTGACCATACCTGCTGGGGGCGCTATGATCAAGCTATGCGTGACCACAACATAGAGTTTAACGTTCCGAAACGTTTTGTTGGTGATACAGTAGCTACCCTTTACGACCCAGGTTGGTGGCCTCATTTTAAAAACAAAGATATAAATCAACCAGAAAACGGAGGAATACCCCAGGTATGTCATTTATTTTGATACTCCATATATAAGACCTTTATTTTGATAATCCAGATATAAGACCTTTATTTTGATACTCCAGATATAAGACCTTTATTTTGATACTCCAGATAAAAGACTTTTATTTTGATACTCCAGATATAAGACCTTTTTTTTGATACTACAGATATAAGACCTTTATTTTGATACTCCAGATATAAGACCTTTTTTGATACTCCAGATATAAGACTTTTATTTTGATACTCCAGATATAACACCTTTATTTTGATACTCCAGATATAAGACTTTTATTTTGATACTCCAGATATAAGACCTTTATTTTGATACTCCAGATATAAGACCTTTATTTTGATACTCCAGATATAAGACTTTTATTTTGATACTCTAGATATAAGACCTTTATTTTGATACTGCAGATTTAACACCTTTATTTTGATACTCCAGATATAAGACCTTTATTTTGATACTCCAGATATAAGACCTTTATTTTGATACTCCAGATATGAGAATTTTATTTTGATACTCCAGATATAAGACCTTTATTTTGATACTCCAGATATAAGACCTTTATTTTGATACTCCAGATTTAACACCTCTATTTTGATACTCCAGATATAAGACCTTTATTTTGATACTGCAGATATAAGACCTTTATTTTGATACTCCAGATTTAACACCTCTACTTTGATACTCCAGATATAAGACCTTTATTTTGTTACTCCAGATATAGGACCTTTATTTTGATACTCCAGATATAAGACCTTTATTTTGATACTCCAGATTTAACACCTTTATTTTGATACTCTAGGTATACGACCTTTATTTTCATGCTCCATGTATACGACCTTTATTTTCATACTCCATGTATACGACCTTTATTTTCATACTCCATGTATACGACCTTTATTTTTATACTCCATGTATACGACCTTTATTTTCATACTCCATGTATACGACCTTTATTTTCATGCTCCATGTATACGACCTTTATTTTCATACTCCATGTATACGACCTTTATTGTTATACTCCATGTATACGACCTTTATTTTCATGCTCCATGTATGCGACCTTTATTTTCATGCTCCATGTATACGACCTTTATTTTCATGCTCCATGTATACGACCTTTATTTTCATGCTCCATGTATACGACCTTTATTTTTATACTCCATGTATACGACCTTTATTTTCATACTCCATGTATACGACCTTTATTTTCATACTCCATGTATACGACCTTTATTTTTATACTCCATGTATACGACCTTTATTTTCATACTCCATGTATACGACCTTTATTTTCATGCTCCATGTATACGACCTTTATTTTCATACTCCATGTATACGACCTTTATTGTTATACTCCATGTATACGACCTTTATTTTCATGCTCCATGTATGCGACCTTTATTTTCATGCTCCATGTATACGACCTTTATTTTCATGCTCCATGTATACGACCTTTATTTTCATGCTCCATGTATACGACCTTTATTTTTATACTCCATGTATACGACCTTTATTTTCATACTCCATGTATACGACCTTTATTTTTATACTCCATGTATACGACCTTTATTTTCATACTCCATGTATACGACCTTTATTTTTATACTCCATGTATACGACCTTTATTTTTATACTCCATGTATACGACCTTTATTTTCATGCTCCATGTATACGACCTTTATTTTCATGCACCATGTATACGACCTTTATTTTCATACTCCATGTATACGACCTTTATTTTCATACTCCATGTATACGACCTTTATTTTCATACTCCATGTATAAGTACGTGCGCGTGGCTGTGCGGCTAAAACCACTGTTCCGAATGCTGAAAAGCTGACGTACGGTGTTCGAAGCCCGCGGTAGACAGAGAGGATTTTTTCTATCGGGGGTGAAATAAAAATCCTGAGTCGCACACGTCGTGGCGACTACTTGACCAAGCGGCCTTTATCCCTCTGGTTCTATCGTTGCCCCCCGACATACACCAGCAATGGTACTATGTGTCGTAAAGATAGTTTTTTTTAAATGTATAAGACTTGTATTTTTATACTCCAGATATAAGACCTTTATTTTGATACTCCAGATATAAGACCTTTATTTTGATACTCCAGATATAAGACCTTTATTTTGACACTCCAGATATAAGACCTTTATTTTGATTCTCCAGATATAAGACCTTTGATTTATAAGACCTTTATTTTGATACTCATGGTATAAGACCTTTATTTTAATGCTCCAGGTATCATCATCATCATCATCATCATGTGCCATACCTGTGGTGTAGGCGATTATGTCCTTCCGCAATCTTCTATCTACAGTGCATCGTATCAGTTCTGTTGACTGTTTTCCATGTCATGACACCAAGCTATCTGGTATTTTCTCTCTTTGTCTTCCGTGATATCTCTTTCCTTTTATTTTGCCAGTTGTAACCAAGTATTCCAACTTTCCTCTTCTCATGATGTGCCCGAAAAATGTTGATTGTTTCTTTCTGATGTTTTTTAGGAGCTCCCTTTTTGTGTTGGCCTCTTTGAGAATTTGCTCATTCTTCTATTTAGCTGTCCAGGGAACTTTCATCCGCCCGTGCTCTCTGCCGGGGGCCGAAAGGTGAGTAAAGAATAGTGACGCTGTACCCTACCAGGCATGTTAGCTGGAGGCTAGAAAGGAGGGTTGTGCATGGGACTGGCTATCCCATACAGTAAAAAAATAAGCCGAAAAAACTTCACAAACATGGACAAGTCAAAGAGAGAAAAAGTAAATCGTCATCCAGGAAAGAGAAGGGCTCTCTGTCTAAGAGACATATGACGCAAGCCGGAGAAAGCCGCAAGAAGTCCGTGTTGCCGACTCACCCTTTGTCTACCAGGAAATCCTCCAGAATTGGCACCTGGAATGTTCGTACTCTAAACGAACAAGGAAAAGCTGCACAGGTAGCAGCAGAAATGTCAAACTACAAGATATATATTATGGGAATGTGTGAAACAAGATGGCTAGGAACGGGTAAAATAAAACTAAATACAGGAGAGATGATTTTATCATCAGGACACCAGGAACCTGGAGCACAACATAGTGAAGGGGTAGCTATAATGCTATCAAGGAATGCACAGAAGACACTAATAGAATGGGAAGAAGTAGGACCGAGACTAATGAGAGCAACATTTAAAACAACCAAAAACAAAATAAAATTACACATTATCTAATGCTATGCACCAACCAACGATAAAGATAATTTAGTTAAAAATGATTTCTATAAACAGCTACAATGTCAGATGGATGCAAGATGAGCCAAGGATATTATAATCTTGATGGGAGATCTAAATGCTAAAGTAGGATCAGACAACAGAGGCTTCGAAGAGATTATAGGAAAACATGGACTTGGAGATATAAACAAGAGTGGAGAGATATTTGTGAATTTCTGCGCCCTTAATCAAGTGAGCCTAGGAGGAACAGTATTCCAACATAAAAGAATACACAAAGCTACATGGGTATCACCAGATCATAGAACGGAAAATCAAATTTATCACATATGTATTAATAATAAGTTTAAGTCATCCTTACAGGATGTAAAAGTATATAGAGGGGCAGATGTAGCTTCGAATCATCATCTTCTGATAGTCAAACTTAAAATTAAACTAAAAATGTATACTACAACGAATAAGGGTAGAAAGTATTTCAATGTAGGGTTTCTTAAAGAACAAGGAATTAAAGATAAATTCGCTGTCACAATATCAAACAAATACCAAGTCCTCCAACAACTAGAAAATACAATAAATATAGAAGATCATTGGAAACAGGTAAAAGATATATGGAAAGAGACATGCGAAGAAACACTGGGGAAAAGAGAACGCCAGAATAAGGCATGGATGACAGCAGAAACCTGGAAACAATTAAAGAAAGAAAGAACAAGAAAGCAGACATAAATAAAAGCAAAACGAGAAGTAATAAAGCCAAGACACAGGAAGCTTACACAGAGGTGAACAAAGAAGTGAGAAGATGCATTAAAAGGGATAAGAGGAAATATATAGATGAACTAGCTAAAGAGGCAGAAGAAGCAGCAAATAAATGGAATATGAAAGAACTGTACAACAGCACAAAGAAATTAAGTGGAAAATACAAACAGATCAATGCCTTTATTAAAGATAAGAAAGGAAATCTACTTAATAATATAAGGGAACAAATGGAGAGATGGAAAGAGCACTTTGAAGAACTTTTGAATAGACCCGGCTCAAAAAATCCTCCAGATATACTACCAGCAGAAGAGGAGTTACATGTTAACTGTGGAAAACCAAGCAAAGAAGAAATAATGAAAGCCATCAAACTATTAAAAAATGGTAAAGCCACAGGACCAGATGAAATACCTTCGGAAGCCATCAAAGCAGATATTAACACCTCTACCAAGATGCTACATAATCTATCAGATACAATTTGGAGAGGGAAGAAATACCTAAAGACTGGAAAGAAGGTTATATGATCAAAGTACTCAAAGGTAAGGCAGGGATGCCTTCTGTCTCCATTTCTCTTTCTACTGGCCATAGATTGGATTCTGAAAATAACTCAAATCAACAGAAATGGAATCCAATGGTCACTGACCAAACAACTTGATGATTTAGACTTTGCTGATGACATAGCTCTCCTATCACACAGCCATCAACAGATGCAGGATAAAATGATCATACTTGAGAGATCACAACAGCTAGGACTGAAGATTAATAGAGATAAGACCAACATTTTGAGAATTAATACAGTTGGCAATAACCAAATAAAACTAGGAGAAATACCTTTATTAGATGTACAATCTTACATATATCTGGGCAGTAATATAGATAAAGAGGGAGGAACAGAAAATGATACCAAAATAAGGATATCAAAAGCAAGAGGAGCTTTCATTGCACTGGAAAACATATGGAAATCCAAAGAAATTAGGTTAAATACAAAAATAAAAATTTTCAACTCAAATGTTAAGGCGGTCCTATTATATGGCTGTGAAACATGAAGAACAACAAAATTGACAATAACGAAGATACAGACTTTCATTAATGGATGCTTACACAGAATAAAAGGGTGGAAATGGCAGGACAAAATCACTAACATAGAATTATGGAATTGTACCAGTCAAACACCAGTGGATAAAGAGATACAGCAAAGACGATGACGCTGGATAGGACACTCACTACGGAAGCCAACTGAGAGTATTACACAACAGGCCCTTTTTTGAATCCCCAGGGGAAAAGACGAAGAGGAAGACCAATGAATTCTCGGAGAAGATAGATAGAAGCAGAGATGAAGATGATGGGGAAGACATGGAATGATCTTAAAAGAATTGAAAAAAACAGAACGACTTGGAAAGTGTTTGTTGAAGACCTATGCTCCACAGGGAGCTGAAAGTGTTTGTTGAAGACCTATGCTCCACTGGAAGCTGAAAGTGTTTGTTGAAGACCTATGCTCCACAGGGAGCTGAAAGTGTTTGTTGAAGACCTATGCTCCACTGGGAGCTGAAAGTGTTTGTTGAAGACCTATGCTCCACTGGAAGCTGAAAGTGTTTGTTGAAGACCTATGCTCCACAGGGAGCTGAAAGTGTTTGTTGAAGACCTATGCTCCACTGGAAGCTGAAAGTGTTTGTTGAAGACCTATGCTCCACAGGGAGCTGAAAGTGTTTGTTGAAGACCTATGCTCCACTGGGAGCTGAAAGTGTTTGTTGAAGACCTATGCTCCACTGGAAGCTGAAAGTGTTTGTTGAAGACCTATGCTCCACAGGGAGCTGAAAGTGTTTGTTGAAGACCTATGCTCCACTGGGAGCTGAAAGTGTTTGTTGAAGACCTATGCTCCACTGGAAGCTGAAAGTGTTTGTTGAAGACCTATGCTCCACAGGGAGCTGAAAGTGTTTGTTGAAGACCTATGCTCCACTGGGAGCTGAAAGTGTTTGTTGAAGACCTATGCTCCACAGGGAGCTGAAAGTGTTTGTTGAAGACCTATGCTCCACAGGGAGCTGAAAGTGTTTGTTGAAGACCTATGCTCCACAGGGAGCTAAAAAGGTAGAAGAAGGAACTTTCATCATTCTTCTGAGAAATCTCATCTCTGTGGCCTCTAATCGTCTTTTAATTTGTTTGTCTACTGTCCATGATTAGCCGCGATAGCTCAGTGGTTAGTGAACTGGACTACCACGGACAAGGGGTAGGGTTCGATCCCAACCGACGGTTCCGGGTTCACCCAGCCTTAAATTGGTACCGGATTTTTGTCTGGGAAAGTAAAGCAGCACGGGCGTAATACTGACCACATTACCCCAAAAATCATGTGCTGAAGATCTGTAAAATATAGGGTCACTAACACCATATTTCCCTATACGCCACTTGGCGTGACGGGGGTACTTTACTTACTTACTGTCCATGATTAGCTTCCATAGGTCAGAATTGGTTTTATATAGCACCGATGAACTCTCTTTCTCGTTTATATTGACATAGATTTGTTGCATAAGATATTTTTCATTTTCTGAAATGCTATTTTGGCCTAATTATTATTGTGCCCAAGTATTTGACACGTTGCACTTGTTTCAGATTTGTCCTATTTATTTTTATGCTGCATGATGGTGATGATTGTTTCTTTGATATAACCCTTACTTCTGTTTTCTTACTATTCAAACTGATACCTTACTTGTTGCTTTTTTTTACTATTATGTCTATTATTTCTTGTACTTTATTTTCTGTCTCTGCTATTAACAGTTTTAAACTTGATGTTAAAAATAATTCTCTTGGTAAGGGGTGTGGCAGTCGAAGATAATGAAAAAAATACCCCATTATACTTTCTATCCAGTTAACAAGTCAACAATGGGAGCATCTGGTTAGCTTAGAGCAGAGGCGCAATGTTAACATTTGAATGTAGGAAGCGTTGACACTCAAGGACAGTGTTATTCAAGCGGTGCGGATTACAAAATAAATAGATGTATAGGCTGAATAATAAATACATTTGAACTCTAAGATAGAGAAAACCCAAAGCAGTCAGATGTGCTATATGACGTCTTTTTTGACAATCCTTTCACTTCGCCTCTTGCCTTGATGATACACGATGTTACAAGGTCTTCTGCTCATTTCTTCATGCCCGCCAGACCATTTTATTATTAATAATAGTAATTTTAAAGAGATCTTTGCAAGAAACAAATATCTGTCAATAACAACTTTAATAAGGCAAACTGGGACAGCTACCCTCTAAACTTCAACACAAAGTAACAGCTACTACCACCAAAAAACATCACAGAGTATATTCCTTCCAACATTCTGCTACCAACGCCAAACAAGGACACCTACGTCTAGCATACAATAAATTCACCACAGCGATATGATTTTTGAGAAAAGCGCTTGGAGTAAGCAGTAAAGACAGAATTAGAAATGATATTATAAATGAAAGAGTAGGCATTGAATCAATCCAAAGCTACATAAAAAAAAACAAATAAACTGGTTTGTCCATCTAGAAAGAATGTCATGTGATTCCTTACCATAAAAGTTTATATTAAAAGAGGAGAATAGAGAATAGCAAGAGGCAGGTTCAGAGTAAGGTGAACAACATGAAAGAAACGATACAACAGCATCAATTAACAATAAGTGAAGCCGCCAAGAGGGCGGGAACCAGACCTTTGTATTTCTCCCGACACTCGAACGGATAAAACAGGAATTGATGAAAGAAAGAAGAAGAATGACAACTTTGCATTATGCTTGCAAGTTGACTCGAAATAGAAAACAAAGGCGAGAAACACATACATTTTATGGGGAAATGAAAAGAAATGTGACTTTGATCATTATTTGCTTGTTAGTCTCCTATTTTTTCTAGCACTATTTAATTTAGCACGGCTGAGGTCAAAATCTGAAACAACTGAGACCCTAATCAATGAGCTTCTATTCGCTGATGATGCAGCACTCGTACGTTGGTCACAATGAATCCGTTCTGCAGTCAATGATTGATAATCTAGTTAGATAATTTATTTATTCTCCCTCTCAATAAGTACCCAGTAGACTGTGGTGTTTAAACAGGGTGTAGCCACTACCGTAGTTATATCATTAAATAACACACCCATTGAATCTTTGAGAAAGTTCTCTATGGTCACAACCACCGTCTTCCCTGAAGAAGAAGTAAAATTCTCGAATTGGAAAAGCAGTTTCGACATTTGCTAACTTAAAGATAGAGCATAGGTCAACATCAAACTAACACTCAGGGCAAAGATTCAAATTTACCAAAGCTGTGTTTAGTACACTTCTATATAGATCAGAAATTTGGACTACCTATGCAGGACAGGAGAAAAGGTTAAACAGCTTTCATGTCTGTTGCCATAGAGATTATGAACATCAAATGGCAGGTCAAAGTAAACAGATTTAATGTCTTACAAAGATCCAGACTTCCATCTATCATAGTAACACTTAGTTGTCGAAGACTAAAGTGGCTGGGTCATGTAAGAAGAATGGCACACATATTGCATGGTGTACGGATAGTGGCCGAAGGGGATATATAATAAATAAGGGAATATAATAATTTTTTTCCAGTCAACAATATAACAAAACTTAAACAAAAATATAGCACACTTTATACATAGCTTTCATTGACCAGGAAAAAGCAGACTTGACAGAGTAAATAGAGAAGAAGTATGTGTACTAACAACATACGGAGTAAGTCATATCTAACCAACCTTATTAATAGTCTCTATATCAACAGCAGCTACACAGTCATAACAGTAACAGGTTACACAACCCACTTCGAAGTTAGATCAGATGTAAGACAGGGATGTGTTCTGTTCCCCTTACTGTTTATTACATGAATATGCTATATATGCAAGTTAGTCAACCCATCAGAGACAGAGGAGATAAACAAGATTCTATTTGCAGACGATCAGGCACTAATACATAAACAAAAAATAGGTCTACAAGAACACTTAAATAGGCTCAACAGCACAGGACAAAACACAACATGAAGATCAACATCTATAAAACAGAAGTCATTAATGCCGCAAACTATAAAAGGCAGGTAACTAAAACAAACAGAGGAATTCAAATACTTAGGAAGTCTAGTGACAAACGACAATTCACAAACAGCAGAGATAGACTCATGACGCAACAAGATTTGTCAAATCATTGGACAGCTATCACCACTTTTGTCCAACAAAGAAATAACTCTAGAGACAAAACGGGCACTCTACAATACAATCTTCATCCCAGTGTTGTGCTACCAATGAACCATAGATACAAGGACAATAAGAAAAATAACCTGTGCTGAGATGAAGTGTGTTAAACGAATGGCAGGAAATAGCATGAGAGATAGGACAGAAATGAAGAACTGAGAAAAAAAGCTAGGAATGCCCATTCCCCCCATCATTATCATCATTGAGTGCCGTCTCCGCATCGAATGTAAATACCATGGTACGCCATTCCACTCTGCCTCTTGCTTTGATGGTACAGGTTGTCATATGTTGACTTGTCCATCTTTTGATGGTATTCGTCCATGTTAGTGTTGGTCTGCCTCTATTACCTTGTATTTTCCCCTCCAAGATTACTTTTAGTAGGCTATTATGTCTTTTAACATGCCCCAAACATTTCCTAAAAATAGGATTCTGGAATGTACGTACAATGGCCGCGCCGACGAAACATGCACAGGTCAGGAGCGAGATGGATAGATACGATCTAGATATTTTAGGATTAAGCGAAATGCGCTGGTATAACCGAATAGCAGAGCAAGCCCTCATATGGGAAACAACAGGTAAGAGGAAAAGAGGAAGACCCAGGGAGACACTGAGAAGAACATTGATGAGAGAGGCAAGAGTAGCAGGATTCGGCTCCCTCAATGAGATAGAGCTGCTTGCACAGAACAGAGACAAATGGCGAGATTTGATAAAACATCTTTAAAAGAATTGAAAACTGCTAGAACAAAAATTCAGATAGGAGAAGGAGTATCTTGGTCTACACCCTATGGGCCGGCTACGGCTCGAAAGGTCAATAGATAGATAGAAAAAATTTCATTTGTCTTGTTCTAATTGTGTTTAGTAAGTAAAAGAAAAGAGCCTCCGTCACGCCAAGTGGCGTATAGGGAATATGGTGTTAGTGACCATAAATTTTACAGACCTTCAGCACATGATTTTTGGGGTAATGTGGTTGGTATTACGCCCGTGCCAATTGTGTTTAGTAGTTCTCGTTTAAATTTTAGTTGTTTTAAAGCTTCATAATTTGTTTTCTTTTCTTTCCATCCAATTCTACCTATTCTTCTGTAAATCCACATTTCAAAGGCTCCAATTTTATGTTATGTTGTCTTGTCTTCTGTTTTCATGTTCCTGCACCATACAGGAATATTGATATGATGTACAATTTTGATATTTTTAGTTTTAGCCCTGTTGTTATTTGTTTTGATGTTGGTATACTTTTCATGGCATTAAAATTACTTATTTCCATTCCTTTTCTTTTGTTGATTTTTCCGGTGTCATGGCGACTACACGTTCGTCGTTTTTTTTATGATTTGGCTCTTGCTGACGTGTTTAAATGATTTACGCGACATTCAAGTTGTGAAATAATATGCTGCTATACCCTGTTTTAGTGTATGTTTACTTTGGACGAGTGGGTGAACTGTGAACTTTATCGAAATATATCTGAGGAATATGATTTATTCTTCTTTATGTCGTGTGTTTGCGGTTCGACAGGCAAACACATAGTTTGACAACAATGGCGCCGGGCGGGTATGTCCATCCCGAATGTAAAAAAGTCTGTGACGGTGGATGGGGCGGAAGAATCAGAAATGATCAACGGCCCAGAAAGCGAAAACAACGAAGTGTGTGTAGTGCACATGAGGCATATTCAGAACACGAAAGACGAATATGGCAGACAGCCGTTAAAGAGACTGGAGCACGTAACATTCCAAAGAAAGCCCCCGCCATAGAATATATAAAGAAACAACAGGTAAAATAATAAGTTGGCAACGTGACAAGACAGAGTGACCAAAATACAACACAATGAGCCCTCAATAAATGTTACGAGAACATCGGATCCTAGAGTCGACCACGAAAAAGGTGGATCGACGGAATAACAGCAGCAGAGGCGAACAGAAGAGCAAATGACCGCAAATAATATCTCCCCTCGACGCTGAAAGGCAAATGAGGAAGGTAAGAAGAAGAAAAAAATATAACAAAACGACACATTTGTTGATAAGCAGTCGTATCATTTACATATCAATTATGATAGAATTTAGTTCCCGTTTCCATGATAGGAGTTAGTTCCCCTTTCCATGATATAATTTAGTTCCCGTTTTCATGTTAGAATTCAGTTCCCGTTTCCATGATTGAATTTAGTTCCCGTTTCCATGATATAATTTAGTTCCCGTTTCTATCTATTGACCTTTCGAGCCGTAACCGGCCCATAGGGCGTAGACCAAGATACACCTTCTCCTATATGAATTTTTGTTCTAGCAGTTTTCTTTTAAAGATATTTTATCAAATCTCGCCATCTGTCTCTGTTCTGTGCAAGCAGTTCTATCTCATTGAGGGAGCCGATTCCTGCTGCTCTTGCCTCTCTCATCAATGTTCTTCTCAGTGTCTCCCTGGGTCTTCCTCTTTTTCTTTTACCTGTTGTTTCCCATATGAGGGCTTGCTTTGCTATTCGATTATTATCTCTTCTCATCACATGTCCAACGTATGACCATCGTCTTTTCTTTATTACTGAAGATATTAGTGGTTTCGAAAAAACTATCACTACTATCTACTGCTAATTTACACATTCTGTATCAGGTCTACGTTTCATTAACAACATCGTTTTTACGATAGCGGCTTGTTAAACCTCTGATCAACGGTTCTATACCAAGCCGGAGAAAAATAATTCCTCCATTTTGGAAACAACCGGAAACGGAAATGTTCCCGTTTACATGATAGAATTAGTTCCCGTTTCCATGATATAATTTAGTTCCCGTTTTCATGTTAGAATTTAGTTCCGTTTCCATGATATAATTAGTTCCCGTTTCCATGATATAATTTAGTTCCCGTTTTCATGATAGAATTCAGTTCCCGTTTCCTTGATAGAATTTAGTTCCCGTTTCCTTGATAGAATTTAGTTCCCGTTTCCATGATAGAATTTAGTTCCCGTTTCCATGATAGAATTTAGTTCCCGTTTCCATGATATAATTAGTTCCCGTTTCCATGATATAATTTAGTTCCCGTTTCCATGATAGAATTTAGTTCCCGTTTCCATGATATAAT
This sequence comes from Megaustenia siamemsis, assembly GCA_032433765.1. NCBI lineage: Eukaryota > Metazoa > Mollusca > Gastropoda > Stylommatophora > Ariophantidae > Megaustenia > Megaustenia siamemsis. The sequence goes on from JAVIAB010000047.1 coordinate 43,223,634, forward strand.
TTAGTTCCCGTTTCCATGATAGAATTTAGTTCCCGTTTCCATGATATAATTTAGTTCCCGTTTCCATGATAGAATTTAGTTCCCGTTTCCATGATAGAATTTAGTTCCCGTTTCCATGATATAATTTAGTTCCCGTTTCCATGATAGAATTTAGTTCCCGTTTCCATGATAGAATTTAGTTCCCGTTTCCATGATATAATTTAGTTCCCGTTTCCATGATCTAATTTAGTTCCCGTTTCCATGATAGAATTTAGTTCCCGTTTCCATGATCTAATTTAGTTCCCGTTTCCATGATAGAATTTAGTTCCCGTTTCCATGATAGAATTTAGTTCCCGTTTCCATGATAGAATTTAGTTCCCGTTTCCATGATCTAATTTAGTTCCCGTTTCCATGATAGAATTTAGTTCCCGTTTCCATGATAGAATTTAGTTCCCGTTTCCATGATAGAATTTAGTTCCCGTTTCCATGATCTAATTTAGTTCCCGTTTCCATGATCTAATTTAGTTCCCGTTTCCATGATAGAATTTAGTTCCCGTTTCCATGATCTAATTTAGTTCCCGTTTCCATGATAGAATTTAGTTCCCGTTTCCATGATCTAATTTAGTGGGTGGAATGGATGAAGAAGACATGAAGGACACACAATCGACTCATTTAGTTGACCCTGCTAATTTTTGGAAACGGACTGGTCTGGACAAGACTTGACAGAAACACACTAAATAGGCATCGGACTGGTCTGGACAAGACTTGACAGAAACACACTAAATAGGCATCGGACTGGTCTGGACAAGACTTGACAGAAACACACTAAATAGGCATCGGACTGGTCTGGACAAGACTTGACAGAAACACACTAAATAGGCATCGGACTGGTCTGGACAAGACTTGACAGAAACACAGTAAATAGGCATCGGACTGGTCTGGACAAGACTTGACAGAAACACAGTAAATAGGCATCGGACTGGTCTGGACAAGACTTGACAGAAACACACTAAATAGGCATCGGACTGGTCTGGACAAGACTTGACAGAAACACAGTAAATAGGCATCGGACTGGTCTGGACAAGACTTGACAGAAACACAGTAAATAGGCATCGGACTGGTCTGGACAAGACTTGACAGAAACACAGTAAATAGGCATCGGACTGGTCTGGACAAGACTTGACAGAAACACAGTAAATAGGCATCGGACTGGTCTGGACAAGACTTGACAGAAACACACTAAATAGGCATCGGACTGGTCTGGACAAGACTTGATAGAAACACACTAAATAGGCATCGGACTGGTCTGGACAAGACTTGACAGAAACACACTAAATAGGCATCGGACTGGTCTGGACAAGACTTGACAGAAACACACTAAATAGGCATCGGACTGGTCTGGACAAGACTTGACAGAAACACAGTAAATAGGCATCGGACTGGTCTGGACAAGACTTGACAGAAACACACTAAATAGGCATCGGACTGGTCTGGACAAGACTTGACAGAAACACACTAAATAGGCATCGGACTGGTCTGGACAAGACTTGATAGAAACACACTAAATAGGCATCGGACTGGTCTGGACAAGACTTGACAGAAACACACTAAATAGGCATCGGACTGGTCTGGACAAGACTTGACAGAAACACACTAAATAGGCATCGGACTGGTCTGGACAAGACTTGACAGAAACACACTAAATAGGCATCGGACTGGTCTGGACAAGACATGATAGAAACACACTAAATAGGCATCGGACTGGTCTGGACAAGACTTGACAGAAACACACTAAATAGGCATCGGACTGGTCTGGACAAGACTTGACAGAAACACACTAAATAGGCATCGGACTGGTCTGGACAAGACTTGACAGAAACACACTAAATAGGCATCGGACTGGTCTGGACAAGACTTGACAGAAACACACTAAATAGGCATCGGACTGGTCTGGACAAGACTTGACAGAAACACACTAAATAGGCATCGGACTGGTCTGGACAAGACTTGACAGAAACACACTAAATAGGCATCGGACTGGTCTGGACAAGACTTGACAGAAACACACTAAATAGGCATCGGACTGGTCTGGACAAGACTTGACAGAAACACAGTAAATAGGCATCGGACTGGTCTGGACAAGACTTGACAGAAACACAGTAAATAGGCATCGGACTGGTCTGGACAAGACTTGACAGAAACACACTAAATAGGCATCGGACTGGTCTGGACAAGACTTGACAGAAACACAGTAAATAGGCATCGGACTGGTCTGGACAAGACTTGACAGAAACACAGTAAATAGGCATCGGACTGGTCTGGACAAGACTTGACAGAAACACAGTAAATAGGCATCGGACTGGTCTGGACAAGACTTGACAGAAACACAGTAAATAGGCATCGGACTGGTCTGGACAAGACTTGACAGAAACACACTAAATAGGCATCGGACTGGTCTGGACAAGACTTGATAGAAACACACTAAATAGGCATCGGACTGGTCTGGGCAAGACTTGACAGAAACACACTAAATAGGCATCGGACTGGTCTGGACAAGACTTGACAGAAACACACTAAATAGGCATCGGACTGGTCTGGACAAGACTTGACAGAAACACAGTAAATAGGCATCGGACTGGTCTGGACAAGACTTGACAGAAACACAGTAAATAGGCATCGGACTGGTCTGGACAAGACTTGACAGAAACACACTAAATAGGCATCGGACTGGTCTGGACAAGACTTGATAGAAACACACTAAATAGGCATCGGACTGGTCTGGACAAGACTTGACAGAAACACACTAAATAGGCATCGGACTGGTCTGGACAAGACTTGACAGAAACACACTAAATAGGCATCGGACTGGTCTGGACAAGACTTGACAGAAACACACTAAATAGGCATCGGACTGGTCTGGACAAGACATGATAGAAACACACTAAATAGGCATCGGACTGGTCTGGACAAGACTTGACAGAAACACACTAAATAGGCTTCGGACTGGTCTGGACAAGACTTGACAGAAACACACTAAATAGGCATCGGACTGGTCTGGACAAGACTTGATAGAAACACACTAAATAGGCATCGGACTGGTCTGGACAAGACTTGACAGAAACACACTAAATAGGCATCGGACTGGTCTGGACAAGACTTGACAGAAACACACTAAATAGGCATCGGACTGGTCTGGACAAGACTTGACAGAAACACACTAAATAGGCATCGGACTGGTCTGGACAAGACTTGACAGAAACACACTAAATAGGCATCGGACTGGTCTGGACAAGACTTGACAGAAACACACTAAATAGGCATCGGACTGGTCTGGACAAGACTTGACAGAAACACACTAAATAGGCATCGGACTGGTCTGGACAAGACTTGATAGAAACACACTAAATAGGCATCGGACTGGTCTGGACAAGACTTGACAGAAACACACTAAATAGGCATCGGACTGGTCTGGACAAGACTTGACAGAAACACACTAAATAGGCATCGGACTGGTCTGGACAAGACATGATAGAAACACACTAAATAGGCATCGGACTGGTCTGGACAAGACATGATAGAAACACACTAAATGGGCATCGGACTGGTCTGGACAAGACATGATAGAAACACACTAAATGGGCATCGGACTGGTCTGGACAAGACTTGATAGAAACACACTAAATAGGCATCGGACTGGTCTGGACAAGACTTGACAGAAACACACTAAATAGGCATCGGACTGGTCTGGACAAGACTTGACAGAAACACACTAAATAAGCATCGGACTGGTCTGGACAAGACTTGACATAAACACAGTAAATAGGCATCGGACTGGTCTGGACAAGACATGATAGAAACACACTAAATAGGCATCGGACTGGTCTGGACAAGACTTGATAGAAACACACTAAATGGGCATCGGACTGGTCTGGACAAGACTTGATAGAAACACACTAAATGGGCATCGGACTGGTCTGGACAAGACTTGATAGAAACACAGTAAATAGGCATCGGACTGGCCTGGACAAGACTTGACAGAAACACACTAAATAGGCATCGGGCTGGTCTGGATAAGACTTGACAGAAACACACTAAATAAGCATCGGACTGGTCTGGACAAGACTTGACAGAAACACACTAAATAGGCATCGGACTGGTGTGGATAAGACTTGACAGAAGCACACTAAATAGGCATCGGTCTGGTCTGGACAAGACATGATAGAAACACACTAAATAGGCATCGGACTGGTCTGGACAAGACTTGATAGAAACACACTAAATAGGCATCGGACTGGTCTGGACAAGACTTGATAGAAACACACTAAATGGGCATCGGACTGGTCTGGACAAGACTTGACAGAAACACACTAAATAGGCATCGGACTGGTCTGGACAAGACTTGATAGAAACACACTAAATAGGCATCGGACTGGTCTGGACAAGACTTGATAGAAACACACTAAATAGGCATCGGACTGGTCTGGACAAGACTTGACAGAAACACACTAAATAGGCATCGGACTTGTCTGGACAAGACTTGACAGAAACACACTAAATAGGCATCGGACTGGTCTGGACAAGACTTGATAGAAACACACTAAATAGGCATCGGACTGGTCTGGACAAGACTTGACAGAAACACACTAAATAGGCATCGGACTGGTCTGGACAAGACATGATAGAAACACACTAAATAGGCATCGGACTGGTCTGGACAAGACTTGATAGAAACACACTAAATAGGCATCGGACTGGTCTGGACAAGACATGATAGAAACACACTAAATAGGCATCGGACTGGTCTGGACAAGACTTGATAGAAACACACTAAATAGGCATCGGACTGGTCTGGACAAGACTTGACAGAAACACACTAAATAGGCATCGGACTGGTCTGGACAAGACTTGATAGAAACACACTAAATAGGCATCGGACTGGTCTGGACAAGACTTGATAGAAACACACTAAATAGGCATCGGACTGGTCTGGACAAGACTTGATAGAAACACACTAAATGGGCATCGGACTGGTCTGGACAAGACTTGATAGAAACACACTAAATAGGCATCGGACTGGTCTGGACAAGACTTGACAGAAACACACTAAATAGGCATCGGACTGGTCTGGACAAGACTTGATAGAAACACACTAAATAGGCATCGGACTGGTCTGGACAAGACTTGACAGAAACACACTAAATAGGCATCGGACTGGTCTGGACAAGACTTGACAGAAACACACTAAATAGGCATCGGACTGGTCTGGACAAGACTTGACAGAAACACACTAAATAGGCATCGGACTGGTCTGGACAAGACTTGACAGAAACACACTAAATAGGCATCGGACTGGTCTGGACAAGACTTGATAGAAACACACTAAATAGGCATCGGACTGGTCTGGACAAGACTTGACAGAAACACACTAAATAGGCATCGGACTGGTCTGGACAAGACTTGACAGAAACACACTAAATAGGCATCGGACTGGTCTGGACAAGACTTGACAGAAACACAGTAAATAGGCATCGGACTAGTCTGGGCAAGACTTGACATAAACACAGTAAATAGGCATCGGAGTGGTCTGGACAAGACTTGACAGAAACACACTAAATAGGCATCGGACTGGTCTGGACAAGACTTGACAGAAACACACTAAATAGGCATCGGACTGGTCTGGACAAGACTTGACAGAAACACACTAAATAGGAATCGGACTGGTCTGGACAAGACTTGACAGAAACACACTAAATAGGCATCGGACTGGTCTGGACAAGACTTGACAGAAACACAGTAAATAGGCATCGGACTGGTCTGGACAAGACTTGACAGAAACACACTAAATAGGCATCGGACTGGTCTGGACAAGACTTGACAGAAACACACTAAATAGGCATCGGACTGGTCTGGACAAGACTTGACAGAAACACACTAAATAGGCATCGGACTGGTCTGGACAAGACTTGACAGAAACACACTAAATAGGCATCGGACTGGTCTGGACAAGACTTGACAGAAACACACTAAATAGGCAATGGACTGGTCTTTATGAATTATTAATCGTTGCGTACTATATAAACATCAATGGCAATATTCCCAATTTAACCACAATGTATGCCGTTGCCATTAAGATATTACTCTTAGAAAACTGCTACTCAGTTAACCCCTTATTGGAAAAAATCTAAGATTCAACACTATCTGATGCGGACCACAATTCTCTACATTATTATACTGTCATAGCTGAACAGTTCTCAGTATCTTGCATTACTACACTCTACAGGGGATCTATCTATCTAATACTGTTTATATCTTGGTGTTGATTGCATACTGGGTGGCGACATTGACTCGCTAATTCTTTCTTCTCAATCTCTCGATACATCTCTTCTATATGGCGTCAGGCGAGTCTCTCTGGTCTGAAACAAGAGACCTGGTTTTCACTTGTTGTCACAAGACTACCTGGACATGACCTTCATAAGACAGCCTCGAACTGTGGGCCGACAACCATTCGGTACCTTAAGGCATACAGTTACTCCACCCCCACCTCCTTTTTAAGTTTAGTTTCTTAACTTCCATTTTCATCCTTAGACTCTGTAAAATCTGAAACACAATAACTTAAAAGCAAAACATCTATCAACGCTGATGACCCAAAACTCAAGAGTGTTTTGTGTACACGTAGACAGTGTGGAATGGAATGTTTGATTTTCTTCTCGAGTCTGCGTGCGTGTTCTCAGGGTAGTAAAAGGCTGCATGTTCTCAGGGTAGTAAAAGGCTGTCTGTTCTCAGGGTAGCAAAAGGCTGCATGTTCTCAGAGTAGTAAATGACTGCCTGTTCTCAGGGTAGCAAAAGACTGCATGTTCTCAGGGTAGTAAAAGGCTGCATGTTCTCAGGGTAGTAAATGACTGCCTGTTCTCAGGGTAGCAAAAGGCTGCATGTTCTCAGGGTAGTAAAAGGCTGTCTGTTCTCAGGGTAGCAAAAGGCTGCATGTTCTCAGGGTAGTAAATGACTGCCTGTTCTCAGGGTAGCAAAAGACTGCATGTTCTCAGGGTAGTAAAAGGCTGCATGTTCTCAGGGTAGTAAATGACTGCCTGTTCTCAGGGTAGCAAAAGGCTGCATGTTCTCAGGGTAGTAAAAGGCTGTCTGTTCTCAGGGTAGCAAAAGGCTGCATGTTTTCCTGTGCTAGTAAAAGGCTGCATGTTCTCAGGGTAGTGAAAGGCTGTCTGTTCTCATGGTAGTAAAGGCATGCAAACTCATCGTATTACCTTATTTACGTGTCGCTCTGCTGCACGGTAGTAGACCTTGTCAACATAATTTACCTAAAGCGTTGTAGCGGTAGCAGTAGCATGAATGGAGCGGATATGGGGAATTATCAACTGTAGTGAAAGTGGTTTCATGAACAGAACAGAAGTGAATCTATCACTCACTTCGCTGCATCCTTCATTTATTATGCTCAACTGCATTCTTAGTTTTTAATGTATTATTTCCAATCTTGATGTTGTTTAGTAGGTAGTTGGACACCTATAAATGATTGTAAACTTATAAATAATTGTATATTATTGTCCTACAGGCAGGCAACATCAGTGAACATTACAAAGCTCTGAGAAACAGAATTTCAGGATCATTAACTGAAGATGCAGAAGGTTATGGAGTTATTGATCAGGAACTATGGCGTGCACTCTACGATCTGAATTATAGTTCCTTCAGAGCTTACCAGTAATGATTTCATTTGAAAATGTGTTTTCGCTTGACGCCAACATCATTTGACGATCTGGTCTCAACATATTTTATGTTTGTTTTATTTTCCTATTTCGCGACCAGGGACAATGGAGTGTTTAGATAATGCTGTGTGCCGTGTTTGATGATTGGTTCTCACCGAATGTTTCATATTTAATTGTTCCATCACCTTATAAGTTTGTCTTTTTAATTATTTCCCGTTGATTCAGTGTTAGTGCTCTGCGGAAAGTGCTGTGTGAAGTTAGTAGCTGTGTGAAAAGTGACGTGTGGAGTTAGTGGCTATGTGGAAAGTGCAGTGTAGAGTTAGTGGCTGTGTGGAAAGTGCAGTGTGGAGTTAGTGGATGTGTGGAAAGCGCAGTGTGGAGTTAGTGGCTGTGTGGAAAATGCAGTGTGGAGTTAGTGGATGTGTGGAAAGTGCAGTGTGGAGTTAGTGGCTGTGTGGAAAGTGCAGTGTGGAGTTAGTGGCTGTGTGGAAAGTGACGTGTGGAGTTAGTGGCTATGTGGAAAGTGACTTGTGGAGTTAGTGGTTATGTGGAAAGTGACGTGTGGAGTTAGTGGTTGTGTGGAAAGTGACTTGTGTAGTTGGTAGCTGTGTGGAAAGTGACGTGTGGAGTTAGTGGTTGTGTGGAAAGTGACGTGTGTAGTTGGTAGCTGTGTGGAAAGTGACGTGTGGAGTTAGTGGTTGTGTGGAAAGTGACTTGTGTAGTTGGTAGCTGTGTGGAAAGTGACGTGTGGAGTTAGTGGTTGTGTGGAAAGTGACGTGTGTAGTTGGTAGCTGTGTGGAAAGTGACTTGTGGAGTTAGTGGTTGTGTGGAAAGTGACGTGTGTAGTTGGTAGCTGTGTGGAAAGTGACTTGTGTAGTTGGTAGCTGTGTGGAAAGTGACTTGTGTAGTTGGTAGCTGTGTGGAAAGTGACTTGTGTAGTTGGTAGCTGTGTGGAAAGTGACTTGTGTAGTTGGTAGCTGTGTGGAAAGTGCAGTGTGGAGTTAGTGGCTGTGTGGAAAGTGACGTGTGTAGTTGGTAGCTGTGTGGAAAGTGACTTGTGTAGTTGGTAGCTGTGTGGAAAGTGCAGTGTGGAGTTAGTGGCTGTGTGGAAAGTGACGTGTGTAGTTGGTAGCTGTGTGGAAAGTGACTTGTGGAGTTAGTGGCTATGTGGAAAGTGCAGTGTGGAGTTAGTAGCTGTGTGGAAAGTGCTGTGTGGAGTTAGTAGCTGTGTGGAAAGTGACGTGTGGAGTTAGTGGCTGTGTGGAAAGTGCAGTGTGGAGTTAGTGGCTGTGTGGAAAGTGCAGTGTGGAGTTAGTGGCAGTGTGGAAAGTGCAGTGTGGAGTTAGTGGCTGTGTGGAAAGTGACGTGTGGAGTTAGTAGCTGTGTGGAAAGTGACGTGTGGAGTTAGTGGCTATGTGGAAAGTGCAGTGTGGAGTTAGTAGATGTGTGGAAAGTGACGTGTGGAGTTAGTGGCTGCGTGGAAAGTGCAGTGTGGAGTTAGTGGCTGTGTGGAAAGTGCAGTGTGGAGTTAGTGGCTGTGTGGAAAGTGCAGTGTGGAGTTAGTGGCTGTGTGGAAAGTGACGTGTGGAGTTAGTAGCTGTGTGGAAAGTGACGTGTGGAGTTAGTGGCTATGTGGAAAGTGCAGTGTGGAGTTAGTGGCTGTGTGGAAAGTGCAGTGTAGAGTTAGTGGCTGTGTGGAAAGTGCAGTGTGGAGTTAGTGGCTTTGTGGAAAGTGCAGTGTGGATTTATTGGCTGTGTGGAGTTAGTGGCTGTGTGGAAAGTGTAGTGTGGAGTTAGTGGCTGTGAGGAAAGTGACGTGTGGAGTTAGTATCTGTGTGGAAAGTGACGTGTGGAGTTAGTGGCTATGTGGAAAGTGCAGTGTGGAGTTAGTAGCTGTGTGGAAAGTGATGTGTGGAGTTAGTAGCTGTGTGGAAAATGACGTGTGGAGTTAGTAGCTATGTGGAAAGTGCAGTGTGGAGTTAGTGGCTGTGTGGAAAGTGCAGTGTGGAGTTAGTGGCTGCGTGGAAAGTGCAGTGTGGAGTTAGTGGCTGTGTCGAAAGTGCAGTGTGGAGTTAGTGGCTGTGTAGAGTTAATGCTGTACGGAAAGTGCTGTGTGGAAAGTGCTGTGTGGAAAGTGCTGTGTGGAAAGTGCTGTGTGGAAAGTGCTGTGTGGAAATTGTAGTGTGGAATGTGCTATCTGGTGGAGAATATATTATCGAATTTGTTGCTTCCGAATGTAATCTGCTCCGGTGTTACTGCAATTATTTGTTTCTAATATGGTAATTTCTGTTCCTTTATGTTATTCTAAAGTACAGTATTATTATCATGGATCTTTTATTAATTGTGACTTTAATTATCTGGCTGTTAAGTACAAGTTTGATATTTGTAGCAGAGTGTGGGAGGTATGCTGCGCTATATAGTGATCTCATTGGGTAATAATTTAGCTTGTTTTATTTGTAAATTTTGAGCCAATTGTCCAATAATTTGCTCTGTGCAACATGTTGTCGACCTCTGTTTGGATTTTCCGATTGTGCGATCACAAATGCTTCCTAAGTACAGGTTTATTGCAACTGGTTCTTCGCTCCTTAAAGACTGTGAGTTCCAAGCTTATGGATAGCACTGGTTATGATAATCACGTCTTCTTTTTATTTCTTAATAAAGGCATTGATCTATTTCTATTCTCCACTTAATTTCTTTGTGCAGTTCTTTCATACTTAATTTCTTTGTGCAGTTCTTTCATATTCCATTTATTTGCTGCTTCCTTTACCTCTTTAGCTAGTTCATCTATATATTTCCTTTAATCCTTTGTAATGCATCTTCTCACTTCATTGTTCACACTGTGTAAGCTTCCTGGGTCTTGGCTTTATTACTTCTTTTTTCGGTTTCACTTATGCCTGCTTTCTTGTTCTTTCTTTAATCTAATTCAGGGTCTGTGCTGTCATCCATGCCTTATTCCGGTGTTTTCCCCAGCGTTTCTTCGCATGTCTCTTTTCATATATCCTTTACCTGTTTCCAATGACCTTCTATATTTATTGTATTTTATAGTTGTTGGAGGACTTGGTATTTGTTTGCTATTGTGACTGCGAATTTATCTTTAATTCCTTGTTATTTAAGAAACCCTACATTGAGATACTTTCTATCCAGCTCAGTTAACAATTAAACCCTGAAAAATACCTAGATGACCGACAATGTGGAAATGCTACAATGTTTTATGACGAACTTGACTGCAGCATAGAGTATATGCATTTAATGAGGATGGTCTTGAGAGTAACACGAATGTGCGTCCTTTAATGAGGAGAGTTCTGATTGAGGAACGAATATATATCCTTTAATGAGGAGAGTTCTGATTGAGGAACGAATATATATCCTTTAATGAGGAGAGTTCTGATTGAGGAACGAATATATATCCTTTAATGAGGAGAGTTCTGATTGAGGAACGAATATATATCCTTTAATGAGGAGAGCCATGACTGAGGAACGAATATATATCCTTTAATGAGGAGAGCCATGACTGAGGAACGAATATATATCCTTTAATGAGGAGAGCCATGACTGAGGAACGAATATATATCCTTTAATGAGGAGAGTTCTGATTGAGGAACGAATATATATCCTTTAATGAGGAGAGTTCTGATTGAGGAACGAATATATATCCTTTAATGAGGAGAGTTCTGATTGAGGAACGAATATATATCCTTTAATGAGGAGAGTTCTGATTGAGGAACGAATATATATCCTTTAATGAGGAGAGTTCTGACTGAGGAACGAATATATATCCTTTAATGAGGAGAGTTCTGATTGAGGAACGAATATATATCCTTTAATGAGGAGAGCCATGACTGAGGAACGAATATATATCCTTTAATGAGGAGAGCCATGACTGAGGAATGAATATCTGTCCTCTAATGATGAGAGCCATGACTGAACACGGCTGTATATCCTCTAATGATTAATGAATGAGCTTTGACAACAGCACGGATGTGTGTCCTATGATGAGGATAGCAAACATTAATCGTTTGCAGTGTGCGACTAAACCCTCGACAATTTATTTTTATTTTCATGTTCATTATGTTCATTAGCAAACATCAGCATTACTTAAAAATCCGATGACACATTTGTCTGCATTGTATTATATTATTTGTATGGTACCTATAATTCTGTACTTGACTGCTAGACTGTTTAACCCGAGTGAAAACAGTGCTAACATATGGAAGTGAATGCTGGAAATCCACCGATGTTCTAGAAAAGAGATTCATTGCCTTCAAAACCATAGATTCCTCCAAAAACTCATAAACATAATTTGGAGAGACTATACCAAATGAAACTACATGAGAAGGAACCAAATTGGAGAGACTATTTCAAATTAAACAGCATGAGAAATAACCAAATTGGAGAGACTATACCAAATGAAACTACATGAGAAGGAACCAAATTGGAGAGACTATACCAAATGAAACTACATGAGAAGGAACCAAATTGGAGAGACTATACCAAATGAAACAGCATGAGAAGGAACCAAACAAGAACACGTGTCAATCTATTTAAGGTGAGGATAGTTGAAATACATTGGTTAGATGTTCAGAATGGATGAAAGAAGATTTCAAGGCTAAGTCTTCATGTCAACAGAACGTCTATATATTCGTACCATTAGAGATCATCCCAATGTTAAGGCATCCAAACATTTCTATGCCAGCTAAACAACAAATGATAAATAGCATTTTCATACCAACTTTGTGCTATGAAAGTCAAACATGGACCCTTTCTAAATCACATTTAAGAAAGATCAATACATGTGAGATGCGATGCTTGAGAAAAGTAACAAACAGCACAAAAGAAATAGAATACAAAATGAAAACATAAGATAAATAGTAGGAACAAAAAAAAAAACCCTGCCAAAAATATATAGAGCAACAACAAATTAAATGGTTTGGCCACCTGATCAGAATGAATCCTCACCAATCACCATCAAGGGCGTTCTTCTCGAGAATCATTATCATCATCGAGTACCGTCTCCGCAACGAAGGTTGGCTACCATGGAGCGCCATTCTGCTCTGTCTCTTGCTTTGATGGTGCAGGTTGTCATAGGCTGATTTGTCCATCTTTTGATGTTACTCGTCTATGTTAGTCTTGGTCTGCCTCTGCCTCTTTTACCTTGTATTTTTCCCTCCAGGATTACTTTTAGTAGGCTGTTGTGTCTTTTAACATGGCCCAAAAATTCGCATTTGTCTTGTTTGAATTGTTTAGAAGTTCTCTTTTTATTTTTAAGTTGTTTTAAAACTTCATCGTTTGTTTTCTTTTCCTTCCATCCAATTCTACCTATTCTTCTATATATCCACATTTCAAAGGCTTCAATTCTCTGTTCTGTTTTCTTGTCTAATGTCCATGTTTCTGCACCATATAGGAATATTGAGAAGATGAAACATTTTGCTTATCTTAGTTTTAACCCTGGTGTTATTTGTTTTGATGCTAGTTCATGACATTAAAATTACTTTTTGCCATTCCTATTCTTTTGTTTATTTCAGTTGTACATTTTCCATCACTGGTTATAGTATGTCCAAGTTAGTTGTAGCTCTGAACTGTCTCCAGGTCTATTCCTTCAATTTTGATATCCACTTGTGGGTTTTGAGTATTTTCTTTGTTTATGATCATAGTTTTAGTCTTTTTGATATTCATATCTAGTCCATATTTTTTGCTTGTCGTGTTTATTTCATTAAGTAATTGTTGTAGGTCTTTAGGATTTTCTGCTAGTAGTACAGTATCATCAGCATATCTTAGGTTATTGATTATCTTTCCATTAATTTGTAGGCCTGGCATCTCTATGATATTTTTAAGAGAGATTTTTTGTAGATTTGCTCAGTGTATAGATTGAACAAGCTTGGTGATATGATGCATCCCTTTCTTACTCCTCTTTTTATATCAATGTGTGTAGAGTTCTCTTTGTTATATTTGGTTATTGCTGTTTGCTCCCAGTATAGATTACATATTAGTCGTATATCCATGTCATCTAGATGTATCTCTTTTAGGAATTCTATAAGTTGTTTGTGGTGTACTCTATCACAAGCTTTGGTGAAGTCTATGAAGCAGGCATGTGAAAAGACCAAGACTGCACGTCAGGTTTCCATGCATTCTTCAGAATAATGCATGGAAAATGACGAAGAGGAAGACCCAGAAGAAGATGGATAGATGCAGTAACAGAGATATGTAACAACAAAGGGAAATCACTTATTCAGATAGTTCGAGCAGCTCAAGAACGACAAATGATATAACCACGACACCATTTAGGTACCAGTGAAAAGAGAAAAAAGGAAGAAGAGATCTTCATCTGCCTGTTATCAATCGCCTGTGAAGCCATAAAAAGCCATATGATCAGTAAATCAATTACAAATAACATTTATTGGAATTAATGACTCCAGTACCCAGACGTTCAGAATCTGATTTATTATTTGATTCAGGGAAGCCAATGTCTTTCTATCTCTCTACTTCCTCCTCCTCCCTCTCTCTCTCTCTCTCTCTCTCTCCTCTCCTCTCCTCTCCTCTCCTCTCCTCTCCTCTCCTCTCCTCTCCTCTCCTCTCTCCTCTCCTCTCCTCTCCTCTCCTCTCCTCTCTCTCCTCTCCTCTCCTCTCCTCTCCTCTCCTCTCCTCTCCTCCTCTCCTCTCCTCCTCTCCTCTCCTCTCCAGTTAATGAATGCACAACATATTAAAAATGTGTTAATTGAAACTCTCATTTGTATATAAAACAGTAAGGCGGTTGATTATTATAATAACATGTGCAACAAAATTGTATTTTTGTTTTACTATTTTATTGTATTTAACTTTCCTACACAGAACGGCCAGTGTGCAGAGATTTAGCCATATCAAGAATTCTAATGAGAGAACCGCAGCTGGAAGAAGAGAGTTTGACAAAGCAGCCAGGTAGATAATAATCATTCATGTTTAAAAATGTGTATATTAATCTCTTTTTACAATTCATCGATCGAATTAGAGATGCACAATTGAAAATACTACTTATTCATTAGGATTTATATATAGTGAGAAATGTAAATAAATATCTTCAACGAAAACAAATATCTAGACAACGAAAACAAATATCTAGACAACGAAAACAAATATCTAGACAACGAAAACAAATATCTAGACAACGAAAACTAATATCTAGACAACAAAACTAATATCTAGACAACAAAACTAATATCTAGACAACAAAACTAATATCTAGACAACGAAAACAAATATCTAGACAACGAAAACAAATATCTAGACAACAAAACTAATATCTAGACAACAAAACTAATATCTAGACAACGAAAACAAATATCTAGACAACAAAACTAATATCTAGACAACAAAACTAATATCTAGACAACGAAAACAAATATCTAGACAACGAAAACAAATATCTAGACAACGAAAACAAATATCTAGACAACAAAACTAATATACACCAGTTTGCTGCTAAAAAGATGCTTTACATGGAAATCATCTACTTGCGCATGCTTCCAAAGTATGTTGTGTGTTTACACTGGAGCTTCATTAATTATTATCTTCTCATATCAAATTACTCGGTAAATATGATAAATTCCTTGTTGTGCATAATAACATTTTAGTTTTAGCGCTGTCAAAAGTCAGCTCATTAGCTGTACTACGTGACTGTTTATTATGTTTTGCTAGGATCATCATTAACCCTGCACTTTGGACACACCCATAGGTACTCCAAGCTCATTCCCAAAGTGTTCACCAGCACACAGAAACTAACGGAACCAGTTCGCTCATTCCCAAAGTGTTCACCAGCACACAGAAACTAACGGAACCAGTTCGCTCATTCCCAAAGTGTTCACCAGCACACAGAAACTAACGGAACCAGTTCGCTCATTCCCAAAGTGTTCACCAGCACACAGAAACTAACGGAACCAGTTCGCTCATTCCCAAAGTGTTCACCAGCACACAGAAACTAACGGAACCAGTTCGCTCATTCCCAAAGTGTTCACCAGCACACAGAAACTAACGGAACCAGTTCGCTCATTCCCAAAGTGTTCACCAGCACACAGAAACTAACGGAACCAGTTCGCTCATTCCCAAAGTGTTCACCAGCACACAGAAACTAACGGAACCAGTTCGGTGTTGATTGACAGTTCCTCTAAAATTTTGTTTTCTTTTGGTACTGGTCATTTTAAATCTAAAAAAAACACCAAGAAAAGTATAATGAATCCGCAACTATTGAGCAGACTGGATTAACATCATGTCGTGGTAGTAGATGCCACACGGTAGCGCTATACAGGAATCCAAAGAAGGCTTGTTAACCAACACAACACCGGTGTTGTTAGTCGCAACACGTTCAGGAATATACTTCGGAAGAGGTCTGAGCACTTATGGACTTATGCATAGAAGATGATCTGTCAACTAAACTAAAGTAAACGAAGCTAAACCAAATTCACTTTAAATACATGCGATGTAGATAGCGAGGTAGTCTCACTTGTTTCAGTCCTTCGTTATGCCAATTTCTCCGAGATTGTTAATGTAATCTGCCCGATTCGATGACTAGTCTCATATGGTCGCCAGTCCTGCCAACCGGTCTGCTTTTTACTTCCCGTAACACCAGCCTGACATTACCGTCGACGCCGTGAGCAAACTTCGGGTTGTTGGTAGTTGATACCATTAACACCGACAGTACTTTCAATGTCTTCTAAAGTATCCGTCATAATTCTTTCCAAGAAGATGTGGAAGAAAGTAGGCAGCCTTATCTAACTACAACTATTGTTCTGCATTCCCCTCGGTTTCCGCAGATAAATGGTGCAAGTTAGTGTTGTGGTGTAGATGTTCTATGTAGCGCACTCTCGTATATTGTCACATAAGTTGAACGTGCTCATAGTCGTCCAGTAACATGTTATACCCCATCAATTATTTTGTTGAAGTCTATGAACACATGAAACAAGTCTTGTTAGTGATGGAAGTGTTTCTCACAGAGAAATCTAAAATTGAAAATGTGTTCAGTTGGACAACGACTTGCACGAACGCCTGCCTGTTCATCTCCAATGATCCTTTCTGAATGTGGTTTTAATATGTTAAGCATGAATATATTTATTTATGATTGTACTTAATAATGTTTATATCAATTTCTCTATACGCTTGCTAAAGATGGACTAATGCAGCAGAGCTACAGAATAAAAGACAGGCTATGAAAAATGAAATGGTGTACAGTTTTTGGCATCTCCAGCTTAGGTTGTGTCACGAAAAAAAAGTTTGCAAAAGGATACAAATAATCAAAGTACATGATAACCTTTTGCGTTTCTTGAATCGCAAAATAAAAAGGTTAAGCTACCTATCGCCATCGTTTGGTCTGGCAAACAACTGTGAAAAGATGGAAAAGGATAGGTATACAGAGAAAGATATGGGAAGATAATATAAAAGAATGACTGAAGATATAGACAAATGTAGAAGGTTGAAGAAGTAGTCAAGGTTGCCCCAACGATCACCAGAATTATGGGATGAAGAAAAAGAGAACGGCCATCGTCATACAGTCGTAATTGTGTAGGTGCTAATGGGTTCCTAGTGTTTCTGTTTAGTGCACTACAGATCTATCTGTGCAGCTCATGAATCTGTCTCTTTGGGGTTTTTCATAAATGAGGGAATTCATCTATCCATCAATGAGAATAGAGTTTTGCTTACTGCATCGTCTGTCGTGATGACAGAAACCACGTTTTGGAGATCCATTCTCCCCCCATAACAGTTTGACAATATCCACAGCTTGACCAGTCGACTTTGTCCAGGTGGTAGTAAGCTGGCAATAATGCTATGGTTTCAAATGTAAGGATAATCCACGAATTCTTTGTCAGCATGAACGTCTGAGGTTTGATGGGGGAAGGATCAGTGGGCAATTGATGGCGCTGATAATCGACTGTAGCAGTAAATGTAAGGGTGTGGGAAGGGAAGGAGAGTAGGGGACCTGTTTGGAGAAAGTGAGGAAAGCTTAGTACGGAGACGGTTGCGAGAAATCCGAGTATAACTGCGTTCAGAAGAAGAGCAGGAATTTCGTGACTGAAAATATTAATAAACATGGGAGGTGAGTGGATGACGTCGTAGAAATCTATTGGAGGGGAGACTAAGGAAGTGAGTTTTGATTGGTTAGAGGGCGAGAAATATAATCACCTGCAAGGGGTTAGAAAGAATGGCGTACTCGATAGGTGAGAGGACTAATTTCCGATATAAAAAGCACCAGCAACCGTTCTTCGATGGCGGTACCAGTCTTCATCGCGGATAATCCCTTTCAAGCTAAGTTATAACTTAGTCAATATGTCCTCTCAAACGAAAGTTACAATCCAATTCCACTCTCTAAATGACATCTTCTTGATTCTAATCACTCATTACACACTTTAAGACTGGCAAGTATATTTTAATAATATGACCATCCACGTCACTGCTGCTGCCTTTCTTGGATTGTTTCGTTGACTAGACTTTTTTAATTGTTTCACAATCTTTGTTTATCTCATTTCTGCCTTTTCTCTCACGATACTCCAAAAAATCCTCAGCGATGGATCCTTCACATTTCAGACAGATCTATTCCAGCTATAATTGTCACAATGTGCCCGCTGAATAGAACCGGTGACGGAGCCTTGATGGAGACCTGGGAAAGTTATTGTAGGATTAGATAACAAAGTGACGTACGCATCTGCGAGTCACCTGGCTCTGTAACAAGGATGTAGATCTGTAGCAGTCTAACAATCACAAGGTGTGCCTCTAATCGCAACAGCATGTTTTGGAAATAGTCGAATGATGTTCGTTGTAAGCATCTTCCAAGTTTTATAGCTACTGCAGAAGTCTCCTCACAAGCAAAGTATACTTTTAGTACAACAAAATCAAAGACTGCCTCATAAAGTCCTGTCTCCTTATTGTATTGACACCTCCTAATGCAATATCTGAAGCTAATCCAAGCACTAAGCACACCTAGAAGCAATGATTTTTTTCTAGTAGCAGTGGTATTTCGCAATGGGAAAATTATGCAAGTAAAAGTGTTGGTACTGAACGAATGTAGCTCTGAGGCCATTCCTCTTTTACCTGCCCACTCCTATTGCTTGCATCAAAGTAGTACGACAACCACTTCCTTTCATTGCTCTCATTAGATTATTGACGTGCTGTCTGTGTTCTGTCAATCTGGAAGTTTTCAAGAAACGCCGTTTTTAATATTGAAAACGGCCTTCACAAAAGTCCATATAAGAATACCGCGCAAGAAACATGTAGTTAAAAGTGTTCAAATGTGTTATCTTGAATTTATTTGGTCTAACAGTTGCATAGGATATAATAACACGTAACGAAAACACCTTAGTTCATTCTTTCGCTGAACTGTCGAAACTATCTATCCAATATTGGCAGTTTCAGTCATGAGAGAAGTTGGCAGAAAACAACATAAGACACTACTGACAAATCCTGATTGCTTGCTACCAAACATCTGTCAAGACGCCATATTACTATTATCGTCAGTCCCAGGTTCAATTGAACTCACTCCGTCCGGCTTTGCCCACACACTTCACATATCTTTATTGAAAGTGAACTGAGCGATCATTTGGTACGATTATTGACTTCATGACCAGTTATATTTTACAAGAGACAGACAGAACTATTATTTTGATTGACACGCACCATCATATTGTGCCGTCGCCGAATCAAAGGTTGACTACCAGGCAGGGCTATATTACTCTTGCTCTTTGTTTGCTGGTATAACCAATAATATATTCTCCTGCCGCCCTTCACTAGATGTTGATAGACCTCTTTAGTCTTTGCCTTCCTATATCTTGTTTACCTCGTATTTTCCCTTCTGTGATGTCCGTCAATGAATTATTGTATCTTCTTTTGTTTTACAAACAAACTCATTTATCATGTTAGAATTGTATTAACAAGTTATTTTTTCATGTTTAACTGTTTCAAAACTTCATTATTTGTTTTCTTCTCTATCCATTCACTTCCTCCTGTCTTCTAAAACTCAGATTGGAATTCACCTTCGTGTGAATAAAATGTCAACTTACGCAATATCATGGATATTGGAAGTACCTGCTGCAACTAGGTTTTTATTTTCTGTTTACACGATGGTAAACATTCCCTTACACTTTTATGGTTTTAAGATCTGGAGATACACATGATGAAAGTAACTGGAGGCTTGCTGGAGTATCGTGATTTTATGACCCAACAACGTCTGTAATCGGTTAATATTTCACATTTTCACTAAATTTCTGATAAATATAAGACAGTGTGCGCAGTTATCAAGGCTCCTTCAATACAAAAGTAAAACTGCGACACCCTTGGGCCTCCACTTTAAAAAAAAAAACTGTGTTGTTTCAGCTTTTCATTATTAAAAAAAACTGTGTTGTTTCAGCTTTTAATTATAAAAAAAACTGTGTTGTTTCAGCTTTTCATTATAAAAAAAACTGTGTTGTTTCAGCTTTTCATTATAAAAAAAACTGTGTTGTTTCAGCTTTTCATTATAAAAAAAACTGTGTTGTTTCAGCTTTTCATGTAAAAAAAAACTGTGTTGTTTCAGCTTTTCATTAAAAAAAAATGTGTTGTTTCAGCTTTTCATTATAAAAAAACTGTGTTGTTTCAGCTTTTCATTAAAAAAAAAAATAATTCTCATATTCTGGAATTGGCAATATGGAGATAGAAAAAAAACTATAGTTGATATTTCCATCTTAAAACTTTTCTAGCAGTATAAATTTGGAACCTTATATGAGTGACTGAGTAGACAATCTATCGACAAAAGTGAATTGTCCTTTTGATCTTACAAATTGTTATGATACCTTGAAAAGTCGAATATAAAATCATCTTCTGTCTAATCACATCTTAGTCAGGCTACAAAATTGTGAATTCTTAACAAAGAAGAACATGTCTGATGCACTATTTCAGCTAATACACGCTATCAGCAACATCTCCATTTCTATTACCGACTGCGAGCGTCACTTCTCCCAGGTGAATCTATTCTCACATCTATAGGAGGTTCTTTACAAATGAAGAAGATGAGTAGAATTATTTTCATCGACGTGGTTGATTTCTATTTACGTGTTTTTCAACCGTTACAATACGCCAGTTCCTGGTTCTTAAAATGTTGGCATGTGACACTTGACTCGAAAAGCAAAGAACAAACTCTAGAAGTTGACGTAACCAATATGTTGAGCTTTTATTTAAAATATTGACTTTATTTTTTTTTTATTCTTTAGTGTTTTCGTTCTAAAATCACCGAACCTCATAAATGACTAAATGCCTCGTTATAATGTTCATTTAATAAATATAATATCCATTTGACAAGTAAATACATCAGAGCGCCAGAGGCCTCCTGGGATATCATGATTACCTCGCTTTATGAGATGGGATGTTAGTGTTCCAAAAAGCCCCGGCTGTAACTCTATCTGAACGTACGACTTAAGCAGTTCCTGTTTAAGTGGAAAAATCTTGTAATTTTCGGCGAATATTTATCTTATACTCAGAACATACAATGTATACACAATTATTAACAGTTGTCATTACATTTATACCACACGCAGAAAATACACAAGCTGTAACATACAAACATATTATTTCCACTGATATCTAAATTTAAAACTGGAAAGTTATACACCAAGACTAGATAAATTAAATTAAGAGTTATTCCTGCTTGTAGTGAAACATGTAGACCTATGGCAATTAAAACAGAGATTGTGTATCATCACAATTTAAAAGAAATACAATGATACAGTGATTTAAAAACTCTGAAAGTGATTTATTATGAAATAAAGAAAGTAATTTTGTTCTTATCACAGTGACGTAATGGTGGGATCTCTGATGGAAGCTCGGGCAGTAAGACCAAACGTTAAGTGGGGATACTATCTGTACCCGCAGACTTGGTGGACTCCTGGTCAAACGCAATCCTTTAATGACCAGTAGGAATTATAACTTTAATGCAGCTACTGTACATACACAAACGTTTTCGTTGTTTGTTAATATGCCGCATCGACTGTTATAAATTTTACAACGAACAATGCCTGTTACAATTACTTTCTTTCTCTAAGTCTCTCTTTCTTCCCTTACTTTATGATAGAATTTGAGTTGTTTTGAGATGAAACATCCAGTTTTAGTTGAACAAAGGCCCTAATCTTTTTGCACTTGTGATGCCGTTCACCGCTGCCAGTCCCGAAACTCTCAATCCTAGAGGAAGACAGAAGTGTGTTTTGATACGGAATTCAACGAAGCTGAAGATGGTGATGGGTGTTTTAAATGTCACAATGCACAATTCCTCCAGTAAAAGATTTGAGATCTTGTTAAATATCTGTTGAGTTGAAAAAGGCGAAACATTGTTACAAATAAAGGTGTGAAAAACTTTTGTAACAACCAAACTTTGCACAAAAATTGTATGGAATTAGAAGAAATTGTTTAGAAAATGAATGTTCTGAGTTTTGTTATATTCTTAAAGAAAAAACCTAAAGCTGACAAACGTTTCTATAGTCCTTTCTGAAACGTATGCCCTTCTTAAAAATGCTATAACTTAGTAACCGTTTGGTTTCATTTGTTGACATTTCGTATGTAAACTTTTTATTGCCATAAAAAAAAGTAAAGTACCCCAGTCACGCCAAGTGGCGTATAGGGAAATATGGTGTTAGTGACCCTATATTTTACAGACCTTCAGCACATGATTTTTGGGGTAATGTGGTCAGTATTACGCCCGTGCTGCTTTACTTTCCCAGAAAAAAATCCGGTACCCATTTATGGCTGGGTAAACCCGGAAGCCGTCGGTTGGGATCGAACTCTACCCCTTGTCCGTGGTAGTCCAGTTCACTAACCGCTGAGCTATCGCGGCTCCTTTTTATTGTCATGACGTATAAAAAAACTTCATTGCAAACAAACAGATGGTTTTTATTTTGACTTATTCGTGGTATATAAAAACAGATAAACATAATGATACTAGTGAAATAAAATGTTTATAATTTCTACCGGTCAACACTACGTGAAGAATTTAAAAATCCTTGTTTTATACACTTTTCTCGCGCATGAACCACGTCGCACTTTGAACTGAATAAACGAAACATTAACTTCCTGCGTGTTATAATTTCATTTACAAAGGCGTTGCAAAATAAGACTCGTCGTAGACTTCGAGCAATTGCAATGAGTCTAAAGATGAAATTCCTTCCATGTCAAAACATCGCGATGAAGATTTATCAATATTTCTGCAGAGAGTAAACGGAGGATTCTTTATCGTTCTTTATCAAACCGTGAGAAGAAAACAAAGTAAATTTGGGTTAAGTAAACAGCCATTTTATTGCTGTGTCCAAGAATGTGGATCATCATCATAATCAAGTACCATGCCTGCTGGCGTATGTGATCATGTCTCTTCACAACTTTCGATCTAGAAAGTTATGTATGATTTCTGATGTTAGTAGTAGAGGTGCCGTTAAATGCCCTCCGTTGCTGAGTTTATTACATAAAAAATTAAGCATTTTTTTTTGTCTATATAAAAAGTATACAAAATTGTTCAATTTTTTTATATAAAAAATTATAGGATAAACATTGACTACCGTTAAGTGGGAATATTACAGCACGAATACAATGTGATCCAAACAAAAGTTTTGTTCAGATACAGTCAGAAACAAGGGGATTAAGACAAAGACGTAAGTATACTTTAGTAAAATTCTTTTATTATCTCAATAGATATATAACACAACATTCTGCTGATGTTATATAACATTACAATAGTTACAATACTTATTATCGGTGCTGATGGTGAAGGTGGTGTTGTAGACGGTACTGATGGTAAAGCTGGTGATGTAGACGGTACTGATGGCAAAGATGGTGTTGTAGACGGTACTGATGGTAAAGGTGGTGTTGTAGACGGTACTGATGGTAAAGGTGGTATTATAGCAGGTGCCGATAATGAAGCTGGTATGGTAGACAGTACCAATGGTAAAGGAGCTGTTGTAGAAACTGAATGTTTAGGTCTCCTATGACTGGCTAAAGAACTTCGACTCGCATATGAACATTGACAAATGTCACAAGCATGGCGTATAAGGCGATGTGCGGCCCGTATATGCTGATCCATAGCTTGGCGCCGTTTAAACTGCTTTGAACATAATGGACACTGATGTTCACCACAAGATGTTACATTATGAGAAACCATCTGTAGAAGATCAAATAACCCTTTATCAACAATACTTAACATACCTAGTTTAAACACATCAATATCATTGAATAACAATCACATCAAGACTAAAAATATCTACTTGTTAAGCAACCAATAAGATAAATATATGAAAAAACGAGGGAATAATACACTCAACAAGACTTAACATACATACTTTATACTTTATACACATTACCATTAATACAATTGAATACCTTTATAACAATAAAAATTATCGCGTTGTTATGAGATAAGAGAAATAATTTTCAGCTTATAACGTAAAATATAGCCGCAACACAGGTCGCTAGATTGAGTAGTATTATTAAAATAAGCTGCCGTGAATCACTCATACTTATAACACGAAATCTCACACGCGACTTTATCTAAAAATATCTACTTTTTAAGCAACCAATAAGATAAACATATGAAAAACGAAGGAATAATACACACAACAAGACTTAACATACAGACTTTATACACATTGACATCAATACAATTGAACATCCTTTTACTAATAAACCGTATCCCATCGTTATGAGATAAGAGAGAAACGGAAAAAAATATTCAACTTACAGCGTAAAATATACTCTCACAACAGGCCACTAGACTGAGCTGTGGTATTAAAATAAGCTTCCTTAAATCAATCGCGTTTATAACACGAACTCTCACATTCGACTAGTTTAAATATAATCTGGTAAATAAAAGTTGGCTGCCACTATTCCATCCTCGAATAACATCTAGGTTAACCAATCAGAAAATAGTATTTCTATTGGACGCCCACCAGCGAAATGACTAACCTCTGGATTAACCAATCAGAGAAGAGGATTACTGTTATCGTGATAACTGACCTCATTTTCCACTTGAAGTAGTGTCGAGCCTGACTCATTACAGGGATTCTTTAACTCGATTCGGTCCCTGATACAATCCACCCTTCGGGTCATCGGTGGGGGAGATAATACGGCGGTGGATTACTTGAATGCGCTTTGATCCCTTATGCAATACCAGAGGAGTTCCATGACATCGATTTGACCTCTGAAGCTTACAATACCAATGTTTACAACCTCAACGAATGACAGATTACATTAAACGTGATTATTACAGTTCAGAAAACTTACTGCAAAACAACAAAATTTCAGCTAATAGTTACAAACTTGGACTCAAAATCATAAAAATCTACTCCCATACTCATTATATTTAGACACAGCGTGCAGAAAGTTATATTCAAGATCCAAAAAGTTTTGCTCATAAGCAAAAGGTACACCTAAAAAATCTAAATATCTACTCCCATAGTCATAATAGTTAGACACAACGAGCAGAAAGTTATATTCAAGGTCTAAAAAGTTAGGCCAAATCGCAAACATTTTACCACCAGAACACACATATTTAGGCTCATAATCAAAAAGTTGAGCTCGAGCCCTAGAAATCTTGAAAAAATCGACCTCAAAATCCCAAAAATCTACTCCCATAGTCATAATAGTTAGACACAACGAGCAGAAAGTTATATTCAAGGTACAAAAAATCAGGCCAAATCACAAAAATTTTGACACCAGAACACAACAATTTAGGCTCATATTAAAAAAGTTGACCTCTAAAACCTAAAAATCTACGCCTATAGTCATAATAGTTAGACACATCGAGCAGAAAGGTATATTTAAGGTCCAAAATGTTAGGCCAATCGCACAATTTTAGACCCAAAACACAAATATTTAGGCTCATAATCAAAAAGTTGAACTCGAACTCTAAAAATCTTCAAAAATTCGACCTGAAAATCCTAAAAATTTACTCCCATAGTCATAATAGACACAACGAGCAGAAAGTTATATTCAAGGTCCAAAATGTTAGGCCAAATTACAAAAATGTTACCCCAAAACACAAAAAATTAGGTTCGTAACCAAATAGTCGATCTCAAAACCCTAAATATCTACTCCCATATTCATACTAGTTAGACACAACGAGCAGATAATTATATTCAAAGTCCAAAAAGTTAGGCCAAATTACAAAAATGTTACCCAAAAACAGAAAAAATTTAGGCTCATAAGTAAAAAGTCGACCTCAAAACCCGAAAAATGTATCCCCATACTCATACTAGGTAGACACAACGAGCAGATAATTATATTCAAAGTCCAAAAGGTTAGCCAAATTACAATAATTTTACCCCAAAACGCAAAAATTTAGGCTCATAAGCAAATACTAGATCGCAAAACCATAAAAATCTACTCCCATACTCATACTAGTTAGACACAAAAACAGATATTTATATTTAAGGTCCAGAAATTAGTCCAGATCACAAAATTGTACCCCGTTAGCTATCCCGATATCAAGAATTTACTTTAAAATCACATTTATAATTTTTTACCTCCAGCCATTTTTAACGATAAACCTATGAAATAAAAAAAAAAAAAGTAAATTTGCACTCTAGGCCTACCCCACACTTCATATTAGACATCACCATAGCAAGATTTTGAATAAAAATCACTGTTATGAATGTTACCCCTCCCCCCCCCCCCACGACCATTTTTTTATGGATACGATTAAAAAATCCTTTATATGAATTTTACACCCTGACCATTTTTGAGGGACACGCCTATGAAACTGTTAAAAAAATAAAAAATTTAACCACTAGGCTTAAATCAAAACTTTTTTTAGACGTCCTCGAAGCAAGATTTTGAATTAAAACCACTTTTATGAATTTTACCCCCTGACCATTTTTGAAGGATACGCCTATTTTAGGCACCCCCGTAGCAAAAATTTACATAAAAATCACTTTTATGAATTTTACGTCTTGACCGTTTTTTTAGGGATACGCTTATGCAATCATTAAAAAGAGTAAATTTAACCTCTAGACTTACTCCAAACTAATATTAAACATCCCCACAGCGAGATTTTCAATTAAAAATAACTTTTATGAATTTTACCCCCTGACCATTTTTGAAGGATACGCCTATGAAACTGTTACAAAAAAAAATTTACACACTAAGCTTACCTCAAACGTTATTTTAGGCATCCCCATAGCAAGATTTTGCTTTAAAATCACTTTTATTAATGTTACCTCCTGACCATTTTTGAGGGATACGCCTATGAAACTGTGAAAATTTTGTATTTAAACTCTAGGACTACGTCAAACCTATTTTAGGCACCCCCGTAGCAAAAATTTACATAAAAATCACTTTTATGAATTTTAACTCTTGACCGTTTTTTTAAGGGATACGCTTATGCAATCATTAAAAAAAGTAAATTTAACCTCTAGACTTACTTCAAACTTCATATTAAACATCCCCACAACGAGATTTTCAATTAAAAATAACTTTTATGAATTTTACCCCCTGACCATTTTTGAGGGTACGTCTATAAAACTGTTACAAAAAAAAATTTAACCTCTAGGTTTACCTCAAACTTTACTTTAAACATCCCCGTTGTAAAAATTGGCTTAAAAATCACTTTTATGAATTTTAACCCCTGACCATTTTTTGAGGGATACGCCTATGAAACTGTTACACAAATAAAATTTAACCTCTAGGCTTACCTGAAACTTTATTTCAGACATTTCCGTATATCAAAGTCCCATTAAAAAAAAAACAACAACAAAAAGCTAGTAGTAAAGAAAACCACTTGGAAATACATCAAAGAAAGAAGAGACGCGAAGAGAGCCATGACTAATGTAAAGACAGATCTTGGAAAGGTTCTGGCAAAAGCAACATACAAAGAATTAGACAACAAAGTGAAAAGTTCAGGAAGGAGAGATACAAGAGCTTATATAGACAATTTGACAGAGAAAGCAGAGACAGCTGCAATTACAGAAGACAGCAGAACTCTTTATACTGTACAAAAGATGCTGACAAACACCTATACATCCAGTGGAACACCAATTCTAGACAAATCTGGATTAATGCTAACAACAAGCGCAGACATAAAAGCCCGTTGGGCGGAACACTTCAAAGAAATTCTTAACCGTCCACTACCCCAAAGTTTAATAGATTTTGAAGCTGAAACACCAGCAGCTGAATTGGATGTAAATTTAGATGACTTCACCTTGAACGAAATAGAAACCACCTTAAAGCTTATGACCAATAACAAGGCTGCTGGAGAGGATAAGTTAACAGCTGAGATCCTCAAGGCATTTGATAGCCATAATCTAATATATCTCCAAAAAAGTTCAACATCATTTGGAAAACAGAGAAGTCGCCTCATAAATGGAAAAAAGGAATCATTGTTAAGATTAAAAAAAAAGGGCAATCATAGAGATTGTAACAACTGGAGAGGCGTGACACTTTTGTCAGTTACCTCAAAGTTATTCTGCAAACTCATCCTAAATAGAATAAAGGATTCAATAGATACAGTAATGCGTGAAGAACAGGCTGGGCATAGAAAAGGGAGAAGCTGCCTTGACCACATTTTCACTCTACGACTTATATTGGAGGAACACATTGAAAAGCAAAAACCTTTTGTACTTAACTTCATCGACTTCAAAAAAGCATTTGATAGTATTCATAGACATTCTTTGTGGGAAAATTCTGAAGCAATATGGTTTACCATAAAAAATCATAAATATTATCAAATACATGTATGATGGTTACACATGTGCAGTTCGAGCAGAGGAAGGACTGAGCGAATGTTTCCCATTAGAAACTGGGGTTAAACAAGGATGTATTTTATCGCCCTTGTTTTGGAATTGTTGTGGACTTCATAATGAAGAAATGCTGCACTGGAGGCATCGAATGGATACAAGGAGACCATTTGGAGGACCTCGACTTTGTTGATGACATAGTTCTCATCAGCAGTCAGATAAAAACGATGCAGGTGAACACAAATGAACTATCATCAATAGCCAGCAAAATTGGGCTTGAGATCAATCATGAAAAGACTAAAGTCATGAAAAGTTTAATTCCAACAACAGATGACAACATATACATGGAAAACAAACCAGTAGAAGAGATCGATCACTTTATCTATCTTGGAAGTCACATTGATCGAGAAGGGGATACAAGCAAAGAAACTAGAATCATTCAAAAGAATAGTCTTTCAGAAGCCTTGAAAAGTTGTGGAAATCAAAACTAATCAGCACAAACACAAAACGTAGGCTATTCAAATCAGATGTACTATCAACCCTTACGTATGCGTGTGAAAGCTGAAAAACAACAAGAGATATAGAAACAAAGTTGAACGCATTCGAAAATAAATGTCTAAGGAAAATACTTGGTATAGCGTGAACCGAATTCAAAACAAACGAGGAAATTAGAGAAATCGCCAATCAACCACTAATATCTTCAGTAATAAAGAAAAGACGATGGTCATATGTTGGACATGTGATGAGAAGAGATAATAACCGAATAACAAAGCAAACCCTCATGTGGGAAACAACAGGTAAGAGAAAAAGAGGAAGATCCTGGGAGACACTGAGAAGAACATTGATGAGAAAGGCAAGAGCAGCAGGATTCGGCTCCCTCAATGAGATAGAGATGCTTGCACAGAACAGAGACAAATGGCGAGATTTGATAAAATATCTTTAAAAGAAAACTGCTAGAACAGAAATTCAGATAGGAGAAGGTGTATCTTGATTCTACGCCTTATGGGCCGGCTACGGCTCGAAAGGTCAATAGATAGATAGAAAGAAAACTAGTATACATGCGCTATCGACGTCTAGAAAAAAAACTTAAAGAAACATTATCAAATACTCAGATACTTGTTATATAGGCAATATATATATATATATATATATATATATATATATATATATATATATATATATATATAATGTACCTGCACTTTGGCGTACGTGTACCGGTTTTCTTTACTACTAGCTTTTTTTTTTTTACGTCACTCGTTGAGGTTGTAAATATTTTCCTGTCATTCGTTGAAGTTGTAAACATTTGTATTGTAACATTCAGAGGTCAAATCGATGTCTTGGAACTCCTCTGGTATTGCATCAGGGGTCAAAGCGCATTCAAGTAACCCACCGCCCGTATTATCTCCCCCACCGATGTACCCAATCGAGTTAAAGTAACCCTGTAATGAGTCAGGCTCGACACTACTTAGAGTGGAAAATGAGGTCAGTTATCACGATAACAGCAATCCTTTTCTCTGATTGGTTAATCCAGAGGTTAGTCATTTCGTTGGCTGGCGTCCGATAAAAATACTATTTTCAGATTGGTTAACCTAGATGCTAGTCGGGGATGGAATAATGTCGGCCAACTTTTATTTACCAGATTATATTTAAACTAGTCGAATGTGAGAGTTCGTGTTATAAGCGCGATTGGTTCAAGGAAGTTAATTTTAATACCACAGCTCAGTCTAGTGGCCTGTGTTGAGAGTATATTTTACGCTGTAAGTTGAATATTTTTTTCTGTTTTTCTCTTATCTCATAACGATGGGATACGGTTTATTGGTAAAAGGATATTCAATTGTATTGATGTCAATGTGTATAAAGTCTGTATGTTAAGGCTTATTGAGTGTATTATTCCATCGTTTTTTTATATGTTTATCTTATTGGTTGCTAAACAAGTTGATATTTTTAGTCTTGATGTGATTGTTATTCAATGATTAATGTAACATCTTGTAGTGAACATCAGTGTCCATTATGTTCAAAGCAGTTTAAACGGCGCCAAGCTATGGTTCAGCATATACGGGCCGCACATCGCCTTATACGCCATGCTTGTGCCATTTGTCAATGTTCATATACGAGTCGAAGTTCTTTAGCCAGCCATAGGAGACTTTAACATTCAGTTTCTACAACAGCTCCTTTACCATTGGTACTGTCTACCATACCAGCTTCAAGTATCGGCACCTGCTATAATACCACCTTTACCATCAGTACCGTCTACAACACCACCTTTACCATCAGTACCGTCTACAACACCACCTATACCATCAACACTCTCTACAACACCAGCTACACCATCAGCACCGATAATAAGTATTGTAACTGTTGTAATGTTATATAACATCAGCTGAATATTGTGGTATATATCTATTGAGATAATAAAAGAATTCTACTAAACTATACTTAAGTCTCTGTCTTAATTCCCTTGTTTCTGCCTGTATCTGTACAAAACTCTTGCTTGGATCACATTGTATTCGTGTTGTAATATTCTCACTTAACGGTAGTCAATGTTTATCCTATACATTTGTATATAAACAAAAAATGAACCATTTTGCCAAGTTTAACTGCGACTATACTTTTTATATAGACAAAAATTGCAGAATTTTTCTGTGATTAACAAGGAACGGAGGGAATTTAACGGCACCTCTACTACTGTTGTTGACCTTCTGCCAAGCCATTCTCTTAAGCTGTCCGGTATTTTTTCTCTTTGCTTCCCTCTATCTCTTCGGCCCTCAATTTTCCCAGTTTTACAATATATTCCAGCTGTTCTCTTCTCATTACATTGCCAAAAAATGATAATTGTTTCTTCCTAATATTGAAAATTAGTTCTCTTTTTGCTTTGGCCTCTTTCAGAGCGTTTTCATTACTCTTCTTAGCTGCTATCCATGGTATTCTCAACATTGTTCTGTAAAACCACATTTGCACAGGCTCCAGTGATTTTCTTATCTATTGTTCTATTGTCCATGATTCACATCCATATGTTAAGACTGGCGCAACATAACATTTAAGAACTCTTTTTCTTGTTTCTTTTATCAAAAAGAGAGCTAATTTCCAATATTAGGGAGAAACAATCATCATTTTTTGGCCATGTAATGAGAAGAGAACAGCTGGAATATATTGTAACAACTGAGAAAATTGAGGGACGATGAGATAGAGTGAAGCAAAGAAAAAAGATAGCAGACAGCTTAAGAGAATGGCTTGGCAGAAGATCAACAACAGAAATGATAAATAACTGTCGTGATGGAAAGTTGTGGAGAGACATGATCATCTACGCCAGCAGACTTGGCACATGATGATGATGATGATTGTCATAAATGGGTTGCATAGTGTCTTCCTGATATTTTGGAAAGCTGCTTTTGCTTGAGCCATTCTGCATCCCACCTCTGTTGTACATCTTCAGTCAGAGGTTAATAAATTTCCCAAATATTTAAATTCATTTACCTGTTTTAATATTGTTCCATTTGTCTTTATTTTGCACTGAGGTGATGTCGTTTACTTTGTTGTTACCATTACTTCTGTCTTTTTGCTATTAAGGCTGAGTCCTTTATTTTTGCCTTTGTTGACTATGTCTAACATTTCTTGTAACTCATTTTCACTATTAAAGATTAAGACTGTATCATCAGCATACCTTAGGTTATTTATATTAATACCTCCGATTGTTATTCCAGGCATGCCCCTTATGGATCTTAAAATAATCTCACTATATATATTAAACAAATCTGGTGACAGCACACAACCTTGCCTAACACCCTGTTTTATTTGTTGAAACATTCCCAATTGGTTTCCAGTTCTTATGGCCGCTGTTTGTTGCCAGTACATGTTCTTTATTATTCTTAGATCTTTACTGTCTACGTTTATGCTTTGTAAAATTTTGATTATTTCTTGGTGCTTTACTTTGTCAAATGCTTTGGTATAATCTATGAAACATAGGTATAAATCTGTTTTCACCTCTATGGCTCTTTCTACTAAAGATCTTATGATGGTATTACTCGTTCCTTTACCACTAACAAAACTCACCGTTCATTACTAATTTTTGGACTAATTTTGTTTCGCACTCTTCGTATGATGATTCTTATCAATATCGTTGTCAACAACAACTGAAACAGAAAATATACTACATGCTGGAAAGTAACTATAACAGAAACTGAAAATATACTCCATGCTGGAATGTAACTACAACAGAAAGAAAATATACTACATTCTAGCAAGTAACTACACCAGAAAGATAAAATATACTATATGCTAGAAAGTAACTAGAAGAGAAAGATAAAATATACTACATGCTAGAAAGTAACTAAAAGAGAAAGAGAAATTATACTACATGCTAGAAAGCAACTATAACTGAAAGAGAAAATATACTATATGTTAGGAAGTAGCCACAGCTGAAAGAGAAAATATGCTACATGCTGGAAAGTAACTACAACAGAAAGAGAAAATATACTACATGCTAGAAAGTAACTACAAGAGAAAGAGAAAATACACTACATGCCAGAAAGTAACTACAAGAGAAAGAGAAAATATACTACATGCTAGAAAGTAACTACAAGAGAAAGAGAAAATATACTACATGCTAGAAAGTAACTACAAGAGAAAGAGAGAATATACTACATGCTAGAAAGTAACTACAACTGAAAGTTTGAATATACTACATGCTAGAAAGTAACTACAACTGAAAGAGAGAATATACTACATGCTAGAAAGTAACTACAACTGAAAGAGAGAATATACTACATGCTAGAAAGTAATTACAACTGAAAGAGAAAATATACTACATGCTAGAAAGTAACTACAACTGAAAGAGAGAATATACTACATGCTAGAAAGTAACTACAACTGAAAGAGAGAATATACTACATGCTAGAAAGTAACTACAACTGAAAGAGAGAATATACTACATGCTAGCAAGTAACTACAACTGAAAGAGAGAATATACTACATGCTAGAAAGTAACTACAACTGAAAGAGAGAATATAGTGAAAAGAAATTAAGCTTTATAGTGGAAGTCCCAGATCTACACTAGCTAAATGTTAGACAGGTAATGAGAAACCAATATGCCGCACTATATTGCCTTTGTGGATCTCACAAAGGCCTTCGACTCAGTAAACAGAGATGGGCTCTACAGAGTGTTAGAAGGCATAGGCTGCCCTCCTAAATTACTTAAGCTGTTTATGTCCTTCCATGAAGACATGAATGATAAAATCTATTTTGATGGGAGTTCATCAGAGAGTTTCAAAGTCAAAAACGGAGTGAAAAGGGGATATGTCCTCGCCCCCATTCTTTTTGGCAAATTTTTTACCGCTCTCCTAAATTACGCCTTCGAAAACAGCTCAGGAGATATTTACATTCGCACAAGATCAGATGGCTCACTGCTCAACTTAGCACGACTAAGAGCAAAAACAAAAACAAATGTTGCCCTACTTAAAGAACTTTTATTTGCTGACGATGCGGCCCTAGTCGCTCATAGTGAAGCCACCCTACAATCGTTGATCAACAACCTGGACAAAGCATGCGACCTTTTTTCACTGTCAATTAACATTCAGAAAAAACAGTAATACTAAGTCAGGCCACATTAAACCTCTATTAACCACTCTAAAAGATTGTCCACTAGAATCAGTTCAAAAAATTACGTATCATGGATCCACAATTACGATAACCATTTCTCTTGATGATGAAATAAACAGCCGAATTGGTAAGGCAGCTACGACCTTCGGCAAACTCACAGAAAGGGCCTGGAACAACACGAAACTAGCACCAAAGACCAAACTCTCAATATATCAAACTTGTGTGCTTAGCACACTATTATATGGATCTTAAACCTGGACAACATACTCAAATCACGAAAAAAAAAGACTAAATGTCTTCCACATGCGATGTCTCCGTAGGATAATGCACATCAAATGGCAGGATAAGATAACCAACTGAACTGTCCTGCAACGTGCTAAGACCCTAACAATCATGTCGATGCTCAGATGTCGAAGACTAAGATAGCTGGGGCATGTCCAGCGAATGGAAGAAAAGC
The DNA here is from genome assembly GCA_032433765.1 of Megaustenia siamemsis. Classification (NCBI taxonomy): domain Eukaryota; kingdom Metazoa; phylum Mollusca; class Gastropoda; order Stylommatophora; family Ariophantidae; genus Megaustenia; species Megaustenia siamemsis. The sequence continues at coordinate 43,258,073 of JAVIAB010000047.1, forward strand.
GCATCCCAAGGCAAATACTATATGGCGAACTAACACACGGTAAAAGACAAATAGGCGGACCTAAACTACGATATAGAGATATCTGTAAACCATCTCTGAATGACTTCTCCATATGTGAATATGACTGGGAACATCTGGCAAGTGATCGCACATCATGGAGAGCATGTATAAGGAATTGTGTAACATCAGTCGAGACTGTGCTAAAGCAAAACTTAGAAGAGATTAGACTCATGAAAAAGGATGGAAAACCCCGTGGACCAGTGAGCCTGACTTGTTAATTATGTGACCGCGTGTGTTTGTCAAACATTGGTAGAATTAGCCACGAGAGAAGCTGTTGAACAAAAACAAAACTTAAAAAAAATACACAATAGCCTCCACTAGAGCGTCTGAGAAGACGAAAAGGGCCATATAAATGAAAAACCGCTGGACGAGAGGAAGGAAACATTGTAGTGAAACACAAATCATATACACTCTCATATCATTCCACAGAATGGGTAAGATATATGAAGCAAGTACAGGTCTCTTTCCGTCAGTCTATATCAAGTATCCAGGCTCGACCTCGTACGCGAGTGCTCACTATCGCATTTGGACCACGCTAATTGAAGCAATCAGGTAGGTCATTAACTTAACTTTCATATTTGCATTTAATTTAAGGTAAACAAAAACACAGGAAACGGCTACGGCTATTAATGAATAAGAAATTAAAGAGTCAGCTGTGAGTAATAGAAATATCTGCTCATGTTGTCTAATACAATAATTTACTTGTTCGCTGGAGCACTGTTGCAGCCATCATAAATACACGGCTGGAAGCTTACCTCGTGACACCCACATACAGCAAGTTGCACACATTATTGTCAAAGTTTGTCTAAAGGAAACACGTGTAGTGCAGGTGATAGTAGACAGGAGAAAATGCAAGGATGATACAAGTCTTTGGTAATATGGACGTCTGATGTTTGATTGCGGAAGAAGCACTGGGATATCTACAGTGGTGATAATGAACTGGCCCTATGATAACTTTTGTCTAGTGCGATACAAAATACAAAAAAAGAGACACACCTTCAGCAGGCAGTTTGATTTACCATCCAATTTACATATTATTTACTCCAGAAAAACTGTTTACAACTAAAATGATTACACAGTTGATCACAACTATTACCTGAATAAAGCAGTTCATTAACTTCAAACACACACACACACACACGCACGCACACATATTTATAATATTTGTGGACTTTTACCATGTATGGAAATGAAAAATGTAGCGTAAAAATACAATTTATAATGTTCAACTGTTTGTATTGTCAAGCCACACTTATGTATGTGAGTGCTGAACAACATCATCATACAGTGCCGTCTCCACAACGACGTTTGGCTACCATGGAGCACCATTCCGCTCTGTCTCTCTCTCTCTCTTGCTTTGATAGTTCAGGGTGTCGTAGGCTGACTTGTCCATCTTTTAATGTTACTCCTCCATGTTACTCTTAGTTTGCCTCTACCACCTTTACTATGTACTTTCCCTTCCAAGATTACTTTTATTAGGCTGCAGTGTCTTTTAACATGCCGTAAAATGTCATTTGTCTTGTTTGAATCGTGTTTAGTAGTTCTCTTTTCATTTTTAGTTATTTTAAGACTTCATCATTTTTTTCTTTTCTTTCCATCCAATTCTTCCTTTTGTTATATAAATCCACATATCAAGTGCTTCAATTTTCTGTTATATTTTCTTGTCTAATTTTTCTTCTATTTTCTTGTATATTCTGCACCATACAGGAATGTTGAGAAGATACAACATTTTGCTATTCTTAGTTTTAGCCCTGGTATTATTTGTCTTGATGTTAGTATATTTTCCATGGCGTTAAAATTACTTGTTGCCATTTCTATTCTTGTGTTTATTTCAGTTTTATATCTTAAATCACTCATAGCGCGTCAAAGGTAGCTGTAGCTTTGGCTCCATGTCTATTCTTTCTACATTGATATCCACGTGTAGGTTTTGAGTATTATCTTTGTTTAATATCAAAATTTTAATCGTTTTCATATTCCTATCTAATCCATATTATTTGTGTGTCATGTTTATTTAATTAAGTAATTATTGTTGATCTTTAAGATTTTCTGCTAGTGATACAGAATCATCAGCATTTCTTAAGTTATTGATTATCTTTCCATTAATGTTTAGACCTGGCATCTCTGTGATGTTTTTAAAGATTTTCTCAGTGTATAGATTGAACAAGCTTGGTGATAGGATGCATCCTTGTCTTACTCCTCTCTTTATATCAATGGGTGTAGAGTTCTCTTTGTTATATTCTATTATTGCTGTTTGCTCCCAGTGTAAATTACATATTAGTCGTATGTCTGTGTCATCTAGATGTATACGTTTAGGCAGTCTCCACAAGTTGTTTATGGTTTATTCTATAAAAAAACTTTGATGTAGTTAATGAAGCAGACATATATTGCCTTGTTTACTTCTGTAAACTTTTCTATCAACGTCCTCATGCAGAATATGGCTTCTTTTGTCCCACTAAAGTAAAATGCCCCTGTCACGGCACGTGGCGTATAGTGAAATATTGTGTTAGTGATCATACATTTTACAGACCTTCGGCACATGATTTTAGGGGTAATGTGGTTGGTATTACGCCCGTGCCGCTTTACTTTCCCAGGAAAAAATCCGGTACCCATTAAAGGCTGGGTGGGCCCGGAAGCCGTCGGTTGGGATAGAACCCTACCTCTTGTCCTTCGTAGTCCAGTTCTCTAACCACTGAACTTTGTTTTGTCCCACTGTTTTTTCCTAAATCCAAATGACTGTTGTTGTAATTCTATATTTATTTTCTTCTGAATCCTTCCTTGTGCAACTTTTAGCAAGTTTGTTGTTACATGGCTCATTCTTCTAAAGTCACTGCATTGAACTGCACCATTCTTTTTAGGCAATGCAATGAAAGTTGATGTCTATAGTTCATTTAATATGTATCCTGCCTAGTATATGTCACTGCATATGTCTGTGATCACTTGAATGCCAAAATCGTCTAGTGCTGTGATCATCACTATCCGTATGTTACCTGGTGCTGCAGCTTTTTCTTTCCCTGGACAACAATAACATAAAATCAAATAAATTAAGCGTTAGATGCATTCGAAGACAAATGTGTATACAATGACATGAATGAGCCACGAGAGAACTGTGTAGTAATCTGAATAATGGAAACAAAAAAAAATATATTCCTTTGTAATAACAATGGAATTAATCTTGTAAAGGCTGAACATATCTATAACATTAATAATTCGAAGCAGTAACTACAGCCTACCTAAAGTAGGCTATGGCAGCAATAGTACTTGTACAGATTATTATAGTTTCAGATAATCTCAGAACTAGAAGTGAAGGGAACCAACTACGTGAGAATCAATAGCACATGTTGTGTGATCCTTAAGGTGTGACAATACGAATTTAACCAGAACATTTCGATATTATTCATTGAATAGTATTACACATGAGAGTGATAACTATAGTTCATATTAGCAATCGAGGAAAATGGTGCAGACGAGTTTAAAATTAAAATTGAGGGTTGTATAAGGCCTTTGACTTCTTGAAGGACGGTTGGTAACAGGCAACCATGATAATTCAGTAGTTTGCTAAAATATTAGTGTCTTAACCCGGATGCTGATCCTCGAACAGCTTCTCTCGTGGCTGAATCTGTCAATATTGGATAGAGAGATCCGACCACAGAATGAACAAGATGTATTCGCGTGTTGCTTGACCTCGTCTCCTTTCTCCTGTGCCTTTGTCTTCTGAATTTGATATCAGCGCTGCCTCGAATGTTGTTGTGTCATTTTGTTATTTTTATTTTTCCCATATGCTACGATTTGCAGCCAGATTTTCTCAGTTTCTTTCACTGATAGAGAATTCACACAAAGAAGCCCTGCAAACATCCTTATATCTCAGCACTGGTCTGTCCTTTAGTCCCTGTCCGTACCTACGTTCGCCGTACAATATTTATTTGGGTATATGATTGTTTGCCAATCCTTTTACATGACCCAACCACCTTAGTCTCCAACTCCTACGTGTTGCCATGTTGGGCCTTAGTCTCCAACTCCTACGTGTTGCCATGATGAATGGATGTTTCGGCGCTTTTGAGGGTTGTAACTACAGACATAAGAGCCAATAAGAGTCAACATACGTTATATGCTGTTGTGTTCTATCTAATATTGCTACTGCTCTCATCACATTCTTCTATTAACTGGGTACCAAGATGGTGGAATAGAATTTGTGTTCTATTAATCGCTGCAGGGTTTGAGTTTGGAGGCTGATTAAGTTCAGCTCTCTATTGCATTTCTCTGCGTTAAATCGACCGGATATTCCACTTAACGGATTTGCGCCGATGCTACGGAGTCCGTAGCCTGGCTTGCGGTCGTTTTTTGGCAAATCAGGTATTGTGAATGAGACCTTAAAGTAAAGTAAAGAATCCTGTCCCACCAAGTGGCGTATAGGGAATATGGTGTAAGTGATCATAAATTTTACAGACCTTCGACACATGATTTTTGGGGTAATGTGGTCGGCATTACACCCGTGCCGCTTTACTTTCCCAGAAAAAAATCCGCTACCCATTTAAGTCTGGGTGAACCTGGAAGCCGTCGGTTGGGATAGAACCCTACCTCTTGTACTTTGTAGTCCAGTTCACTAACCACTGAGCTATCGCGGCTCCGAATGAAACATAACCCCGTCGTTAAGTCGGTATGCGTTTTACGTCATGACATTGAGAGCTGTTCAATAACTGTCGTTGTATTTGTTGGGTGCCAATTACTTTTTAGCTCCTTAATATGGATTTGTGTGCCAAGTTAACCGATGATTTCACTATAAAGATTCTGCACCGTCGTTTGGGTGTTCGTTCGAAGTGGCGCATTATTTGGTGTGAATCAAACGTTGTGAGTGCTTTCATTATTGTGTGAGCTCCGTTATCATTATGGACGACCGTATCTCCCTAACCCAACAGTACGCTCCAAATTAGGGGCGAGATGACAGAGAGTCCGATGCTGCTCGTGAATCTGCATCTGTGGTGCCACTCCCGTATCTTCACGTTGGTCAAGAAGGATGTTGCCTAATTCAGAAGAGCTACGAGGAGATCTGGGGTTGACTTTTGAATTTGTTTATAATATCACAAAGCGGGATTTGCTGGGGAGGAGATCTAAGCGCTTATGGACTGCTGTTCGATGTGTGATTAGGTTAATCCGAGAACTAACTAACTTTTTAACTAGATGAAATGTAAGCATGTTAAAATTAGCCTTAGACAACAGTAGAGATTTCTTAAGTACTAACGTCGTCATAACACACATACAGTGTGATTATTAATTTAAATTGCAATATGCAGATATAACAGAGCAAATATTATTGTCCACGTGGTATAGTGAATATATTCTCAACTAATGATTACTACTTTAAATCTTCTCTCTGCTGATGCAAGAGTGCGCGCTGTTCACATTAAAAAACAACACGCTCCAATTGCTACTTATGTTATAGTCCAGGACTACATGAATTTCTTTAATGAGGTAAGTTCATTTTGTTTCATCAAACATGGCAGGTGTCTCCGTTTCTCACTCTCGCACAAACTCCTACTCTCTCCGCCGTATCTTCTTTCTTTCTTAGAAACCACTTGAGAAATTGTCTTGTAATCACAAATAATTTATCTATCTATCTATCTATTGACCTTTCGAGCCGTAACCGGCCCATAGGGCGTAGACCAAGATACACCTTCTCCTATATGAATTTTTTGTTCTAGCAATTTCAAATACTTTATGTTTAAACGATAACAACAAAAAGGAAAAAAAACACCGTCATACGTATAGGAAACATGGTGTTATAGTTCGTTCAAAAATAATGTTTTAATTATCTCGGAAACTGATGAGTTTCTGTAAATCGTTTTCGTGAAATCTTATTTTTTTCACGGACCATGATTTTTTGCCCTACTGTCATGCATTTAAGAAAGATTTTTGCTTATTTGAGGTATATAAAAATATGATTTTCTTGTTTGTCCTAAATTTTAGGATTTTACAATCCAACATTTGTTGTAAACAACTCACCAATTAAAAAGACAAATTTCACGTGCACACCACACAATCTTAGAACCGTTTCGCACTCTTAACTTCAAAGAAAACACCACTCCGAGGTTTTTATTTGGTAATTTTATTTCCGGTTTCTTGTTAAATCGGTCCAGGGGCGTATTTTGACAAAATATTTATTCTCTCTCTCTCTCTCTCTCTCTCTCTCTCTCTCTCTCTCTCTGCGATCAAGACTCAATCAGAGTAGGGTTACAGACTCTCACATGAAGACAGCTGTCTGTTTAAGTGAATTGATCGACCCCACAGACAGAACATCATAATTAGAGTCTGTTAGATCCACTCTGATTGAATACCTCTTAAAACGTTGCACTGTGTTCTGCGCCAGTGGCCCAGTGCATCCGATTTCAGCCAGTATTTTATTCAGGTTTGCTTTCCTTAGCCTTTGATTGTCCCCAATCTTCCTGCAAGGCAGCAGATGATCTTTTCTGTAGGGAGGTTCTGCCCTTAGATGGTCGGCCCTCCCAGGTTTACGAGCACCATCTGCCCGAGTCACTAGAGGTGACTAACACAGACATGCACACAGCGATACGAGGCATGACTAATACTGACACACATTAAGATATATGACACATGACTAACATAAACATGCACACAAATATATGAGATATCACTAACCCAGACATGCACACACAAAGATATGACACATGACTAACACAGATACACACTAAGATATTAGATATGACTAAACACAGACACACATAAAGATATGAGACATGATTAACACGGACACACCAAGATATGAGATATGACTAACATGACACACACCAAGACATGAGCCATGGTCAACACACACACACACACACACACACACACACACACACACACACACACACGCACGCACGCACGCACGCACGCACGCACGCACAAACACACACACACACACAAACACACACAAACACACAAACACACACAAACACACACACACACGCACGCACGCACGCACGCACACACACACACACACACACACAAGCTAAGATATGTGCCATGGCTAGCACAGAAACACATCAAGATATGAGCCATGGCGTCACGGAATAACACCAAGAAATGAACCATGCCTAGCACAGAAACACATTAAGGTATCCATATGCTTGGGTTTGTTGTAGTCGGCAGACTCTTCTTAACGTGGGAAAACATCGACATACGAGACGCAAGCCCCGATTATCTGTTCACTGGTTTCGTTCAAACAGTTGTCAGGACATTTGAGAGTACAGTCTGACCCGTAGAACGTTCCCTTGCATGTACATGTCCCGGTTTACTATACACAAATGTCGTTGAAACAGTTGTCCGGACATTTGAGAGTGCAGTCTGACCCGTGGTACGTTTCCTTGCACGTACAGTCTGCACTTTCCGGGTCACATATGGTGTCACAGCCATCAAAACACGTCTATTTGCACTGTAGCCCAAAATTACCATCGGGACAAGTGTCATTGCAGGTGTAGCCAGGATGTTTACATTGTAGGCATTTTCCGGATTTTTCCTCACATAAAGGACAGACACTGAGACAAGACCCGGAGCAGTCGTGTCCATATATCCCATGGGAACAATTGCCCTGACACGTACCGATGATGACGTTGCAGCCTTTGCAACACCCAATGCACACTGCACAAAACAACCAAGAATGCCCGTCCAGACAATAGGTGTCTGTAAATGTTCGTACCTCACACACAGTCAGTGCACTGTCGGCCTGCGAAATGGTCATAATGGAAGTGTTAATCATAATGGTATTATTAATGAATATTCCTGTATGTGTGATAATTTGTAAGCTGTTGTGAAGTGACAACTTGATTTTTAAAACCATGAAGAGTTTAAAGTGTAAATTCATCACTATACAAAAGGAAAATGTTTTATTGTGCATACACTTTTGCAAGGAATCTAAAAGGGGTCGGTTATATGACTATTCAATGTAATACGGATACGCCTTTGGCTTGCATTGTTAGAAAATGAACATAATGTAAATTACTATAAAGTAAAATCTAATGTTTAGAGCATACGGTTTGATATTTTCCTAAAATTATATAACAAAAAACGATTTGTGCAAAATTCAAACTACCTTTGTACTTAAATGTTATAAAATCTGAAGGTCGGTGAAAAAATAAGTTTTCATGGAAAAGAATTACAGAAATTTGTCCAACAGTTTCCGAGATAATTGATCAACTCTGTGGGCACGAATTTGTGAACGAACTATAGTAAAGGTTCCCTTCACTTTCGCTAGGTTGTTAGGGAATATGGTACCAGTAATGGTTCTCTTTATGTTGTTATGGATCCAGAAGCCTGTGTGGTGATGGCCTTCGGCCCAATGCCATGTAATGATATCTGCAGGCATTTCTGAGTTCCCTTGTAGTTTCGTACAATGAGTTCCCTTGTAGTTTCGTACAATGAGTTCCCTTGTAGTTTCGTACAATGAGTTCCATTGATCAGGTCTTTGAGGAAGTAGAACTGCTCTGATGTTGGTGAGCTTTGGACAGTCAAAAAGGTGATGTTCTACTGTTTCATGTGGGTGTTCACAGAGTGGACATGGCGGAGTTTGGTTTCATTGTATTCTATTGATGTGGTTGCTCGTACATGACCAGTTCTCAGTCTGAAGATGGCGATTTGGTCTCTTCTCTTTAAGTTGTTACTGTTGTCATGGGAGTTTAACCTTGTCCTGTATTTAAAAAGATCTCTCCCTGTTTTTCCAATGGCCACCCATTTATCGCCTTCGCCGACGCGATGATATTGTCATCAAGCCGGCTGACAAGGGCGGCTCTGTGGTGGTATGGAGGAAAGACCTTTACATCCGTGAAGGTGATAAACAATTATCCGACTCGACTTTCTACCTCCCTACCCCCGACGACACTACTGTCTCTAACAACGCCGTGGTGCGTCGTACGATCCTCCATTTCATTCAGGATGGACTACTTCCCTCTAGCTCCTCCCGCATGATCCTCCCTGATCACTTCTTGGGCAGACCCTCTTTCTATAAGCTGCCCAAAATACATAAACCTGACTCTCCTGGACGACCTATTGTCTCTTCCATCTCATGTCCTACGGTTCTCATTTCTGACTTCCTTGATAGAGTCTTCCAACCCATAGTTATGGGGCTCCCTTCTTATGTCAAAGACACTAACGACGCCATTAACATCTTCTCCTCTATCACCCTCCTTCCTGATCGCCACTACAGCCTCTTCGTTATGGATGTCTGCTCCTTGTATACTTCTATTCCCCACTCCGACGGCCTTCGGGCTCTTCAGTTTTTTCTGGACCGTAGGATCCAACCTTCCATCGCCACTGGCATCCTCCTCCGTCTAGCGGAATTAGTCTTGAACCTCTAATCTTTCGAGTTCAATTGCAATTTCTTCACCCAGATTAGCGGTGTGGCGATGGGCACTAAAATGGGCCCTAGCTATGCTTGTCTCTTCATGGGTTACCTTGAGCACCAAATCATCCAAACCTACCAGGGCCCTATTCCCCTTATGTATCGTAGGTACATCGATGACTGCATTAGTTTGTCTGACCTTCCTGAGATTGAGATCTCCCGTTTCATCGAATATGTCGGACATTTCCACGCCTCTATCCACATCACCTTCCACATCTCAACCTCCTCCGTATCTTTCCTGGACATCCTAGTCTCCTTGGGCACCTCTCATCTTCTCACCTCGGTCTTCTACAAGGCCACAGACTCCCACAGTTTCCTCCGCTATGACTCCTCTCACCCTGAATCCTGCAAGAACTCTCTTCCATATTCACAGCTGCTCAGACTTCGTCGCCTTTGCCAAGACGAGGAAGATTTCCTTCACAACGCCCACCTGATGCTTGACTTTTTCCGCCGACGCCTCTATCCAGAAACAGCTCTCCTCCCTGCCCTGCGTCGAGTTCTCCACACTTCTCGTCATTCTGCTCTCACCCCCTCTACTCATCCCCCCTCGGACAAGGTGGTGCTCGCCCTTACCTACCACCCTCACCACTACGCTGTGATTAGGACTATCCACCGTTACCTCCCTATTCTTTGATCTGACCCCACTACTCGTCTGCTCTTCCCCGACCCACCATTAGTGGCCTTTAGACGTGACCGGAACCTCCGAGACCTTCTTGTCAGGAGCCGTCTTCCTGCCGCCCTCTTTAGCCATCGTGGTACCATCCGCTGCAACCGCAGAGTATGTAAAACTTGTGACCACGTTTTCCAGACCGACACTGTCCTCTTCCCTAATGGTCCGTTCGAGATCAGAGAGGGATTCACTTGCACATCGCGGGACATCATTTATGCCATCATCTGTAAGCGATGCAAGTTAACCTACATCGGTCAGTCTGGTCGAAGGATCGGCGATAGATGCCGTGAACACTTGAATGACATCACCTGAGAAGCGGACACTCCTGTAGCAGCCAACTTTAACTCGAGGGGCCATCGAGGTAAGACGGATGTCTTGGTTACTGGCCTAGTATCATACTCCTCTGATCACCACAGTCGTCTTACTCTGGAGCACCGTCTGATCGCTCGTTGATGTTGCCTCAGCCCTCGTGGCATCAATGTATCCCTGTCCCTCTGAGGACCTCCTTCCTCCGACTCCATCCCCCTACCTATGGACTTCTCTTCCTATTTCACTTCTTGGAGCTTCTACTCCTCGTCCATCCTTGTTCTCCATATCCGCTTTGTGTAACCCTTATCTTGCCTTCTTCACCCAAACCCCCCCCCCTCTTTTTCGCTTCTGACCACCTCCATGTCCTTCACCTCTTTATCACTGCATTACCTCTCTACCTGGACTGCACCATCTCTCTGCCCACCTCTATTGTTCCTCGTCCCTCCCACCACCTCTCTGCTGTTCCACTCCTAACTCACCCCATTCCTCTCTATTCACCTGCAGTCACTACTCCTCTATATTCCAGTATCCCCTTATCATGATGCCCACTTTCATTCCTCTCCTAGGACCCTCATCATCCCCTTTGTTCTATCATTTCCCTACTTGTTTACCTCCTTTGGTTCATACCTCTTGCGCACCATTCCCCTATTACTCCACTTCTTCCAGACTCCCTCACTGTCTATTCACTTCTGACCTACCGCCTCTCCTCCTATCCACTTCCCACATACCTGCTTCTCATCCCTCCTCTCTATTCCTCCTCCCCTATACTTCCCTACCTCTCAGGTGACTCACTTCCTCCGGACCACCCCTCTATCACTCTACTGCCCTTCTCCCTACCTACTTATACCGGTTTTCTTATTCTTCCTCTCCTCATCTCTCCCTCCGGTACTCACTCCCTGCATTCGTTGACCTATCTTTCTACTCTTCCAGTTCTAGGCCTTCCATTCTGTAGAGGCTATCTCTCTCACCCTTCTCCCAGTTCACTACTTTGTCTTTTCATTCACTCTTTCTTTTAGCCTCTCGCGGCTTCTCTCACTTGGCTTGTTCGAGTGATTTATGGCATCCGGGCCTTTGATTTGGGGCCTCTCACCATCGTTTCGCAGTAGTTTGGCAGCTTCGCTTATCTTCCTTCTCCCCTCACCCCGCTCTCTGATCCCCCCCTCCCACTTGTCATTCCACTCGCCTATCTCAACCACGTGTTATTTTCCTAACACATTCTAAACGCTCCTAGTCATTGTGACTTGTTTCAGCACGGAGGACTGACTTGCTGCAAGAAAGCTAAGTACATTTTATGATACTTTTTTGTCTTTTTCTCTTTCTCGTTTTCCATTTTATATATCTTGACGCCCATCCTACCGCTCCTCATCATCATCATCATCATGTAGTATTAATTTCTCTCTCCTTTCTTATTTCTACATCCTACTTTCCTAACCCTCCGCTTGATCATCTAACATGTAGTTATAGATAATTGTGCTTCACCGTTTGTTGTCGTTGACCTTGTATTCTGAAGAAGGCCACAGGCCGAAACGTCAGTACTGTGTTGTGTTCCTTCCTTGTAAAGCTGTCATCATACTTTGGAGTGTTTAGCACACCATACCACTGGCTCCTTGCTACCAGCTTTACCGCAGCATTGCAATTATTTGCCTGGCCACCCATTTAGCCAATCTTCTAAACTGTTGGGGTTAATAATATGTTTGATTTTGTTTAATGAGATCATCTGGATAAGTATCGATGGTTTTCCTTGAGACGGATGTTATTGATACTGCGTCAGCATTTGAGTCTATTATGTCATATATTTCTATACATATTTCTGGGTTTATGTAATGTGTATGTTCTTTGGTGACTCCTGATGGTTGTTTTTATTTTTCAGGTAGGTGATATTTTTCTGGTATGTTATGACATGCTGCAAAGTTGAGATCTGTTTGATTCTTTGGAACATTAATCCAAGTATCCACTATCTTTCTGTTAGGATGGCCTTTCTTTTTGTTTTTGTCTTTCATATAGCACCATAGTCGCCTTATCTCTTTTAATCTCTAAATGTTCTACATCGTATTGTATTTTTCATGCTCTCATTCCGCAAATGATGAGCCGTAGTGCACCGTTTTGTATCCTTATATTGACATGTTGGTTGTTTTGCTGCATGTTACTATGCTTCCCATATAGTACTACAAAGTCTTTTCATAACTTGTTGTCTTCGTGCTGCCTACTTAGTCAGGTTTTCTACTTTTTCTTCAGGTTCAGTTGATGGTCTAGTTGTACTCCCAAGTATGTGGGGTGCTCCTCTTTTTGTAGACCTCTATGTTGTAGATTAAACTTGATATTTGCCATAGCTGTTTTGTTACTTCTGGCAAATGTTGTGTATACTGTCTATGGTTCTCTGTACACCTTGCAGTTATGTATAGGGAATATGGTGCTAGTAAAGTAAAGGTTTCTTTCGCTTTTGCTAGGTAACTAGGGAATATGGTACTACTAAAATAAAGATTCCCATTACTCTAACTAGGTAGTTAGGGAATATGGTGTTAGTAACGGTTCTCTCTACATCTTGCATATTTGTATAGGATATATGGTGCTTGTAAAGATTTCCTTCACTATATCTATGTGGTTAGGAAATATGGTCAGTAAAGTAAAGGTTCCTTTTACTCTCGCTAGGTTATTAGGGAATATGGTGCAGTAAAGTAAAAGTCCCCCTCACATCTTGCTTGACGCATAGGAAATATGCTGCTAGTAATGAAGATTGTCCATGACCAGATCACATTTTCCGGTGATGTATCATTCCGAATGGAGCCTATTACTTCTGATCAGATAGTTATCATATTACTATGGTAGCTATGATATTAGTTACCATATTACTATGGTAGCTATGATATTAGTTACCATATTACTATGGTAGCTATGATATTAGTTATCATATTACTATGTAGCTATGATATTAGTTACCATATTACTATGGTAGCTATGATATTAGTTACCATATTACTATGGTAATAATTACTATTATTATCACTAACCACACACACTGGTCATGTGACCAGTATTAAGTTAAGCCGAAACCAATTGAAGGCTAAGTGCAGCTGTACTTCCTGTAGAAGCCCCTCAATAGAGTGGTCTCCATTTGTAATAACATAGGCTAGGATCGCCGTATTCCCTTTAGTGGTGGCTGTTACTGATATAGAAGACCCAGTATTGCAGTACCTCTGGGCTGGACTAGTAATTTCCCAGAATAGCCTGGGATAGATGAACTCCAACTTCTCCAGTAAGAGTCTGGAATGTCAAAAAAGCCATAACGACCGGCCACATCAATGTGTCGAAGGGCACACTGCCCGCATCAACTCCTGGCATTACGTCAACTCAACAACCCGATCTAAGCCTCAGTAGACCAGATCACCTTATGTTTACTCAAATATAATCAATGACAATTATAGATGTAGTTACAATTTTTGATTTAGTCAATTATTTTCCTGTAACTGATGTCTATAATTTCACTGTAATTGTTCATCAGTTATTACTTATAACAAATCTGTTCTCTTTACTTACAGTCTATGCTTGATCTGGCCATTGCTCTACCCGCAGAAATGGGTACTGATAGCGTCATCATCTGGGGAGCATCTTTCATATTCAAACCTAACCCGTCGAGAACATGCGAAATCATTGATAATTATGTGCGCAATACTCTTGGACCCTATGTCAGGAGATTGATTACAAAAATGAGTGATTGTAGCAAATACAGGTGTAATGGCCAAGGCAGGTGTGTTAAACGTGAATATGTTGAGAAGATACCATACGTTCTGGGAATAAATATTGAGAAAGGACAGGTCCGTAATGATAGTCAAGGCATGTACCATGACTATGAGTGCCAGTGTTACGAAGGTTCCATCGGTCCCTCCTGTGTTTCTTCAAGTGAGAAAGTTGTTGATGAAGAAGAATATGATTATTGAAAAAATATTATAAAGACAAACTACACTTCTACTCCTTCTAGAGCATAGGTCTTGAAAAAAATTTCCTAAGACGTTCTATTTCTTGCCATAGGTCTTCAACAAACATTTCCTAAGACGTTCTATTTCTTGCCATAGGTCTTGAACAAAAATTTCCTAAGACGTTCTATTTCTTGCCATAGGTCTTCAACAAACATTTCCTAAGACGTTCTATTTCTTGCCATAGGTCTTGAACAAAAATTTCCTAAGACGTTCTATTTCTTGCCATAGGTCTTGAACAAAAATTTCCTAAGACGTTCTATTTCTTGACATAGGTCTTGAACAAAAATTTCCTGAGACGTTCTATTTCTTGCCATAGGTCTTGAACAAAAATTTCCTAAGACGTTCTATTTCTTGCCATAGGTCTTCAACAAACATTTCCTAAGACGTTCTATTTCTTGCCATAGGTCTTGAACAAAAATTTCCTAAGACGTTCTATTTCTTGCCATAGGTCTTCAACAAACATTTCCTAAGACGTTCTATTTCTTGCCATAGGTCTTGAACAAAAATTTCCTAAGACGTTCTATTTCTTGCCATAGGTCTTGAACAAAAATTTCCTAAGACGTTCTATTTCTTGACATAGGTCTTGAACAAAAATTTCATAAGACGTTCTATTTCTTGCCATAGGTCTTGAACAAAAATTTCCTAAGACGTTCTATTTCTTGCCATAGGTCTTGAAAAAAATTTCCTAAGACGTTCTATTTCTTGCCATAGGTCTTGAACAAAAATTTCCTAAGACGTTCTATTTCTTGCCATTGGTCTTGAACAAAAATTTCCTGAGACGTTCTATTTCTTGCCATTGGTCTTGAACAAAAATTTCCTGAGACGTTCTATTTCTTGCCATAGGTCTTGAACAAAAATTTCCTAAGACGTTCTATTTCTTGCCATAGGTCTTGAACAAAAATTTCCTAAGACGTTCTATTTCTTGCCATTGGTCTTGAACAAAAATTTCCTAAGACGTTCTATTTCTTGCCATAGGTCTTCAACAAACATTTCCTAAGACGTTCTATTTCTTGCCATAGGTCTTGAACAAAAATTTCCTAAGACGTTCTATTTCTTGCCATTCGTTTTGAACAAAAATTTCCTAAGACGTTCTATTTCTTGCCATTGGTCTTGAACAAAAATTTCCTAAGACGTTCTATTTCTTGCCATAGGTCTTGAACAAAAATTTCCTAAGACGTTCTATTTCTTGCCATAGGTCTTGAACAAAAATTTCCTAAGACGTTCTATTTCTTGCCATTGGTTTTGAACAAAAATTTCCTAAGACGTTCTGTTTCTTGCCATTGGTCTTGAACAAAAATTTCCTGAGACGTTCTATTTCTTGCCATAGGTCTTGAACAAAAATTTCCTAAGACGTTCTATTTCTTGCCATTGTTTTAAGGTCAGAACGATCTTAAAAAACTATGAGTATTATTTTTACACGTTGTTTTATATTACAATTATATGTTTGTTGTGCACAATATTTATAAAATATAACTAGAACTCACTCTAATTAAAATTAAACAACATTACTGCAAAACAAATAACACTATTTACTTGTGTTTTTTTTGGTCCAAGTGTTATTCTCAAACGTTATGAACTGTAGTCAAGTGATATGTTAAATGGTTCTTTTGTACATTCGGTTGGGTGAATGAGAGAAGCCTCTCATAATATAGATATCTGCAACAGTATAGCCTCATTATGAGTAAAGAATAGTGACACTGTGTCCTTCCAAGCATGTCGTAAGAGGCGACTAAGGAGGTTGATCGATGGCTTGACAAGCTGTCATTGTAAAAAGTATTGTTATGGAAACAGAACCATATATTTTAGAAGCAGTGATCTCTGGAATATGTGCCATCTTGGCACGCAAGGTTTCTGTTTTTGAGTTTGTGGTTCTACCCTATGTGCCGTCTTCGGCTCGAAAGGACAATAGATAGATAGAACAGTATAGAAAATCTGGTCAGAGAAGGAAATGTCATCGAACAAATGTTGATGCTTGCTAGATTCTTCACATACTAAACGTGGCCTGTCAACTCTCAGGATATTCAGAGAAGTCAACAACGGAGTGAAACATGGATGTGTCCTCGCCCCCACCCTTTTTGGCATATTTTTTGCTGCCCTTCTAAATTATGCCTTCTAAAACAGCTCAGGAGACATTTACATTCGCACAAGATCAGATGGCTCACTGTTCAATGTAGCACGACTAAGAGCAAAAACAAAAATAAATGTTGCTCTACTTAAAGAACTTTTATTTGTTGACGATTACAGTTCTAGTCGCTCATAGTGAACCCACCCTACAATCGCTGATCAACAACATGGAACAAGCATGCGACCTTTTTACACTGTCAATTAATGTTCAGAAAACAGTAATACTAAGTCAAGGCGACATCAAACCTCTATTAATCACTCTAAAAGATTGTCCACTAGAATCAGTTCAGAAATTTATGTATCTTGGATCCACAATTACACAAACCATTTCTCTTGATGATGAAATAAACAGTCGAATTGGTAAGGCAGCTACGACTTTTGGCAAACTCACAGAAAGGGCCTGGAACAACACGAAACTAACACTAAAGATAAAACTATTAATATATCAAACTTGTGTGCTTAGCACACTATTATATCGATCTGAAACCTGGACAACATACTCAAATCACGAAAAAAGACTAAATGTCTTCCACATGCGATGTCTCCGCGGAATAATGCACATCAAATGGCAGGACAAAATAACCAACTTAACTGTCCTGCAACGTGCTAAGACCCCAACAATCATGTTCATGCTCAGATGTCGAAGACTAAGATGGCTGGGGCACGTCCAGCGAATGAAAGAAAAACGCATACCCAAGCAAATAATATATGGTGAACGGCCGAACGGCACGGAAAAAGACAAATCGGCAGACCTAAACTACGATATCGAGATAACAGTAAATCATCTCTGAATGATTTCTCCGTATGTGAAACTGAATGGAAACATCTGGCAAGTGATCGCACATTATGGAGAGCATGTATAAAGACATCCATCTTGGACTTCCGTTTTCAAGATGGCGGAACTAAGTCACGTTCTCTCTATCGCTGCAGAAATTGCTTTGGAACGTTATCAATTTCGGGTTTCCGTTACAATTTTCTGCATTCCAGTCGAAATTATGTTCTACTTGTCATATCTGCGCCATTGAATTGGCGTTGCACGCACGGCAATACTTCGTTTTGACAAATCAAGTGTTGTGAATGCGCCTTCCACCATCTAATGTTGATCTGCATTTTACGTCACACTGAGTGCTGTTCAATGACCGGTTGATGGAGATGCTTGCCGCAAGTTATTTACAATTTCCAACGCATTAATGTGGTGGGCTCCGTCAAATCAGTCGAAGTTTTATCTCTTTGGGAAGTTCGCACCGTGTTTCGTTCGTTGTAGACTGCATTCACTAGAGTTATCATGAATACATGGGCGCAGCCATATTGTGCGTGCTACGTCATCATATTGTTTCATCGTGTGTCCCAAGACCGACCATGCGCTAATCTTGCGATCTGTTGTTTGGTGTGCAACGGGGATAATCTGACGACGAACTGTGTTTTGTATGTTCGGAGTTGGAGTCAAACACGATGTCCTAACATCATCAGGCGCCATTCATTTAAATACTATGACGATCATCATTTTCAGGAGGACGTGATCTTCCGGGCAATGTGGTGGATAGGCGGCAGGAACCAGTGAAGGCTATGTCTGAAAAGTGTTCCTTGTTGCAGTTTCCTCATATTCCAAGTCCGGCTTGTTGCAGGAGCTACTGAGTTAGGTGCTCTGTGCACACCGTGAGCTGTGTGTTTCATCCGTTTTGATCATGTTCCGATATTCCAATTGCTTACGATGAATGCTGATATCGCATGACAGGGAACAGTTGGCTGTGTTAACTTCAGTGCTGTTTCGCCTTATGTCTTTTGGCGTGTGCTGAGACTGCTATGATGGGGACTACAGCTACCTTTCTTTGTTTGGGAGATGACTTAGTAATTCGAATGATTCCACTGGCACGGGCGGTTGAGCAATTATGGATTTTAATTCGTTTGCAGTGATACCGGGGCCTTCCATAACCATAAACCATAATCATGTATAAAGAATTGTATAACATCATTTGAGACTGTGCTAAGGCAAAACTAAGAAGAGAAAAAGACTCATGAAAAAGTAAGGAAAACCCTGTGGATTAATGGGCATGACTTTTTCATTCTGTCGCCGTGTGTATTTGTCAAACATTGGTAGAATTAGCCACGAGAGAAGCTGTTCGACAACACCAAACCTTAAAAGAAAAAAAATACACAATAGTCTACACTAGACCGTCCGACAAGACGAAAAGGGCCATATATATACTGAAAAAACAAAAATTCTATTTTTCACATTTTCTCTTTTGAAACCCAAATTATCTACCTATAACTAAACACCTTCCAAGAAACAAATATTTCTAAATAATCATTTACTAAAACACCACTGAATGTTTCTCTAAATGTCAAATAAAATCAAAGTAAATTCCTCAACATTCTCTCTGAATAAAGTTTTCTGGAATATCTTCTTCTAATATAATGCCATTTTGACTCTAATTAGTTTTTTTTTTTACTGTTTCAAAAGCTAACTAGCTCGCCTTTAAGTATTGTAGCACCAATATTGATGTCGTCATGTTTTCTGCTTAATTAATATCAACTCTCTTGGAGATAGTGGCACACAAAGCTGGGTTCTGCCATTGCTCCCTGATCGCGTCGCAATATTTAACTTCAAAGGAAAACCAAAACCAAAACCAAAACCAAAACCAAAACATTGTAATCGCACTATCTGGCAATAGTATTAAATATGATGTAGCCAACAATGCGGTTGGCGAGTTAGTGTCGCATAACTAAGATATGACATAATTATGCTATTTTGTTTTATTGAAGTCTGCATTGTGATGGGCTGTACAATCTTACCCATACTCTTCGTAAAGGCGATGCAAGTAATACTGAAAGCCGCAAAAGGAGTTACAAATGGATCAGACATTGGAAATAGAGACATACCACCACTGAAAGCATTCATGGATGACATAACGGTTTTAGCGTCAGAAGAGAGCCATGCCTGAATGATGTTCGAAGGCCTATGCGTGCTCATTGTGTTTTACCGGGTGAACTTCAAACCGAAGAAGTCACGGAGCTTTTTTATCAGATGAGAAAAGTCCAAGGAAGTCACAATTAGTTTAGCGAACCAGAGGATCCCAAAAGTCCTTGAGGAGCCAATAAAGAGTCTAGAGTGTATGACGCCTCATCGAAGGACACGAAGGCCGTCCAGAGAGTAAGAGAGATGGCAGAGCAAGAGTTACATATAATTGATAGGAGCAGACTTTTAGGAAAGTTCAAAAGCTTGTGCCTCCAGTTCATGTTGATACCCAAATTGCTATGACTCTACTGATATAATTCAGCTCAAGTACCGTGAAAGCGACGGAGAGCAAGATTAGCAAGTACACGAGAAAATGCCTGGGAGTACCATCAGGATTGGATGTAGCGCTGTACTGCAAAAAAACTAAGCTGGACCTCCCGTTCAAGTCAGTCCTAGAGGAATACATGCCCTACTAAGAGTTATGTTACAAAGCTCATGAGACGAAGCAGTTCAGACAGTGGAACCCACATTGATGGCTGGTCGCAAATGGAAGGCGTGTGCAGCAGTAAGCGAAGCACGTGAAGTCTCTTCAGTTGTTTGCTATTATGGGGACTGCAGCAGCCTTTTTTTTTGTTTGAATATTTGATGAGATGTTAATTCTGATGATTCCATGGCGCGGGCGGTTCAGCAATTATGGATTTTCATTCGTTTGTACAGCCCCGTGGCCTTCGAATAACTATAACAATAACTTTTAGGGGATTGTATCCCTTCACATGTTTCCAAAATGTATCTTTTCCGAATTGTGTTAGGTAGTTCTGTTTCTCAACCTCAGCTGCTTCAGAACATCGCTGTTTGTTTTCTTTTTGCTCAGTCCGATTCCTCTTATTTTTCTATAGCTCCAGCATGTCAAAGAATTTGCTTTTCTGTTCTTTCCTATTTAATGTCAATGTTCCTGCATTCTACAGGAAGGTTGAATAGATATCACATTGTAGATCAGTTATGCCGTCTTGTCTTCTCACACAAAACATTTATGACTGTGTACTCTTCCTTTTTATTTTAGTTCATAGTAAATCTGTACCTATTAATTAATTAAAATGTGCTATAGTCCGTTCAGATTCGTTTGCCTAGACATTAATTTATTTTTTTCAAAATCTTATTGTTCATTTGCATTGATCTTTTGAATTAGGTTTAGAATACTAATGTCGCTATAAAAATATTTTTTTATCAAAGAAATGTGATCCAGTTTCAAAGATGCCTTATTTAACCTATATTAAAAAAAAGTTAATCGATATTATGTATAGTATATTAACCGGCGGGATTATGTAGATGCTTACATCTCGCAGCTGATTCTTTAACATATAGGCATGACCTTCACGGCTGAATGCGCACCGTCCTAAAATAGTTATGTTTCCACTATAAATTTTTATAAAAAAATGTTACATATGAAATTTCCCGTTTAGCACAAAATGACATTTTAGCCGAAACCGGAAATTATGTGACGTCAAAATCACGGCCGTAGACTCGAGTTCGAGTCATAATTCAGAGGCAAATCTCAATATTTACAGAAAGGAGGCGGCACTATCCATATTATCTTCTGCAAGTCTATGTGAGAATGAATATAAAGGCAAAATATTTTACTGAGCATAACATTGCTATAAAGATTTATCAATACTTCTGCAGAGAGCGTAAACAGGGACATCTTTATTGTTCTTTATCAAACCCTGAGAAGAGAACAATGCATATTTTAGGTTTGTGTAAACGTTCATTTGATCGAATAGTTAAAGGAAGCGGATATTTATTGCCAACAAATGCAAGAAAGCAAGGAAGGAAAGAAACGTTAGACAGTTTTGATAAGGACCTAGTAAAAAGAGAAATCTGTCGAATGTTTGATATAAACGAAGAAGTGACACTTAGAAAGTTGAAGCTTTGGCTGAAAACTAACAACGACATTGAAATATCAAAAACTTCATTATGGAAAATATTAAGAAGTGCAGGCTTCACCTTTAGAAAGTATGCTGGTGGAAAAAACATTATTTGTGAGAAGCCACATCTAGTAGCTCTTAGAAGCAAGTATTTACGTGAAGTGAAGGAAATGCGCGAAAATGATTATGATATTGTTTATTTAGATGAAACTTGGATCAACGCTCATCATACAAATGAAAAGGAATGGCAGTTAGCAGATGGAAGTATTAAAAGATCAGTACCAAGCAGTAAAGGGCAACGTTTGATAGTTGCACATGCAGGTAGCAGACATAATGGGTTGTTGCAGAATGCTCATCTCGTTTTCATTTCAAAATCCATAGACAATAGAGACTACCACTCCGAAATGAATGGGCACATATTTAAAGACTGGATCGAGAAAAGTATCCTTCCAATATTAGATCGACCTTCTTGTCTGATAATGGACAATGCTTCATACCATAACGTAGTTAACGTAGAAGATAGAATCCCAACATCATCAAGTACAAAAGATGCAATCAAAACGTGGCTCATAAAAGAACACATACAAGTTAACGACAGCTACTTGAAACCCGAATTGCTTAGCCTTGTAAAACAGACACAACGTACAAAGATATTTAAAATAGACAAGTTAATTCAAGAACATGGCCATAGATGTTTGAGACTACCTCCATATCATGCACACTTAAATCCTATAGAACTAGTTTGGGCAAAAGTTAAAGGACACGTAGCATATACAAATAAAACTTTCAAATTATGCGATGTTGAGACACTTACAAATCAGGCTCTATCAAATATAAATAAAGACAACTGGGTAAAATGTGAGGATCATGTGTTACGACAAGAAGAGGAATATTGGAAAAAGGATGGTTTGTTGTTTGTTCAGCCGAAAGCAGTAATCGACCTATTTGCCTCGTCTGATTCTGAATGATCATTACTCTGATTAAGTCTACAGATAAATAGTTTGATTTGCAAAATTTCCTAGTTGATTTGTTAAACAGTTTATTGTTCAAGACCACCCAAGCAATCAAAAATATGTTATAAGCAAACCAACAACCATTACTTTGAATGGAAGCCTGCTTGAGTCAGTACAGAAGTTCAGCTATCTTGGATCCACTATTACAGCCACACTTTCCTTAGATGAGGAACTAAATGTACGTATTTGAAAGGCAGCGACAACATTTGGGAAACTCACACCAAGAGCATGGAACTATATCAAATTGACTCTACGAACAAAAGTTCTATATATAATTTAAAATGTGTATACTTGCCACCAAGTAAAATTTTATGGACACGCCTATGGGTCATCGTTGCACTAGATTACTGTAAAACACTTTGATTAGGGTCAAAATAATAGTTACATGGGCAAAGATCAAAGGAATTCGCCGCTTTAAGAAAACCGTTATAGCTAGACATCGAGTAACACATATGTTCTCGTGACATGGACATTTTAACACCGTATGCCAAAAATCATGTGAAATCATCAAGAACTTTTTGAATTATAAATCATAACATCTCGGCAAACGATTCTGAACGGACTATAAAAGTCCCGCTTTCGAATGAACACGGGATGGTTCAGCTAAGTGACACTTTTTTATACTTTTTTTTACATTAATTTACTACCGTCTCTCTCTCTCTCTCTCTCTTTCTCTCTCTCTCTCTCTCTACTATACATGCACTATATACATTCTCCTTACTTATTTCATGATCATTCCGTATCTTCCCCCTTTGTATCATTAGTTTTATTACTCCGAATCATGTAGTAGAATATATATTCATTTCGTTGTCTGTTTCTATTTATGTTGTTTGTGGATTCTGAAGAAGGCCGCATGCAGGCCGAAACCTCAAATACTTTGTTTTGTCCTTTTTTGTAACGTTGTCACTAGACTTTGAAGGATTATATTTGTAAAACCTGCCATTTGCTCTCCGCTACCAGTCTTACCGTAAGTAAAGAGCCCGGTCACGCCAAGTGGCGTACAGGGAATATGGTGTTAGTGAACATCAATTTTACAGACCTTCAGCACATGATTTTTAGCGTAATGTGGTCGGTATTACACCCGTAAAAGAAAATCTGAAAACCCCCCCACCCCAAAAAAAAGATAAAAATAATGTCCGCTGAGAAAGTGCGTCCGGGTGAGTTTACTAGTAGACGATAATTAATGATAAGCACTTAAGGGAGCCGCGATAGCTCAGTGGTTAGTGAACTGGACTACAAAGGACAAGAGGCAGGGTTCGATTTCATCCGACGGCTTTCGGGTTCATCCAGCTTTAAATGGGTATCGGATTTTGCGGCGTGGGCGTAATGCCGACCACATTACCCCAAAAATCATGTGGTGAAGCTCTGTAAAATGTATGGTCACTAACACCATATTCCCTATACGCCACCTGGTGGGGGCTCTTTACTTTTTTTTTTTTACTTTCTAAATGACGCTGTTGATGCGAATATGGCTAGCGTTGTCGCCTACTTATTTGGTAGGTTTATATAAAATATTAACATTAGGTGAATTTGTTTTCGAACCGATGCGAGCTCTGGTTCACGTAGCTCTGAAAATGGCCATCGGGCATTCTCTCTGTGGAAGAAGGGAACTGTGCAGAAGATCGTGGAGGAAATATTGGCACTAACCTTATAATCTTCACTGAGCTCACGCAGTCACGAGTTATTGAGTTATTTGCGGGTCATCATCATTGCACTCCGAACATGTCCATAGGTGATCAGATCCCCTCCTCAGCAATGCCCTCAGTGTCCAGCGACTTACGACTCCAGTTCTATGTTGGTTGATAAGTCTTCTTACACGGCCACCAAGTTTCTCATTTCTGGCTGTGCCCATCTTAACTCCCATTTCCATCATCCGAAGAAGCGACGTTGATCTGTGTTTGTCGAAGTCCTGTGCTCTTCCCACATCTCGGAGGGCATTGATGATGTCCGCCTGATCCATCGGTTGCCCGTCCTCAACGACAGCGCAGCTAGCCAACCTGTCCGCTCTCTCATTTCCCCGTACTCCCGCATGTCCAGGGACATAGACAAAGGTGACCTTACTGTATTGGCACAAACCATATATTCCTCATAGAGCTCGCGCAGTCACGAGTTGGCACAAACCATATATTCTTTATAGAGCTCGCGCAGTCACGAGTATTGGCACAAACCTTATATTCTTCATAGAGCTCGCAGCAGTCACAATTATTGGCACAAACCTTATATTCTTCATAGAGCTCGCGCAGTCACGAGTATTGGCACAAACCTTATATTCTTCATAGAGCTCGCGCAGTCACGAGTATTGGCACAAACCTTATATTCTTCATAGAGCTCGCAGCAGTCACAATTATTGGCACAAACCTTATATTCTTCATAGAGCTCGCGCAGTCACGAGTATTGGCACAAACCTTATATTCTTCATAGAGCTCGCGCAGTCACGAGTTGGCACAAACCTTATATTCTTCATAGAGCTCGCGCAGTCACGAGTTGGCACAAACCTTATATTCTTCATAGAGCTCGCGCAGTCACGAGTATTGGCACAAACCTTATATTCTTCATAGAGCTCGCAGCAGTCACAATTATTGGCACAAACCTTATATTCTTCATAGAGCTCGCGCAATCACGAGTATTGGCACTAACTTTATATTCTTCATAGAGCTCGCGCAGTCACGAATATTGGACAAACCTTATATTCTTCATAGAGCTCGCGCAGTCACGAATATTGGCACTAATCTTATATTCTTCATAGAGCTCGCGCAGTCACGAATATTGGCACAAACCTTATATTCTTCATAGAGCTCGCGTAGTCATGAATATTGGCACTAATCTTATTTTCTTCATAGAGCTCGCGCAGTCACGAATATTGGCACTAATCTTATTTTCTTCATAGAGCTCGCGCAGTCACGAATATTGGCACTAATCTTATTTTCTTCATAGAGCTCGCGCAGTCACGAATATTGGCACTAACTTTATATTCTTCATAGAGCTCGCGCAGTCACGAATATTGGCACAAACCTTATATTCTTCATAGAGCTCGCGCAGTCATGAATATTGGCACAAACCTTATATTCTTCATAGAGCTCGCGCAGTCACGAATATTGGCACAAACCTTATATTCTTCATAGAGCTCGCGCAGTCACGAATATTGGCACTAATCTTATTTTCTTCATAGAGCTCGCGCAGTCACAAATATTGGCACTAATCTTATATTCTTCATAGAGCTCGCGCAGTCACGAATATTGGCACTAATCTTATTTTCTTCATAGAGCTCGCGCAGTCACGAATATTGGCACTAATCGTATATTCTTCATAGAGCTCGCGCAGTCACGAATATTGGCACAAACCTTATATTCCTCATAGAGCTCGCGCAGTCACGAATATTGGCACAAACCTTATATTCTTCATAGAGCTCGCGCAGTCACGAGTTGGCACTAACCTTATATTCTTCATAGAGCTCGCGCAGTCACGAATATTGGCACTAACCTTATATTCTTCATTGTCCACCTGTAGGTACGAGTGTTATCACAAACATTTTTTATTCATAGGCCACTTGTTGTGACGAGCATTGGCACAAACTCTTACATTCTTCATAATCCACTTGTTGTGACGAGCATTGGCACAAACTCTTACTTTCTTCATAGGCCACTTGTTGTGACGAGCATTGGCACAAACTCTTATTTTCTGCATAGGCTACTTGTTGTGACGAGCATTGGCACAAACTCTTATTTTCTGCATAGGCTACTTGTTGTGACGAGCATTGGCACAAACTCTTATTTTCTTCATAGGCCACTTGTTGTGACGAGCATTGTCACAAACTCTTATTTTCTTCATAGGCCACTTGTTGTGACGAGCATTGGCACAAACTCTTATTTTCTTCATAGGCCACTTGTTGTGACGAGCATTATCACAAACTCTTATTTTCTTCATAAGTCAAAATTAGAGCTGGTTTCCCATTGAATTATTTCTAAGTGTCGCCTTCAAAAATTTTATTCATTGGTCAACGTCACAACGGGGAACTGATGTTGGTGCTCGTCTATCGGGGTCAATAAAGGAAACATTGTGAGACCACATTGTGTTAGGTTGTGTTAAAGGTTAGCTTATTAGATCACTTATGTTGATAAATTTTAACATCATCATCATTGCCATCAGCCGATAGAATGTGTTCAAAGTTAGCTGATGAGACCACTTATGTTTATGTCAATGAATATTGTCATATCGAAAATGTATGTTCAAACAGGTTCTCGCCAAAATGAATTTATTATCTTCAAACATATGCTGCAACCAATTAGCTCATTAACGTAAATTATTAAAATTAATCGCGCAGTAAAGTGGTTATTTACGAGAACTAGTAAACGCTTCCGACCTAGCATATATCATTCTAAGCACGTGTTTTACACATGGCGCTTGCAAAACTGTGCATTGCATTATAAAGGTGCACTTGAAGTGGAATTTATGGGCAGGGGTCGATGTATATGTCTTAGAAGATGAACTACGAACAAGATGACTTTTATGAATAAATAAATGAGAGGTGTCTAGTTTAGCGACCACACTCCGAGAACTGGCGAGGGCCGCGCCAAGTGTAAGTAAATAATCGATCTATTTTTAAAAAAATAATGGTACAATATTAAATAGCAATAAGCATTGGCAAGATTATATTCCATCAGAAATTACTACAAGGAAAGAAAATGTAAACTGGTCGCTATCATGATACTGCCCAAATCTAAATCAAGCAGTACGGAGGATACATCCTATCCTCTAAAGAGATCAATAATAGCATGATCTTTACATGAGTATAAAAAAAATTGAAAAAACTATCATTTCATATTAAATTTGCTAAAAATTTGCTCACTTTAGACTTAAGCTTGTTTTTATTGAATAGACTTATTCGTGTGTTAACCCCCCCCCCCCCCCTTTTTCACCTTTATCTCCCCATAAATAAAAAGCATCTATAGATCAACCATTTTTAGTGGATGATTAAGTGCATAACGAAAGTAGGACAAATCATGTCGATATTAAAATAAGATCTTTAAAAACGCTTAATCAGTTATTTTCCTTGATTTATTTTTCCTGAGAGCAAACTTTGTGAAAGTGCGTGGAAAGTGCTTTTCTCCAAACAACTTTATTTTATTTTTTAAAAAAAAGAAAAAAATAACAAGAACAACAACAACAACAACAACAACAACAACAACAACAATAAATGTTAAATTCTCTATTATTTGTTCCTGAAGTAACGATAACATAATGCTGGCCGTATGCGAAATGTGATACAAGTAAAACATCCACGCGGTTAAAAGACTATCATTAGCGTCTTACTAATCGTCTATGTAAATGACAGAATAAATCAGCAAGAAAGACTCAACGGGTGCAACAAAGAGGAAATACATACAATAACAGCAGACAATGGCTGAAGGTGAGTGTGTAGCTTGTTCAAAGATATCGAGAAGTTATCACTCCCATTACATACACTGGACTTGGAAATGAAGAAAAAAGAGAGACAGACTTGCAGTGAAGAGCGACAAACAATAGCGGATGTATTAGGTTGTAAAGAGAGACAGACTTGCAGTGAAGAGTGACAAACAATAGTGGATGTATTTGGTTGTAAAGAGAGACATACTTGCAGCGAAGAGCGACAAACAATAGTGGATGTATTAGGTTGTAAAGAGAGA
This sequence comes from Megaustenia siamemsis, assembly GCA_032433765.1. Classification (NCBI taxonomy): domain Eukaryota; kingdom Metazoa; phylum Mollusca; class Gastropoda; order Stylommatophora; family Ariophantidae; genus Megaustenia; species Megaustenia siamemsis. Next base: position 43,286,155 of record JAVIAB010000047.1, read on the forward strand.
CAGACTTGCAGTGAAGAGCGGCAAACAATAGTGGATGTATTTGGTTGTAAAGAGAGACAGACTTGCAGTGAAGAGCGACAAACAATAGTGGATGTATTTGGTTGTAAAGAGAGACAGACTTGCAGTGAAGAGCGACAAACAATAGTGGATGTATTTGGTTGTAAAGAGAGACAGACTTGCAGTGAAGAGCGGCAAACAATAGTGGATGTATTAGGTTGTAAAGAGAGACAGACTTGCAGTGAAGAGCGACAAACAATAGTGGATGTATTTGGTTGTAAAGAGAGACAGACTTGCAGTGAAGAGCGACAAACAATAGTGGATGTATTTGGTTGTAAAGAGAGACAGACTTGCAGTGAAGAGCGGCAAACAATAGTGGATGTATTTGGTTGTAAAGAGAGACAGACTTGCAGTGAAGAGCGACAAACAATAGTGGATGTATTTGGTTGTAAAGAGAGACAGACTTGCAGTGAAGAGGGACAAACAATAGTGGATGTATTTGGTTGTAAAGAGAGACAGACTTACAGCGAAGAGCGACAAACAATAGCGGATGTATTCCGTTGCTGTCTATATTACATCACGATGTATGTCTGTAATTAATTATTCTATCAGCCTGCCCATAATTACAGACAGTAGCACAATATCACACACACACACGCACACACGCACACACGCACGCACGCACGCACACACACACACACAAGCACGTAAATAATACTTATGTATGTTTATATGAATACCGACAAATATGATAGACATCACTGATAGCACATGTTGTACAATGTATCCATTTCATAAAAATTGTATATACACACCTACAACTTAAAAACATTAGCGCGTGTGTGCATACACACACATGTTCACACACGCATGTTCACACACACTCTGGTATAGAATTTAAACAACAGAAAAAATAGAACAGTAAATTTACCGCTCGCATAAAACAATGATTTTAGAAAATCAGGAAATATTCAGGAAATGGACAGAATACATTGAAGGATACACAGGGTATTCCTTGACATTATGTCTTGAAATTACTAGAGAACTACGTCATCCGTGTTAATACGGATGGGCTCTTAACAACATTCTACTCTTTAAAAATAATGCTACTTGAGCATAAGTATATGCTGTTGCAATATCATCATCATCATTGAATGCTGTCTCCGCGTCGAAGGTTGGCTACAATGGAGCGTCATTCCGCTCTGTTTTTTATATTTCATGGGGAAGGTTGTCATAGACTGACTTGTTCATGTTTTGATGTTACTCGTCCACGTTAGTCTTGGTCTGCCGCTGTCTCTTTTACCTTGTATTTTCCTTTCCAATATTACTTTTAGTAGGCGGCTGTGTCTTTTAACATGCCTCAAAATTCTCATTTGTCTTGTTTGAATTGTGTTTAGTAGTTATCTTTTCATTTTTAGTTGTTTTTAGACTTCATCTTTTGTTTTCTTTTTTTTTTCATTCAATTCTTCCTCTTCTTCTATAAATCTCCGTCTCAGAAGCTTCAGATATTTCTGCACCATACAGGAATGTTGAAAAGATATAACATTTTGCTAGTCTTAGTCCTGGTATTATTTGATTTGATATTAGTATATTTAATACTGTTGCAATACAACTGGCAACAGATAGAGAGACAGAGAGAGAGAGAGAGAGAGAGAGAGAGAGAGAGAGAGAGAGAGAGAGAGAGAACGTAGAACAAATATAGTTTTACTGTAAAAAAATAAATATACGACACAAAACAATTCCTTGGATCTTTGTTTTTCATTGGTTATGTCACTCTAAAGATGGCAACCGTTCCATTTGTTACCTCTGTTCCCCCTCCCCCAGTGTTACTTATGGTTGAGCTGTAATAGGAAACTCTTTCTACAGAGCTTTCCAGCAGGAGGAAATCTGTGCATCAGACTTAGACCCCTTCGAACAAGTGTTTCTGCCCTTTAGTCCGGTATAGCTTCACCTAGAGTTGGTCATGTAAATTCTTATCGTTTATCGTCCGCGCCTAGGATATTCCTGGATTAAAGTGTCGGCATGCTGTGGACTTACGTGGGAGTCCGGTGTGTTCGAAGTGTACATTAAACGCCGAGTAGTCTTAACATCAGATTATTTGATTGTTGATATATCTCGGTTTCGCCAGAGCTAGCATGATGCTCTTACGGCTGACTCAGCAATAGCTTTCATTGTTCTTGTTCGCATTCCCCTTAATTCCTAACATCTTTAATAGGTTGTAGAGGGAGGAGGTTGTAGAGGGATGAGGTTGTAGAGGGATGAGGTTGTAGAGGGATGAGGTTGTAGAGGGATGAGGTTGTAGAGGAATGAGGTTGTAGAGGAATGAGGTTGTAGAGGGATGAGGTTGTAGAGGGATGAGGTTGTAGAGGGATGAGGTTGTAGAGGGATGAGGTTGTAGAGGGATGAGGTTGTAGAGGGATGAGGTTGTAGAGGGATGAGGTTGCAGAGGGATGAGGTTGTAGAGGGATGAGGTTGTAGAGGGATGAGGTTGTAGAGGGATGAGGTTGTAGAGGGATGAAGTCGTGAGTCATCTAGAGGGATGAGATTGTAGAGGGATGAAGTCGTGAGTCCTCTAGAGGGATGAGGTTGTAGAGGGATGAAGTCGTGAGTCCTCTGGCACTAACCACCACAGAAAATCCTCTAATCTGGAATCCCTGCTGTGTCAGCTCGATGACGTGATCCTTGTATTCGGCTAGTTTAAATATATGCTGTTCATCTATCCTGCATTCGAATGGCACTGTACACTCTATTAAGATGTCGTGGGTTATACCAGATGTGTTATGTGGAATGTTCTAAAGTATTTTAGATCCCTTGCTGTGCCTAGACTCTTTATTGGCTCCTCGCGTACGGTTGGGATCATGTGGTTTGCTACACTGAATGCGATTTCTTTGGTATTCGCTCCCCTGATGGAGAGGCTTCGTGACTTCCTGGGTTTGAAGTTCGTCCGGCACCACACGATGAGCTCGTCTAGGTGTTCAAGCATCATCTGGCACTACACGATGAGCTCGTCTAGGCGTTCAAGCATCATCTGGCACCACACGATGAGCTCGTCTAGGCGTTCAAGCATCATCTGGCACCACACGATGAGCTCATCTAGGCGTTCAAGCGTCATCTGGCACCACACGATGAGCTCGTCTAGGTGTTCAAGCATCATCTGGCACTACACGATGAGCTCGTCTAGGCGTTCAAGCATCATCTGGCACTACACGATGAGCTCGTCTAGGCGTTCAAGCATCATCTGGCACTACACGATGAGCTCGTCTAGGCGTTCAAGCATCATCTGGCACTACACGATGAGCTCATCTAGGCGTTCAAGCATCATCTGGCACCACACGATGAGCTCGTCTAGGCGTTCAAGCATCATCTGGCACCACACGATGAGCTCGTCTAGGTGTTCAAGCATCATCTGGCACTACACGATGAGCTCGTCTAGGCGTTCAAGCATCATCTGGCACCACACGATGAGCTCATCTAGGCGTTCAAGCGTCATCTGGCACTACACGATGAGCTCGTCTAGGCGTTCAAGCATCATCTGGCACCACAGGATGAGCTCATCTAGGCGTTCAAGCATCATCTGGCACTACACGATGAGCTCGTCTAGGCGTTCAAGCATCATCTGGCACTACACGATGAGCTCATCTAGGCGTTCAAGCGTCATCTGGCACTACACGATGAGCTCATCTAGGCGTTCAAGCATCATCTGGCACTACACGATGAGCTCGTCTAGGCGTTCAAGCATCATCTGGCACCACACGATGAGCTCGTCTAGGCGTTCAAGCATCATCTGGCACCACACGATGAGCTCGTCTAGGCGTTCAAGCAAAATTCAGGCGTGGCTCTCTTCTACTGCTACAACCGTGGTGTCATCCATTAATGCCTTAAGTAGTATCCATCTCCAAGGTCTGATCCTTTTGCAACTCTCTCTGCTGCTTTCAGTATTATTTGCAGCGTCTTCAGGATGAAACTGTACAGCCCATCGTAATGCCAACTTTCAATTCTACCCAGTCGCTTGGATAATCCCTTATCGCAATGTGAAGCTGGTAAAATACAGTTTGAACATGGCAGTCATATTCTGGGGTACAAGGTACATTTATAGAACCTGACAAATCGAGCAGTGTCTGCTAGGGTGCTTCCACACTCACGATGAGGTTATCATTTTTAAAACATGGAAGCACATCTGTTCGTGGCCACAGGTCAAAGGTCAGTTCTGGAGTATCTACTAGTGTTTTCTTGATAAACAAGTGATTTCCATCCCGCGTGGCTCATCCCTTCACTTCCTGGCTATTGTCATTGCTCGAACGCATTAAAAAAAACTAATATCAACAACAATATATTATGTAGAGAAGCTAAAACACCAATACATATTATCTATGGAGACTAAACAGCAATATATTATGTCATCAGCATCATCAAGTACCGGGCCTAGTGGTGTAGGTGATTATGTCTCTCCACAACTTTCGATCACGGCAGCTATTTATCATTTCTGTTGTTGACCTTCTGCCAAGCCATTCTCTTAAGCTGTCTGTTATTTTTTCTCTTTGCTTCCCTCTATCTCTTCGTCCCTCAATTTTTCCAGTTGTTACAATATATTCCAGTTGTTCTCTTCTCATTACATGGCCATAAGATGATGATTGTCTCTTCCTAACATTGGAAATAAGCTCTCTTTTGCTTTGACCTCTCTCAGAACCTTTTCATTACTTTTCTTAGCTGTCCATAGTATTCTCAACATTCTTCTGTAAAACCACATTTCTACAGACTTTCTATTCTAATATATTATCTAGAGAAGCTAAAACAGCAATATATTATCTAGAGAAGCTAAAACAGCAATATATTATCTAGAGAAGCTAAAACAGCAATATATTATCTAGAGAAGCTTAAATAACAATAAATATTATCTAGAGAAGCTTAAACAGCAATATATTATCTAGAGAAGCTTAAATAACAATAAATATTATCTAGAGAAGCTTAAACAGCAATATATTATCTACAAAAGCTAAAATTGCAATATATATTATCTATGGAAACTAAACAGCAATATATTATCAAGAGAAGTTGAAACATCAATATACGTAGGGAGGTCAAAAAGTAATGCACACCAATTTTTTTCTCGGAAACTATTCGGGCAAAATGTGTGAAATTTTCACAGATTGTAGCTGAACATCCCCTTGACACTACCTATTTGTCAACATAATCTCCGTCCAAGCGTATTGCCTTACGCCAACGCGAAACTAGGTCATGAATGCCTCGTTTGTACCAAGTTTTGTCCTGCTCGCGTAGCCATTTTTTAACTGCACGGATCACACCCTCATTATTGTCAAAGTGTGTCCCACGCAGGAATTTTTTGAGTGGTCCAAACAGATGGAAATCTGAGGGAGCCAGATCAGGGCTGTAAGGAGGATGGGGCAGTACAGTCCAACCAAATTTGTTGATTGTTTCCCGTGTTACCAGACTTGTGTAAGGGCGTGCATTGTCATGTTGAAGCAACAAATCTGCAGATGGCTTATTAGGCCGAACTCTGTGGAACCGATTTTTTAGTTCTGTCAGTGTATTGATGTAAGCTGTCGAGTTGATTGTCTCACCTCTTGTCATTACATCAACAAGAATCACACCATCAATGTCCCAGAAGACAGTGATCATCACCTTTCCGGCTGATGGAGATGTTTTTAATTTTTTTCTTTTTGGTGACTGCGGATGATGCCATTCCATTGACTGCATTTTTGTTTCAGGCTCATAATAATGTGCCCACGTTTCGTCACCGGTAACAATTTTTGAAAAAAACGTTTCTCCTTCAACACCGAAACGCTCCAACAATTCAGAACAGAATGTTTTCCTTTGAACTCTGTGATCATTTGTTAGGCACCGAGGAACCCATCGAGGGCAAATCTTTGAATATCCGAGAGTTTTAAAAATTGCGATTGCACTTCCCTTGCTGACTGTAAGCTGCAATGCCAATTGCTGACTAGTGATACGACTATCCTTACGAATAATGGCATCAGCCCGGTTTAACATGTCTGTGCTGGTAGCCGAGGCAACACGTCCAGAACGCGGTAAATCATGCAGCTCCACTCGTACACTTTCTGCAGCTTTAATTCTCTGAACCCAGCGACTAACTGTGCTCCTATCGACTGCAGAACATTTGTACACTGCACACAGTCGTTTATGAATGTTTGCCACAGTTTCTTTCTCCGCAACCAGAAATTCTATGACAATTCGCTGTTTGTAACGGACATTGTTGACAAGCTCCATTTGAACGGTTCATAGATTGCGTAATATTTATTAAAATGCTGTGCAATTTGGTACACATAATTGGAACATGTCATATTCCAAGTGTGCAAAATTTCATATTCCTATCTTTATTATTAGCCGAGAAAAAAATTGGTGTGCATTACTTTTTGACCTCCCTTTAGTATTATTAAGGAAAGCTGAAGCACCAACCAACAATCACTCTGTAAAAGTATTGGATTGACAGAGCTGTTATGTCCTAGGTCTTATGTACAAATATTGTGAAAATCAACATTCCTATACTAATTTCTTATAGTCCGCAGTTCGTGTCATGATCCATAACTATTATTATACGACCTGCAACTACCAAAGATACGTGCTAAAGAAATCGACTCGAGTTCTTCAGTCAAAGGCTGGCTTAATCCTGAAGGCAGTGCTTTGTAACTGAAAACGGCAATTATTAAAACATGACACCTTAACATAAATACACATACTATTGTTATCTTCCGAGAATTAATCTTATAAAATTAACTTACTAAACATTTTTATTTACAACAATCAAAGCGAAGTAGATAAATGAAGACATATAAAACAATTTCTTCTTGCTATTTCCTTCCTCAGTTGTATTTTAGAGTTGAAAGAAGATATAGTCTGTGGTCTTTCGCTCCTCTGTTAGCCTCTCAAGCAGTTCTTTTCAATTTCTACAAATATTTCACCAATCAATTTTTTTCCTTAGTCGGCCTTTGGGTTTGGTATTCTCGCAGTATTTATTGAAGGCTCGTTATATTTTGTTTTGATCTTTATGTGTTTTCACGTGACCAAACCATTTGATCTGTTGTTTTATAGACATTCGCCGAGTAAATAGAGAACAATTATGAGGCATATTAGCAACATACCGAGTAAGCAAACATCTAACCAATCTATGTAAAAGAAAACAGGCAAATAACAGATAACACCTACTTTGAGCAAGAAGAAAAGAAATTTACACATGGAAAGCTCTGGAGATAATAAGAAGAATCATTTTAAAGATACTTATAAAATACAAGTAAATAACACATATCAGAAGCTGCTAGAGGAAGGGATTGAGCAGCACAGAAGAAAAAATCCTGATGAAAAAGTTACAACCAAATGGCAGTGCATAAAGAAAAGCATACAAGAAATTTACGACACCTTAACCAAAAAGGAAAAGAACAAAAAAAAAAAAATGGATAACTGACACCAACTTGAAAAAAGTGGAAGGAAGAAAACAACTTGAATGCAGTAATTTTAGAAAAATAAGCCTAATGAGCGGTGTATCAAATATTTTGCGAAAAATTATACAAGTAAGGATTCATAATAAAATCACTATGGAATTAGAATAATAATTTAGATTTAGGAGAAACAGTGGGGAACAAGAAGCCATATTCAGCATGAGGTCATTAATCGAAAAGTACATAGAAGTAAATAAATCAATATGTACCTGCTTCATAGACTAGACCAAAACTTTTGATAGAATACACCACAAACAATTTATAGACTGCCTTATACACATAAAAATGATACAAACATACGACTCATATGTAACTTATACTGGGAGCAAACAACAATAATGAAATATACCAAAGAGAACTCTACACCTATTGATATAAAAAGAGGAGCAAGACAGGGATGCATCCTATCACCAAGCGTGTTCAATCTATCATCATCAAGTACCATGCCTGCTGGCGTAGGTGATCATGTCTCTCCATTCTGCCAAGCCATTCTCTTAAGCTGTCTGGTATCTTTTCTCTTTGTTTCCCTCTATCTCTTCGTCCCTCACTTTTCCCAGTTGTAACAATATATTCCAGCTGTTCCCTTCTCATTACATGGCCCAAAAATAATGATTGTTTCTCCATAATTTTTTTAATTAGCTCTCTTTTTGCTTTGTCCTCTTTCATAACGTTTTCATTACTCTTCCTGGCTGTCTTACATTATATTGTACATTTAGTGACGTCTGAGTCAGGTTAACATTATATTGTATATTTAGTGACGTCTGAGTCAGTTTAACATTATATTGTACATTTAGTGACGTCTGAGTCAGTTTAACCTTATATTGTACATTTAGTGACGTATGAGTCAGTTTAACATTATATTGTACATTTAGTGACGTCGTTGTTCATTTAACATTATATTCTACATTTAGTGACGTCTGAGTCAGTTTAACATTATATTCTACATTTAGTGACGTCTGAGTCAGTTTAACATTATATTCTACATTTAGTGAAGGCTGAAACTCTGTCATTTTCTAATTTCTCTCCCATGCACAGGCTTCGGCAATATTCTTGTCAAAGAAATTAGCAGCTTGTCAGAGTGTCCATTTATGAGACTTCAGCGTAATTCATCCACTGATTGGGTAACCCATGAAGATATCAGCTGGACTTACACCATGAGGCTTTGGTGTTTTATCATGCTTCTAATTTCTGAAATCAGTGTCAGCTCAGGGCAATCAGACCAGGTAATTTGTCTGCTAATATTTGCTTATCCTACAGCATCATACAACAAGGGCAGTCAGACCAGGTAATTGTCTGCTAATAATTACATGTGCTACATCATCACACAACAAGTACAGTCAGACCAGGTAAATATCTGCTAATAATTACATATGCTACATCATCACACAACAAGAGTTGTCAGCTCGACCCATTTAGATCATCGTGTTCAGGATGTAATTTCATCTTTTACGGAGATAAAAGATACGACACACACTGTTATATTTAAATACATGAGCATGCCTATAAGAACTATCCTGTATGTTACCGGAGCCTCATTTTGAGGGAAGTAAAGAATAGTGACACTGTGACCTTCCAGGCATGTCGTAAGAGGCGACTAAGGAGATAATTGATGGCGTGACAACCTGCCATTTTAAAAAAAAGTATTGTTATGGAAACAGAACCATCGATTTTAGAAGCAGTTATCTCTGCAATATGTGCCATTTTGACACGCAATGTTTATGTTTGTAGTTCTGCCCTATATGCTGTCTTCGGCTCGAAAGGACAATATAGACAGTTAGATATACATAAAAACTGTTCAGATCGTCCACCATTATCTGCACAACATTACAGACCAAAACAAAATCACTGCCATTATCCACGAAAGAAGCATTGTAAACCAGAACAGATGAAACAGAGAAACATGTCCACTTACTTGGTTCTTGAACAATCCATCATCACCGGCAAGAATAGAACTCTTCCTCCACAAGGCGCTCACATGCAAGGGAGAACTTATCTTGTTGTGTGCAACAAGAGAATCATTTTTTGTCGAAGGAGCAAACAAAGTAGAGAAAAGATTAAATAGTGACATATGGATTTATTTTAAAATGTTTGTGTGTGTGTGTGTGTGTGTGTGCGTGTGTGTGTGCGCGCGTGTGTGTGTGCGTGTGTGTGTGTGCGTGTGTATGTGCGTGTGTGTGCGTGTGTGTGCGTGTGTGTGTGAGAGCGTGTGTGGGTGCGTGTGTGTATGTGCATGTGTGTGTGTGCGTGTGTGTATGTGTGTATGTGCGTGTGTGTGCGTGTGCGTGTGTGTGTGTGTGCGCGTGTGTATGTGCGTGTGTATGAACGATCATAATGCATCAAAACTAACTGCTTATCTATAAGATGTCATATGTGACACTATTATGTCGAATATACTCCCTGACTTTCATTCACTGTCTTGATTGAACTAGTTTTCATAAACTGCGTCCTTTATGTATTATCATCATCATGTGGCATACCGGTTGGCGTAGGCGATCATGCCCTGCCACAATTTTCTATCCACAGTGCATCTTTTCAATTCTATTGTTGACTGTTTCCAATGCTATGACACACATCTATACAGTATCTTCTCTTTTTTTTCTACTGCGAATTCTTTTACCCCTGTATTTTGCCAGTTGTATCCAAATATTACAACTTTCCTCTTCTCATGATGTGCCAGAAGAATGTCCATTGTTTATTTCTGATATTTTTTTAGGAGCTTATTTTCTTGTTTTGGTCTCTTTGAGGATACCCACATTGGTTGTTTCTGTTGTCCAAGGAACTTTCAGCATTCTTCTAAGAAATCCAATCACTGTGGCCGATATTACTCTTTTCATTTGTTTGTTTACAGTACATGATTCCTTCCACAGGTCAGAAATGATTCTGTCTAGCACCGATGAACTCTAATTATCAATTCTATTAACTTAAATCCGATGCACAAGAAATTTTTCATTTTCTGAAATGTTATTTTGGCCTGATATATTTTGTTTTTATTTCTGAGTTGTATTTTCATCTAATGTTATTATTGTGCCGATTTGACAACAGTGATACAGAGTCAGAACAGCAGGAGGTCACAAGGGCCACTTTGAAGTAAGACAGCGTGCGTACTATCCCTCCTATTGTGTATTACTCAAATGGACTACACATGTAGGTTAGTCAACCCATCGGAGACAGAGAAACTTAACAAGCATCTATTTGCATACGATAAGGCACTAATACACGAAAAAAAGACTAAAAAGAACATTTGAATAGATTTAACAGCACAGATACTCATTACAACATGAAATTCAAACATCAACAAAACAGAAGTCTTGAATATCGCAAAAGAGAAAAAGAAAATCAACATAAAGATGGACGACATACAACTAAAATAGGTGAAGGAGATTAAATATCTAGGAAGTTATGTGACAAACGACAGCTCACAAACAGCAGAAATAGACTCAAGATGCAACAAAGCTTGTCAAGTTATCGAACAGCTATCACCACTATTGTCCAACACGGAAATAACTTTTGAGTAAAAATGTGAGCTCTACAATATAATCTGCAACGTTGTGCTAACAATACCAGATCTGTACCCTAGATGCAATAATAATAAGTAAATAACCACAACCGAGATGAAATCTGTTGGACGAATGACATGAAACAACCTGAGAGATAAGGTCAGAAATGAAGAACTGAGAAAAAAGCTAGGAATAGTTCCCGCTATATAGTACATAAAGAAACAACAGATAAAATAGTAAAGCCACGTGACAAGGCAGAAAGATCAAAACATTACAACTAGCCTTCAAAAAGCGTTTTGCACACAGCAGACCCAAATGCCGAGCACGGAAAGATGGATTAATGGACTATCAGAAACACTAGGAAACATAACAGTAGCTGACGCCAACAGAAAGCAAAAGACCGCAAATTATATCTCCCTCAACGCTGAAGGAAATGAAGAAGGAAAGAAGAAGTAGTATTTGACGTTTTGTACTTGCTTCAGATTTGTCCCGGTTTTTTTTGTTGGATGGTAGTGATGATTGTATCTTCGGTATGACCATTACTTCTACTTTCTTATTACTCAGACTGTGCCTTTTCTTGTTGCTTTCTTTTACTATTATGTCTATCATTTATTGTAATTCATTCTCCGTGTCTGCTATTAAGACTACATAATCCGCGTGCCGCAATTTCTTTGTGTTGTGATCGTTCACTTAAATTCCTTTTTTTTTAGTCTACTATTGATAGAAGGTAGAAGGAAGCAAAGAGAAAAGATACCAGACAGCTTAAGAAAATGGTTTGGCAGAAGGTCAGCAACAGAAATGATAAATAACTGTCGAGATCGAAAGTTGTGGAGAGACATGATCACCTACACCAGCAGGCTTGGTACTTGATGATGATAATGATGATTGATATCATAATATTTTCGATGCAAAGTGAGAACAAATCCGGCGACAGAACACAACCTTGTCTGACTCCTTGTTCTATATATTGGAACTGTCCTGTTTGATTGCTAATTCTCATGGTAGCTATTTAGTTATTTCGTTATGGAAGAAGGCCCCGGTATCACTGCAAACGAACTAAAATCCATAATTGCTCAACCGCTCGTGCAAGTGGAATCATCCGAATTAATAAATCATCTCCCAAACAAAGAAAGGTAGCTGTAGTCCCCATCATAGCAGTCTCAGCACACGCCAAAAGACTTAAGGCGAAACCGCGCAGAAAGTGAACACAGCCAACTGTTCCCTGTCATACGATTTCATCATTCATCGAAAACAATTGGAATATCGAAACATGATCGAAACGGATGAGACACACAGCTCACGGTGTGCACAGAGCACTTAACTCAGTAGCTCCTGCAACAAGCCGAACTTGGAATATGAGGAAACTGCAACAAGGAACACTTTTCATGCATAGCCTTCAATTGTTCCCGCCTCTATCCACCATATACCGGGAGTTCACGTCCTTTTGAAAATGATGATCGTCATATTTTAAAAAAAAATGTAGAGCGCTTGGTGATGTTAGGCCATCGTTGTTGACTCCATTTCCGAAAGTATAGACAAAATGGAAGCTATTTGTTGATAAAACATGTTTTTATGATTCTTAGATCATTGCCAACAATGTTTAATTTCCCAAGCACATTTCCACATGCTTTAATTTGTGAAATGTTTTTGTGTAGTCTATGAAGCACACATTTTTCTTACCTCTTTAACTCTTTCTATAATAGTCTCAGGATGAATATTGCGTTATTAGTGTCCTTTCATTCCCAAAATACACTCGGTTCTTCACTTATTTCTAGCTTTATGTTGTTCCTTAAACGTCTAACGGTTCTTAGTAATTTTTGGTTGAATGGCTTACGAGACTAGTAGTCTATGGTCTTCGCAATCTGTGGCGCCTGACTTCTTTGGGATGGCTACAAAGATAGATTTTAGTAGATCTTCGGGTATGTGTTCATTGTTATATATAACTTATACTCTCACCTCTCCATTTGCATTTATCTCTTTGATTCTTATATCAGGACTTGGAGTTTTAATTCTTTTCATGTGTTGAATTGCCCCTCCAAAGCACTCTGCATTGTTGCATTGGTGGCCTTGCGTCCTTTTTAAACTGTCTAGCTTTGGTCTTTCACAATGATCGAGTTGACTGACATACTCCATTATATATTATTATAAATTATCCATTAACTTCTAACACACCATTATATTTCGCTCCTTTGAGTCACGCGTCCTGATGAAACTATGACTTCCTTTCTTCTTTATAATTAATTTAACTGATTATGCATACAATTTGTGTGTTTTTCTTTTGTTGTTTTTTTCTTCATTTCTTCACATTTTTGCTTTAACCATCCTTCCTTTTCTTCCCTACATTTGTTTTCGACCTATTTGTGCAATCTTTTGTACGTCATTTCTTCTTTCTTATATTTTCTTTTTTGTTTTCCACTAGTTCTAGTATTTCATCTGTCATCCATTTCTTCTTGTTGATTCTTTTAGTCACTAGTATTCATTCTTTTTTTATGTTTGTTGAATCAATTATTTGAGCATTTCGCACTCTACTGAATGTTCTGTATTTTCTCAATATCATTACATGTGTATACCTATTTTGCACTATCATACTGTACTTATAGCTCATCTGTCTATCTAGTTGTAATTTCATATTTCTTGGGATTTCTGTATCTTCCTCAGTTTTATTCTAATTTTTTTCAGCTACCGATACAAGGTCACTATTGCATTCTGCTTCTAGTCTCGTTTTAACAGATGTTAGTCCATTCCTGAATCTTCTATGTAGCAGTATAAAACCAATTTGATTGTGTACATTGTTTTCTGGGCTTTGTCATGTCCACAGTCGTTTAAGGTGTTGCTTAGGGGGCCTCGGTAGCTTAGTTGGGAAAATCATTCGACTGGAGATACCGACGTTCGGACAACCCGTGTTCGATTCTCGCTGGGAGCAGTGTCAATTGTACTCGTGGTTGGGAAAAAAAAATACTCCCAGGTCGACCCAGCGGTTGGCAGAAATGGGTACCAAGGTATTACCCTGGAAAGGTGAGGAATGTCGCCTCGCATCTGAGTTTCGATGCTTGAGGCGACACTATACAGAAATCCCCGAACATTTCTGGATAGGCGGCCGAGCGCACATGGGTGAGAACTCTCGTGCTAAGACACCGGTTCAAGTCTCGTACTTTACCTTTACCTTTAAGGTGTTGCTTGGACTAGGTGTTACCTATAATCATTTCATGTGTTGTTTTCCAATCTATCAATCTATCACCTCTAACATTGCCTCTCCTAGGTCATGTCTTCCAGTCACAATTTACATTTTAGCTGTTCCTACCTTTACATTGAAATCCCCTAATATAATAGTTATTTCTTGGGACATTGTTCTATGTCTATCTCTAGCTTGTTGTATAAGGTGTCAATGCCTTACTTCACTGTTACTTGTTGATTGCGAAAGTTTGATCTATGCTGATATTCATCAATCTGCATCTCACTTTTTCACGCAGAATTCTATATTATACTGGTCAACATTCTTTCACTGTTTTGCTACTTTCTCGAATATGATGCCTACACCTGTTTCGTGTGTGGTTCCTCCAAAGTAAAATACATATTAGTTAACGTGTTGTAGTGATCCTGCTTCTTTCCATCACATTTCACATATTCTCCGCACGCTCAATTTCATTTTCTTTATTTCTTGGCTGATGTTTTTATATCTTGCCAATCTGGATTGTTGATCCAATGTCCCAAGTTCCTATCGATAGTCTCTCTACTTTTGATCTTGCATACAGTAGCTTGATGACGATCGGGTGTCACGTACAGTACATGACGCTATCTACCGAGCGTGGCTGCTATGGAGTCCCCATAAACGTCGTTAGTTCTAGATACTAACTTTTTTAACATAACTATTTTCTGCACTACAAGAAGGTAGATCGCAACTCCTTTCCTTTTTTGACAGTAACTGTAGTAGATGGAGACCGCAGCCATTGTCTCTACTACTGATAGTCTATGTTTCATGGGGACCACAACTATCACTTATTGTCGGTTGCTCCCTCAACACCATCTACCACCTGCTCCCATGGCTTCACGTAACCCTGATGGGGAGTGGGGGTAAACGTGTATTCCACTTTGCCCAATGGTGTCCCACGTACTAGCGAAGGAAAGGATACGTCTTACCCCTCATTTTGGTTGAGAATCGCCCTACTATCCTCTATGTATAATGTGGTTTTATGTATAACTGTATATTTGTAAATGTGACAATATAATAAAGTTCTTGCTTGGAAATGCAGAAATTGCCCCATTTTACTCTATGCAATTCACTTCCTGCCCAGTTCCTTTCTCCGGACTCAAGTGTGCATGCTGGTTGTTCTCCCAGTTCCTTTCTCCGGACTCAAGTGTGCATGCTGGTTGTTCTCCCAGTTCCTTTCTCCGGACTCAAGTGTGCATGCTGGTTGTTCTTGCCGCTCTCTTGCATTTGCTCCTGATGCTTGCACAAAGTTACATTTTTACACTCAAAGTCAAGTGATTAACGAATTAATGAATACTTAGCAATAACGTCTACATTTCAAAGAGCTTAAAGAAAAGCTTTATACAAAGAGCTTAAAGAAAATTTATACAAAGAGCTTAAAGAAAATTTATATAAAGAGCTTAAAGAAAATTTTATACAAATAGCTGTAAAATTAGTTGAAGTGACGGGAAGCTCCATAAATAACAACAGGTAAGTTAACAAATCTACAAGTATAGATGAAATAAAACAGGTCCAGGAAAATCATACGATGAAACGTGAGTCAAATGCTTCCAGTTCTATTTATAATTATGATGATCAAAGAAATGTGAGGTTATGAGAACTCGCATTGAGCCGTAACACATAAGGTGAAAGGAAAAATAATGAAAAGTGCAACACAGAAAGCTCCATCACTAATGTTCAGTTATCCAGAAAATATTTACTATAACAAAAGTAGAGAACAGAACTAGATAATAATAAAGTTCTAGTTTAAGGACCTAAATTCTTTCAGTCCGGAAGTGCATCGTCCCCTTCTGTGACATTGCAGATTATTCGGTGGTTCTCTAATCTGTCATTATTAGGACTCTAAATGTAGGAAAAAGAACAACGCGAGGGTAAAGAGTCCTATGTTTCCTAACTCTAACCCGAACCCCACAATAAAATCAATTGTGTTAGTGATAAACGTAGAAATAATTTTTGTTGTATTTGAAAAAAAAAAAAAAAACTAGTCTTGTTGTGACTCTAGGGGAAGATTATTTTCATTTATGTCTCCAAACTAGGAAAGTACCCTATATAAAATAAAGACGTCTTATAGATTGTTTAGCCACATGAAGCCGGAAGTTGTTCACTTCACTGTAAGATAATTCAGTCTATTGATTCTGAGAAGATAGATCGTCTCTTATTGACCCTGGGACAATTCGTGTATAGAGTGAATTGTTATCAGCCGCATTAGCGTTGCTAATTCCGCGTTGTAGACGCAAGCTGTTATCTCCTAGACTAGAACTACAATGTTGACGTGAAGGACTGTTATTGCTGCAGTGCTGTTATTGATCAACCGAGCTCCTGCTGGGCAAGTAGAGCCGTCCATCCTAACAACTAGTTGAATACAGGCTCTTCTATATCAACATATTCTGCCACTATTTTGACAATAGGAAAAAGATAGAGTAATGGTAACAACAAAGAAACGACATCACCTCAGTGCAAAATAAGTGGAACAATATAAAAACAGGTAAATGAATTTTAATATTTGTGAACATTTTTAACCTCAGACGGAAGATGTACAACAGAGGTGAGATGCAGAATGGCTCAGGCAAAAGCAGCCTTCCAAAAAATATGGAAGATACTATGCAATCCATTTTTGACAATAGAAACAAGAAAAAGAGTTCTTAAATGTTATGTAGAGCCAGTCTTAACATATGGATGTGAATCATCATAAGATAACAGCCAAGAAAATCACTGGAGTCTGTAGAAATGTGGTTTTACAGAAGAATGTTGAGAATACCATGTACATTTAAGAAGAGTAATGAAAACGTTCTGAAAGAGGCCAAGGCAAGAAGAGAGCTGGTTTCCAATATTAGGAAGAAACAATCATCATTTTTTGGCCATGTAATGAGAAGGCAACAGCTGGAATATATTGTAACAACTGGGGAAATTGAGGGACGAAGAGATAGAGGGAAGCAAAGAGAAAAAGATACCAGACAGCTTAAGAGAGTAACAACAGAAATGATAAATAACTGTCGAGATCTAAAGTTGTGGAGAGACATGATTACCTACGCCAGCAGGCCCAGTACTTGATGATGATGATGATGTGGATTATGGGGAAACTGGTAATTTTATTGTGAAGCAACAGCTGAAATGGGTCTGGGAACGTTTTTGGGAAATAGACTAATGTGTGTAGCCAGAAAACCACCCTTTCACACGGAATTATAGAACTTACGGCCTGGATCTTAGTATAAAATGTGTCAAGCTACAACAAAAACTAGGGAAAAACTGCTAAATACATATGCATTTTTTAATGGAGATATTTAGTTCCTCGCAAAATATATGGACTAGATGTGAATATCAAAAAGATTAAAACTATGATCATAAACAAAGGAAATACTCAAAACCAACAAGTGGATATCAAAATTGAAGGAATAGACCTGGAGATAGTTCAGAACTATAACTGCCTTGGGCATACTAAAAACAGTGATGGAAAATGTACAACTGAAATAAACAAAAGAATAGGAATGGCAAAAAGTAATTTTAATGTCATGAAGAACATACTAACATCAAAACAAGTAACACCAGGGCTAAAGCTAAGAATAGCAAAATGTTACATCTTCTCAATATTCCTATGGGGTGCAGAAACATGGACATTAGACAAGAAAACAGAACAGAGAATTGAAGCCTTTGAAATGTGGATATATATTTAAGATTAGGTAGAATTGGATAGAAAGAAAAGAAAACAAACGATGAAGTCTTAAAACAACTAAAAATGAAAAAAGAACTACTAAACACAATTCAGACAAGACAAATTGCGATGTTTGGGCCATGTTAAAAGACACAACAGCCTACTAAAAGTAATCCTGGAGGAGAAAATACAAGGTAAAAGAGGCAGAGGCAGACCAAGACTAACATGGACGAGTAACATTAAAAGATGGACAAATCAGCCTATGACAACCTGCACCATCAAAGCAAGAGACAGAACAGAATGGCGCTCCATGGTAGCCAACCTTCGTTGCGGAGACGGCACTCGATGATGATCATGTTTTCCTCATAGTTTAATTAAAAAATATTAAGAAACCAGAAAATCAACGCAATGGCTTACTGTCATCATAACTAACAAATCAAGCTACCAAAGAAGAAATTGATAACAAAAAAATAATTATTCTTTGTTGTCATATCTGACAGAGTAGCACTCAGACCAAAAAAAATGAGTGATCAGTCGCCTTCATTTAGATAAGGAAGCAATGATTCACAAAATGATGATAAATCATGAAATTAAATTCTTCCCATTCATCAATTATGATCGTAAAATGTTATTTTTTATTGTTTACTGTGTACGGGAGAAATACTGCAACATCTGAAATGAGTTATGTTAGTTAAAAACGTTAATTTAAACATAAATGACACAATGAAACGTGAATAGATTGAACATAGAGTTGAGATTTACATAATGTATATAGGAGTAGAGAGCTTGAAATAGTTCTCTTATCTGAACAGAACTGACAACATGTGCTCTGTTATGAATTGATTTATTAGTCTCACAAATACCACATCCTAGATGCACACCACAAGACAATGCACGAGAAAAGAAGAGAAAATTCGCCCTCGCCATTAGTGACGAATAGGGCTCGCATTTTTATGACATGTCATATTTTTCCCTGACATGTATTTTTGCCAACCAAATTGACTTCAACGTGTTTCGTGCCTTTCTGAACACTGGCGCTGTTTTTATTGGTTATATAAAGGCATATTTTGACCAAATTGGGGAACATAAAGGCATATTTTCGGCTATAATTTTTGTCAATTTAGGTACAATAAAACTTTCATTTAGAATACCCCTTTTTTAAACGAAAAAAGGGCTTTGTAATTTTATTGCTGAAAAACACGTAAACATGCCTAAATAAATACGTGTCTATATCTTAGACAACATAATTCAAAATAAATATTTAGATTCAAAATAATGGAAAACACTTTTAGTTGATTTATCGTATGTCAGGATAAACGTTTGAAATTCAAATATAAAAAAAAAAATCCTTTGACCAAAAACACCGCAGCGAGCAACAGCACACAGGAGTGACTGTACTGTCAAAAAATTTTGTCCTGAAGTGAGACTCCAAACAGGAATACTATCGCTAGTGGTCTCACTGTTTAAATGGAGACAACTCAGACACTCCTTTGGTGTGAAAGTAACAGCAGAAATTGTGGAAGAATAAATGTGTCCAAAGATTGAAATTTAAAGCCAGAGCGATGCGCCACCTCAGAAATAGCTCATCAACAAAGACAACAACATTATAGCAGAGTCCAACGCAAAGGATGTAGCCGCCAAAGCGGATAATTTGAGAGGTCGTTTGAATAAAGAAAAAGATAAGAAGAGGCCAATTAAACACACACACACAAAGTACAGAAAAACGGGCTAACTCTATCCAAAACGCAGTCAACATTATGTGACACATGTCACGGGGTCAAATCGTAAATGATCAAACAGTTTCTGTAAACTTGTGAGAGATGGTTTACAATAAAAGCCTATCAAATTATGAAAAGGAAAAATAAAAAAAATATATAAAAGTGGTATGTAAGAAGCTTTACGTGATAAGTGGACGACACAGACTAAACAACGTTTCGGCCCAAAAGGCCTTCATCAGGAACAAAAAACACACACACACACAAAACTAATAACGAAACAACCAAAACCAAAACAATCGAAATGTGTTAAAGAAAACAAAATAAACTATCCTGTCAAAACAAAAAGAAATAGCAACCAAGTGCGGCTGTCGTGAACGTAGAGAAACGTGCAAAAAAGTGCGCAAATGCACACAGAACCAGAGGAGTTCACACAGGGGTCAGTGTGCAAACACAAAGGAGAAAGAATCGAATAGTAGACTCACAGGTGTTCAAAAGGCGGTAAGAGTGAGATTTCTGAGAGTGGGGTACAATAAAAACAAATGAGGGGTAAGGAGCACAGAAAAAAAAGGTATAGAGCAGAACACCGAAGTATCTCATAAGGGACTAGAGGAGAAGAACTATACATAGCATGGCATAGTAAGTAGACCAAAGAACCCATATATGTGCAGTAGAGAAGGCTATGCAAAAGGGAAGGAGCAACCAAAAGGAAACTATGCGTATGAGTGTGATACATACTGGACTATGAGGCGATTTTCCAAAGTATAGCGGCTGCGGTCGCCAGAGTGACAAAGGACAATACCAGTGACACAGATGTCGTCTTTGCCCTTGTGATCAGGGGAGTTGAAGTGGGAAGACACCGGAGTACCAGTATTTTGTTGGACATCACGTAGATGTTCACAAAATCTTTCCGCTAATCTTCTCCCAGACTCACCAATATAGGTCATGTGGCATCGTTGGCATATGATGGCATAAATGATGTTGCGGGACACGCATGTGAAGCTATGCTTGATATCGAACCGTCCATTAGGGAACAAGACCGAGTCAGCAGGGAGCACATAGGCACAGGTGATACAGTTACGACCACAAGGGGCCGTACCGAAGTGTTGAGGGTGGGAACAAGGGAGATAACTCCTAACTAAAATATCTCTCAGATTCCTGTCGCGCTTAAAAGCGATCATCGGGGGATCACTCAAAAGTAGACGGGTAGTGGGATCAGAGAGGAGAATGGAACGGTAGCGGTTGAGTATCCTCACAGCAGCTAAGTTGTGAGGGTGATATGTGAGGGTGAGTATAGTTCTCTCAGAAGGGGGCGGTTGGAATGGGTGAGTGCCTCGGGACGGGAGATAAGGAGGACCCGCTTGAGGGGAGACTGGAGGATCGAGTCTGGATAAAGCCGGCGGCTGAAGAAACCTAACATGAAGTGAGCCTGTAGGAGGAAATCTTGGTCATCCTGGCAGATGCGACGGAGACGCAATAATTTCAAATTATGAAAGCTTCTTTCACTTAAGTTTTAGAACATTTAAATACCATTTTCGTGTACATTAAGAACATGAAAAGTGCTGCTTTTAAAATTAATATTCTGTGCTATTCTAATATGCTGATTTCGTCCGTGAGTTGTTTTTACAAAAGAAAATGTTTATATTATTTGTACAATTTTTGTTTAGACAATGTATATTGTTTGTAATTAATTATAAGAGCAGAGATATATGACAGATATATAGTAGTAAGTAAAGAGCCCCCGTCACGCCAAGTGGCGTATAGGGAATATGGTGTTAGTGACCATACATTTTACAGACCTTCAGCACATGATCTTTGGGGTAATGTGGTCGGTATTACGCCCGTGCCGCTTTACTTTCCCAGAAAAAAATCCGGTACCCATTTAAGGCTGGGTGAACCTGGAAGCCGTCGGTTGGGATCGAACCCTACCTCTTGTCCTTTGTAGTCCAGTTCACTAACCACTGAGCTATCGCGGCTCCTATGACAGATATATGAAACATTTCATTGCTGGGACTTGAAACAAGAACTGTCAGGAGACACATTTTTCCTGGGATGAGACTACTGATGTGGGTGGCAGATATATGGGACATTTCATTGTTGGGACTTGAAACAAGAACTGTCAGGAGACACATTTTTCCTGGGATGAGACTACTGATGTGGGTGGCAGAATTATGGAACATTTCATTGTTGGGACTTGAAACAAGAACTGTCAGGAGACACATTTTTTCCTTGATTGTAAAGATCTTGAAAGTACAGACCATTCCACCATATTTTTATCTTTTTGACAATTCTGTAAAGTTGTGACAAAATGGAATACTAAGAAATTATGTCCTTCTCTTGAGAACAGATGCTGCTCCATACAAGAACAAGGCCATAAAAGGACTACACATATTTTTAACAATTCTATTTGTGTCACAGCTAGTCATTCTCAGGAACAATGCTACACGTTAACTAATACACCCATTCACAATGCGAGGTGTTTTTGTATTCTGAGTGAACGGTTTTTAAATATGTTAGTGACAGCTCACACAGTCTATCTGATGCGGTAATAATTCACGAGAAGAATTCTGTCACGAGATTGATCTCTTGTTTATGGACGAATTATAATGTAAATTATAAGATCCCAGTGTCTCATTCTATCTTTCTATCATCCATAAGTTTCCATATACAGTGCGTAAACCTTTCCGTGTGGTCTGGAACATCCCTGACAACTCCTGCCGAGGGCGTTATGACACAGTTTTGAGAAATAGCGGTATTTCGTTTAACGTTCCAAGAAAATTTGTTGGCGACGAAATTGCTACCCTTTACGCTCCAGGCTTGTGGCCCAGGTTTGAAAACGGCGACATCAAAAGACCAATAAATGGAGGGATACCTCAGGTAGGAAACATTTCTTTGAAGAACATGCTCAATGCATGTGTGTGTGTGCATTGTTAATTCCTTCCTTCTATACAATGCATCTAAATCATTTCTTCTACTTTAATTTGCTTAAGTAAAAGTTCTATTTTAAATATAACGACACATTTTAGTGTGCATCTTTCAGTGAAATTATATTTACCAATACATGCCTACCCCACCACAGACGTAACTATGAGTTTTCTTTTTAATTTTTGTTCTTGGTGGCAAACCGACAATGTAGTTTGTAGCCTATACACCGCATGCAGTCTTGTGAAACAAATGATCCTTAACACTGCCTGCTCTGTGACCATCTCTCCAGGCAGAAAGCCCACACTTTCAAGTCCACACTTTGTATCTGTTTTCATTGTACGCAGCTTCATTGTTCTCAGCCTCATTATTCTCAGTCTTATTGTTCTCAGCCCCATTATTCCCAGTCTCATTGTTCTCAGCCTCATTATTCCCAGTCTCATTGTTCTCAGCCTCATTATTCCCAGTCTCATTGTTCTCAGCCTCATTATTCTCAGTCTCATTGTTCTAAGCCTCATTATTCTCAGTCTCATTGTTCTCAGCCTCATTATTCCCAGTCTCATTGTTCTCAGCCTCATTTTTTCGGACCGACTCCTCTCTCATTTTCACCTGAAAGTCCACTGCAATACTATTCCTGTAATTATTTCTGAATCTGATATGAGCCTGTGGACTTTGCCAGATCCGCCAATTTGGGAGTGGACAGGGAGGTCATTGTATCCAAAGTGTCAAACCGCGTCAACGATGAAGGTAAAACGAAGACACAACATTTGTGACAATTTTTAGTAGCTGCGAAAGACACTTTATAACAAACAGAAAATAACAAATAGAACATACGAAATATAACAGAACATAACTAACATAAAATAACATGACAAATATAAAATAACAAACATAACATAACAAAAGATACATAATATAACTAACATAACATATATATCAGACATAATATAATGACATACGTAACATAGATAATATAACTAATATACATAACTTAACTAACATAACACAATATAACATAAAATAACTAAAATAACATAACAAACATAACATACATAACATAACAAACATAACATAGAAATATAACATAAAATAATATAACAAACAGAAAATAACACAGAAAAATAACAAATATACAAAACATAATATAACATAACAAACACTACATAACAGAACAAAAGTAACATAGCAAATATAGCAAATATAACAAACATAACATAACATAACATAACAAAACAAAACAAACATACCATAACATAACAGACGTAACATAACATAACGATTAATTAACAAACACAGGCACAAAGTTCAAACTTGTATACACAAACGTCAGCATTAACCATGCGCTACTTGAATCCATCTAACACATTTGACCTGTAATCAACCCGATGTAAAATAATTTCTTACCGCTCTTTTATTCTAGTGTAACAGAGAGAACGGCCAACATGCATCCATTATTTTGGTATTAAATAACAAAGTGAACAATGAAATATGAGAGGATATGAATCTATAAATAATTTTTAATATTAAAAAAAATAAATAAAACGGACTCGCTGACTCATATGCCAGAATTATTTGGAATACTTATCATCATCATGTGCCATACCGGTTGGCGTAGGCGATCATGTCCTTCCACTATCTACAGTGCATTGTATCTGTTCTGTTGTTGATTGTTTTCATTGACATTACACCAGGCTAACCAGTATTTTCTCTCTTTGTCGTCCGCGATATCTTTTTCCTTTTATTTTGCCAGTTGTAACCAAGTATTCCAACTTTTCTCTTCTCATGATGTATCCGAAAAAATGTTGATTGTTTCTTTCTGATGCTTTTTTAGGAATTCCCTTTTTGTATTGGTCCATTTGAAAATTTCCTCATTGGTCTTTTTAGTTGACCAGGGAACTTTCAACATTCGTCTGAGAAATCCCATCTCTGTGGCGTTTAATCGTCTTTTCATTTGTTTGTCTACTGTCCATGATTCGCTGCCATAGGTCAGAATTGGTTCTATATAGCACTGATGGACTCTCTTTTTCACTTCTATTGACATAGATTTGTTGCATAAGATATTTTTAATTTTCTGAAATGCTGTTTTGGCCTGAGCTATTCTGCTGTTTATTTCTGTGGTGCATCTTCCAACTGATGTTATTAATCGAGTTAAGGTCATATTTATATTTAGCACTAAATTGAGTGAGTCGTTAGTCACCAATGAAATTAGAGTTGTCTGACTTTAGTTGACTGATTATGTTTCGGTCTAGAAATGGACGTGGTCTACTTATGTCTGATAATTTATGAAACAGAACAGACTGGTACAGCTTGCCTAGAGGCACCGATCTCACAACACACATGGTAGCCTCAAATACGTTCACTCCTGCCAACGAAGACTTTGTACGCTGATAGTTCCTTTAGTCTGCTTGGTAAACACATTTGTTTGTTGTCCCCATGTTTAATATAAACTGTTAAACACATTTGTTTGTTGCCCCCATGTTCAATATAAACTGTTAAACACATTTGTTTGTTGCCCCCATGTTCAATATAAACTGTTAAACACGTTTGTTTGTTGCCCCCATGTTCAATATAAACTGTTAAACACATTTGTTTGTTGCCCCCATGTTCAATATAAACTGTTAAACACATTTGTTTGTTGCCCCCATGTTCAATATAAACTGTTAAACACATTTGTTTGTTCCTCCCATGTTCAATATAAACTGTTAAACACATTTGTTTGTTGCTCCCATGTTCAATTTAAACTGTTAAACACATTTGTTTGTTGCTCCCATGTTCAATTTAAACTGTTAAACACATTTGTTTGTTGCTCCCATGTTCAATATAAACTGTTAAACACATTTGTTTGTTGCTCCCATGTTCAATTTAAACTGTTAAACACATTTGTTTGTTGCTCCCATGTTCAATATGAACTGTTAAACTAAATGGGACAAAATTGAATGAAAAAAAGCCGTAAGTGAAAGCAAAAAATAATGTTAATACTTTATTGAAAGATTGTTGGGAAGTCCATTAAAAGAAATGCGAAAGTAAAAATTACAAATATATCTTCTTCTTCTTTCCTTCCTCATTTGCCCTTCAGCTTCGAGGGGAGATATAATTTGTGGTCTTTTGTTCTTCTGTTGGTCTCTGCTGCTGTTATGTTTCCAATATTCTGCAAATCCATCTTTTTCGTGGCCGTCCCTTGGGTCTGGTGTTCTCGCAACGTTTATTGAGAGCTCCTTGGGTTATGTTTTGATCACTCTGCCATGTGACATGGCCAAACCATTTTATCTGTTGTTTATTTATATATTCTATGACGGGGGTTATTCCTAGCTTTTTTCTCACTTCTTCATTTCTGATCTTATCTCTCAGGCTAATTCCTGTCATTCAACTAACTCATTTAATCTCACCGAAAAATATTTTTAAAACGGTGTGAACTAATGACTATCTTGCATAAATACAGACTAGCTGGAATGCTAGTGACCTTATTTTCTTCTCGTGTCTGTGAGTTCTAGAGTAGCAAATTATGCGTGAATTTGCTGTATTAGACTAGTCACTATTCACTCACCTCATGACTCCGTTTATGATGCTCAAATATATTATAGAACGTGTTATTTCTAACAATTATGCTGTTTAGTTGACAATTTGGCATGTAAACCGTAACAGATTTTGTTTTCCTAACAGTTAGCCAATTTCACCGCTCATTTAATGAAACTGAGGAAACTAATCGAAGACCAAATCACTGAGAATGCAGAAGGCTATGGAGTCATCGATCAGGAAATTTGGCGTGTTTTTTACGATTTGAACTACAGTGCTTTTAAAGTTTACCGGTAAAGATTTCATCTTCAAATGTTGATGCTTCACGTTCACAACTAGTATCAAAATGTTTCGCTTACTCTCCTTCGTCCACTTTTACCTTTCATTGAGGAAAGTAAGGTGTTCAGTCTAGGGCATTATAATTCATTGTTATAGTGCCTTTTAAATCGCATTTCCCCCATCCCGGTTAGTTTTGGACGCTAACACTCTGGTGGCTTAGTAAATGAATTAATTAAATTGTTAATAAAATGCATCACTGGTGTTAATCTAATTCTGTTTGCTGGTATCATCATATATAATTATTTCTCTTTTTGTAAGGCAAAGGAGTGGCAACATTTCATATAGTGAGAGCCCAATTTGAAAACAAGAGACGAAGATACAGAAGGCAAGAAAATGTTACCTATTGGATCCTTGAAACAAATGGCACAATTTCTTTGCATGGGGCTGCTGTAATGTAAAAATCATAATATTAATATCAAATAAGATACGAAGGAAAGTCAAGCAAGAGACACATGTGTTGGGAGGGGCGAATGAATGAGAAACTGTCAATATAAATGGGTAGCGTGCCGGTTTAATGAGAGAGTGTGCATAGGTTCAAGCCAATCAAAAGCTGATGGTGTTTTGTTACTGCAGTGTGCTTTCCAAAAGTTTGTAATCTAATACATCTCTGGCCTTAGCTATAGTTCACTTCATTAAAACAATATTCATAGACATGGATACTACCAAACAGAGAAGCAATTTTTGGAGTCTGCTATAAAAATAACCTAGAAGACAATCTGCCATAAATATAACTTAGAAGACAGTCTGCCATAAATATAACTTAGAAGACAGTCTGCCATAAATATAACCTAGAAGACAGTCTGCTATAAATATAACTTAGAAGACAGTCTGCCATAAAAATAACCTAGAAGACAGTCTGCTATAACTATAACCTAGAAGACAGTCTGCCATAAATATAACTTAGAAGACAGTCTGCCATAAATATAACTTAGAAGACAGTCTGCCATAAATATAACTTAGAAGACAGTCTGCCATAAATATAACCTAGAAGACAGTCTGCTATAACTATAACCTAGAAGACAGTCTGCTATAACTATAACCTAGAAGACAGTCTGCCATAAATATAACTTAGAAGACAGTCTGCCATAAATATAACTTAGAAGACAGTCTGCCATAAATATAACCTAGAAGACAGTCTGCTATAAATATAACTTAGAAGACAGTCTGCTATAACTATAACCTAGAAGACAATCTGCCATAAATATAACTTAGGTAACAGTCTGCCATAAATAAAACCTAGAAGACAGTCTGCCATAAATATAACCTAGAAGACAGTCTGCCATAAATATAAACTAGAAGACAGTCTGCCATAAATATAACCTAGAAGACAGTCTGCTATACATATAACCTAGAAGACAGTCTGCTATAAATATAACCTAATAAACAGTCTGCTATAAATATAACCTAGAAGACAGTCTGCCATAAATATAACCTAGAAGACAGTCTGCTATAAATACAACATAAAAGACAGTCTGTCATAAATATAACCTAGAAGACAGTCTGCTATAAATATAACCTAGTAAACAGTCTGCCATAAATATAACCTAGAAGACAATCTGCCATAAATATAAACTAGAAGACAGTCTGCTATAAATACAGCCTAGAAGACAGTCTGCTATAAATATAACATAGAAGACAGTCTGCTATAAATATAACCTAGAAGACAGTCTGCTATAAATACAACCTAAAAGACAGTCTGTCATAAATATAACCTAGAAGACAGTCTGCCATAAATATAACCTAGAAGACAGTCTGCTATAAATATAACCTAGTAAACAGTCTGCCATAAATATAACCTAGAAGACAGTCTGCCATAAATATAACCTAGAAGACAGTCTGCTATAAATATAACCTAGAAGACAGTCTGCCATAAATATAACCTAGAAGACAGTCTGCTATAAATACAGCCTAGAAGACAGTCTGCTATAAATATAACATAGAAGACAGCCTGCTATAATTATAACCCAAGGGACAGTCTACTATAACTATAACCTAGAAGACAGTCTATTATAATTATAACCTAGAAGACAGTCTGCTATAACTATAACCTAGAAGACAGTCTGCTATAAATATAACCTAGAAGACAGTCTGCCATAAATATAACCTAGAAGACAGTCTGCTATAAATATAACCTAGAAGACAGTCTGCCATAAATATAACCTAGAAGACAGTCTGCTATATATATAACCTAGAAGACAGTCTGCCATAAATATAACCTAGAAGACAGTCTGCCATAAATATAACCTAGAAGACAGTCTGCTATAAATATAATCTAGAAGACAATCTGCCATAAATATAACCTTGAAGACAGTCTGCTATAAATATAACCTAGAAGACAGTCTGCCATAAATATAACCTAGAAGACAGTCTGCTATAAATACAGCCTAGAAGACAGTCTGTCATAAACATAACCTAGAAGACAGTCTGCCATAAATATAACCTAGAAGACAGTCTGCTATAAATATAACCTAGTAAACAGTCTGCTATAGCTATAACTATAACCTAGAAGACAGTCTGCTATAACAATAACCTAGAAGACAGTCTGCCATAAATATAACCTAGAAGACAGTCTGCTATAAATATAACCTAGTAAACAGTCTGCTATAGCTATAACTATAACCTAGAAGACAGTCTGCTATAACCATAATCTAGAGAACAGTCTGCTATAAATATAACCTAGTAAACAGTCTGCTATAGCTATAACTATAACCTAGAAGACAGTCTGCTATAACAATAACCTAGAAGACAGTCTGCTATAACTATAACCTAGAAGACAGTCTGCTATAACTATAATCTAGAAGACAGTCTGCTATAACCATAATCTAGAGAACAGTCTACTATAACAATAACCTAGAAGACACTCTGCTATAACTATAACCTAGAAGCCAGTCTGAGGATCGTCAAGAAGACGACTATAAACCTCAATAACTACAAAGCGATATATATATATAGAGAGAGAGAGACGACAGACAGACAAAGACAAGTCGAGTGGTCTATTTCCCTTCTGTCAGTCACAGCCTTGCTGAGTTCGCCGGGGAGGGGGGAGACTCTTCCATAGAAAACAGCAGGTGTGGTTAGAGATGAAAAGGAGATAACGTTCTTCACAGCTAGGATCTGGGTGGAAGTAGCTGACACGTTCAAAAGTATGCTTGTACGATTCTGCTCTCATAAGTTGCCAGTTATACATCGACAGAATCGACAGGATCAACATTACAAGTGCAGGCAAGACAAGCGTTATAGCGCCAAGCGTTTCAACTAAAGCAGTGTAGATAATATATAGTTATTTAGAATTGAGTCATCATCAATAAGTGTCGTCTCCACATCGAACGTTGACTACCATGAAGCACCATTCTGTTTCTTTCTTTGATTGAGCATTTTGTCAGAAGCTGATTTATGTGTCCATCTTTTGATGTTACTCGTCCATATATGTCTTGGTCTGCCTCAGCCTCTTTTACCTCGTATTTTGCCTTCCAAGATTACTTTCAGTAAACTGAGTATCTTTTAACATGGCCCAAATTTTCATTGGTCTTGTTTGAATTGTGTTAAGTAGTAAGACTTCATTGTTTGTTTACTTTCTTTCCATCCAACTCTTTCTATTCTTCTATAAATCCACATTTCAAGGGCTTCAGTTTTTATGTTCTGTTTTCTTGTCTAATGTTTAAGATTTGAGTGCAGCAGAGTATAACAAATGGCACAGCGAATATAGGTAAAAAAAAAAGTAAAGTACCCCCGTCACGCCAAGGGGCGTATAGGGAATATGGTGTTAGTGACCATACATTTTTACAGACCTTCGGCACATGATTTTAGGGGTAATGTGGTCGGTATTACGCCCATGTCGCTTTACTTTCCCAGAAAAAAATCCGGTACCCATTTAAGGCTGGGTGAACCCGGACCGTCGGGGAATATGTAAATAGAACGATGGTAAAGGATACAAAATGAGGCAATGCATATCATCCTTGAATGCACAAAACATACCGAGAGCGATGAGTTACCCTCTATTTTCCCTCCATGACAGACAGAATAAGACTTTTCCGAGCACGAGCCTATCATCGAATAAGTGCAGATCACATCATCCGCTATTCTGTGAATATATGGGGGCAGAAGACAGCAGACTGAAAAGAGGAAAATCATGGTCGGGGCAGTTATGGATATTATTCAGCAGGTGTGTTCAATCGGGGACATAAAACCCCGGGGAAGAAAATGAACGAGTGACGAATGAGTGTAGAACGTCATTTCTCGTCGTCACCACACTGAATAGAGAATATGATTCGGGTAAAGAATGCCACTCTAAAGGCTTTCTCTGACAGTGGCGGCGTAGTGTTCCAGTATAATGATATATCATAGCCTAATTTATCTGTGAACACTATTGTAGTAAAAACACAAACGTCAATGGCACACATTAAGATTGAATTCTCACCGACCATTTCGCAGGCCGACAGTGCACTGACGGTATGTGAGGTGCAAACATTTACAGACACCTATTGTTTGGACGAGCATTCTTGGTCGTTTTGTACAGTGTGTAGTGGGTGTAGTAAATGCTGCAATGTCATCATCGGTACTTGTCACGGCTACTGTTCACATGGGATCTATGGACACGACTGTTCCGGGTCTTGTCTCAGTGTCTGTCCTTTACTTGAGGAAAAATCTGGAAAATGCCTACAATGTAAACATCTTGGCTATACCTGTAATGACACTTGTCCCGATGGTAATTTTGGGCTACAGAGCGAACAGATGTGTTCTGATGGCTGTGACATCATATGTACTCTCAAATGTCCGGACAACTGTTTCAACGACACCTGTCAACAGTCGATCGGGAATCTGTACATGCAAGAGAACGTTCTATGGGTCAGACTGCACTCTCAAATCTCCGGACAACTGTTTAACGAAACCTGTGATTCCCACGTTCAGAAGAGTCTGCCGACTACAACAAGCCCAAGCATATGGGCACTTTAATGTGTTTCTGTGCTAGACATGGTTCATTTTTTGGTGTTTTTTAGTGAAACCATGGCTCATATCTTGCTGTGTTTCTGTCCTAGCCATGGCTTATATCTTAGCTTGTGTGTGCTAACCATGGCTCATATCTTGGTGTGTGTCATGTTAGTCATATCTCATATCTCGGTGTGTCCGTGTTAATCATGTCTCATATCTTTATGTGTGTCTGTGCTTAGTCATATCTCATATCTTAGTCTGTACCAGTGTTAGTCATATGTCATATCTTTGTGTGTGCATGTCTGGGTTAGTGATATCTCATATCTTTGTGTGCATGTTTATGTTAGTCATATCTCATATCTTTGTGTGTGCATGTCTGGGTTTGTCACATCTCATATCCTTGTGTGTGAATGGCTATGTTAGTCCCATCTCATATCTTTGTGTGTGCATATCTATGTTAGTCATATCTCTTATCTTTGTGTGCATGTGTATGTTAGGCATGTGTCATATCTTTGTGTGTGCATGTCAGTGTCAGTTATATCTCATATCTTTATGTGCATGTTTATGTTAGTCATGTGTCATATATCTTGATGTGTGTCAGTGTTAGTCATGCATCGTATCGCTGTGTGCATGTCTGTATTAGTCACATCTCATATCTTTGTGTGTGCATGTCTGTGTTAGTCACATCTCACATCTTTGTGTGTGTATGTCTGTGTTAGTCACATCTCACATCTTTGTGTGTCCGTGTCTGTGTTAGTCACATCTCACATCTTTGTGTGTGCATGTCTGTGTTAGTCACCTCTAGTGACTCGGGCAGATGGTGCTCGTAAACCTGGGAGGGCCTACCATCTAAGGGCAGAATCCCCCTACAGAAAAGACAATCTGCTGCCTTGCAGGAAGATTGGGACAATCAAAGGCTAGGGAAAGCAAACCCGAATAAAATGCTGGCTGAAATCGGATGCACTGGGCCACTGGCGCAGAACACAGTGCAATGTATTAACCGGTGTTCAGTCAGAGTGGATCTGACAGACTCTAATTGTGATGTTCTGTCTGTGGGGGCGATCAACACACTTAGCCTGACAGCTGACTTCATATGAGTGTCTGGAATGCTTACTCTGATTGAGTCCTGAACGCAGAGAGAGAGAGAGAGAGAGAGAGAGAGAGAGAGATAGAGAGAGAGAGAGAGAGAGAGAGAGAATAGAGTTAATAAAAAACTCATAAAATAAAACTCATTGGTTGTTGAGGCAGAGTTTCAGACCTCGATTTTCGAGAATTTTCCTGATAGGGACGCAGTTCTTTACACAGGTTAGTCTGTTATTCGGCACGAACTGAGATCGTAGGCTTTCACGGTTTCTGTTGGTGGCAGAACTGTGAAGGAAGACAGTGGTGCTTTCGCATTGACTACAAGTACATTGACAATGGAAATTATGACTGTTACAAAAGCATCGGCTTGGCTTGAAACCAAGTCTTATAGATATGTGTGCTTTCTCAGTGACTCATTAAGTATCTGAAAAAGACTGCAACTGGCTGCGCTAACCAGCAGTGGTTAGGGTCTCTGGTCTAGACTATTCTAAAATGTGTTTGCTTTATTTTCGTGCCAGGCACGCGGGTGTAAGAGGTAATGGACGAGCTGACAGACTTGCCTGTTTGGCTAATGTTGAGTACGAAAGGGCAATGGACATTTTGAATGTCCTAAGGACGCTGGACGAAAAAAAAAATAACTTTAAAAATGGCCATGAATTAGCAACCAGAAACAGACTAGACGAATATCATGTCAATTTGGGAGGTGCCAGCCGGAAGTGCTACGCATGTATCTAAAGAAAACTTATCACCCATCACTACACCGGTGATGCTAGTCGCTACACATTGATGGATATTCTTCGGAGGTGCACTTATGGAATTGCCCGATGTGCAGCGAGGATGACCTGCCGACTAATCTAAATAGCACGGAAAAATCATGAGAATGAAGAATACCTGAAGGGTAACACTCCATAAGCTCTGTCAGATAATTAGAAGAAATGTAATTTAGTAGATTCCATCTAACTAATATTCTGAGAAATGATGAAGCAGATAAGCAAGCAGAGAAGGGTGATAAACTAAATCACCGCGATACAAATACAGCTCAGGAGAAATCAAAGGTTTTTGTCAAGAATAAATAAATGAACACACGAAATATAAAACATCACGGGTTATAGGAAATTGATGCCTACTATCAGCTGAATAGAAAAGTACTGGTAGCATTTTTAGAATGCGGGCAGGCCACAGTCATGCTCAACATATGCTGACCTGTAAAGGCTCTTGAGGCCATCTACGGTAGCATATTATTTCTTTCTTTGAACTTATTTATATAGATATCTACACTTGTATGCAGCAAGCAAAAGAAAACGAGAAAGAAGAAAGAATACTGGCACAAGTACATACAGATGGATAGAAAGTCACAGTTAGTAAGTTGCCGAACTGTGTAATTACCTGTACCGAAATCAGCATTTAACGCAAGCTACCTATTCAAACATTTTGGAAAATTCTTACGTCATGGTATTTATTTCATCATTGAATATATGATATCAAATAAATCTCTATTTTGTATAATGCAACAGTAAGCTGGTCTTAGATCGTTACTATTTGCGTGTCTAGATAGAAGCGTATTGTTGTATTTATTTGCGTTACTTGACTTTCCTACACAGACAAGCCAGTATGGAGAAAGTAAAGCATGTACGGAACTTGTATGCAAGAACGGAAACTGCAAAAAAGGAATTTGACAAAGCGGCCAGGTAGGTAATAATTACTTATGCTTCTTGAAGATTATTTGCCCAATACATAGATTCGTTTCTTTGTTCCCCTTCCATGGACCAAGTCGGAAACATGAAGTAAAGAACTATACATCATTACGATTTTTAAACACGAACAGAAGTCCATTCATCTTCAAAGATGGCTCTACGGTTAGAATGTGTAGCTGTGAAACCACTACCATAGATGTAATATTGAGGACATTGTCGAAGTTATGACAATTTTAACACTTGAGAGAATGAAACATTTCTAGAATGAGAAGTCATTAGAAGGTCCTTGCAGAAATCTTCATAACCACCTGTTTCTGGACGTGTTCATCAAGCTTACCGAAACGTCCAGCGTATCACTTGGGCCTTCCAACAACAGTAAGAAAACATATTCAATAAAATAATTTGTCCATCTTTCTGGGAAATGCGAAATACTTTATTCACGTTTTTTTTTCCTTGATTGTATCATTGTGCAAGTAACAGGTGAAACTTGGGTACTAGCTTCTTGTTGAAGGTATGCTGATGATACAGTCTTAATCGCTAACAATGAAAATGAGTTACACGAAATGTTGGACATTATAGTGAAAGAAAGCAAAAATAAAGGTCTCAACCTTAATAGCAAAAAGATAGAGGTGATGGTAACAACAAAGAAAAAGACATCACCTCAGTGCAAAATAAAGACAAGTGGAACAATATTAAAACAGGTAAATGAATTTAAATATTTGGGAACATTTTTAACCTCAGACGGAAGATATACAACAGAGGTGAGATGCAGAATGGCTCAGGCAAAAGCAGCTTTCCAAAAAATGAGGAAAATACTACGCAATCCATTCTTGATAATAGAAACAAGAAAAAGAGTTCTTAAATGTAACGTAGAGCCAGTCTTAACATATTGATGCGAATCATGGACAATATGACAACAGACAAGAAAATCACTGGAGCCTGTAGAAATGTGGGTGTCCGGTTAGCGCAATCGATAGGCGGTTGGCTTACCACGGCAACAGCCGGGGTTCGTACCCTGGCGAGGACACCTGGGTTTTACTAATTCCCTAAAAATTAGTAGGAGCCGCGATAGCTCAGTGGTTAGTGAACTGGACTACTACGGACAAGGGGTAGGGTTCGATCCCAACCGACGGCTCCGGGTTCACCCAGCCTTAAATGGGTACCGGATTTTTTCTGGGAAAGTAAAAGCAGCACGGGCGTAATACCGACCACATTACCCCAAAAATCATGTGCTGAAGGTCTGTAAAATATAGGGTCACTAACACCATATTTCCCTATACGCCACTTGGCGTGACGGGGGGTACTTTACTTTTTTTACTGTAGAAATGTGGTTTTACAGAAGAATGTTGAGAGTACCATGGACAGCTAAGAAGAGTAATGAAGAGGTTCTGAGAGAGGTCAAAGCAAAAAGAGAGCTAATTTCCAATATTAGGAAGAAACAATCATCATTTTTTGGTCATGTAATGAGAACAACTGGAATATATTGTAACAACTGGAAATATTGAGGGACGAAGAGATAGTTGGAAGCAAAGAGAAAAAATATCAGACAGCTTAAGAGAATGGCTTGGCAGAAGATCAACAACAGAAATGATAAATAGCTGCCGAGATCGAAAGTTATGGAGAGATATGATCACCTACGCCAGCGGGCCCGGTACTTGATGATGATGATTCTCGCCCTATTACTGGAAGCCTGCTGTTTCTGTATTCATTGTAATATTGTTAGTTTTACATTAGTAGTACGTTAACATGAAATGTTGTTGCATAATCTCTGGTTTTTCTGCTATGAAGATCTGCAAAGAGTAACTATTTCTCTATTATCACCTGCAAAGAGTAACTATTTCTCTATTATCACCTGCAAAGAGTAACTATTTCTCTATTATCACCTGCAAAGAGTAACTATTTCTCTATTATCACCTGCAAAGAGTAACTATTTCTCTATTATCACCTGCAAAGGGTAACTATTTATACCGCACACCAAAATTAAGCAAATTGTAACAAACAAAAACAGACATCCTACGATTAAGTATCACAATGAAAACTAGAAAGTTAAAGTGTACGCACCAAGACCAAAAAAAGAAAAAAAAGAATTACAGGTTGACATGGACATGTTTAGACAGAAAAACGTACCCCTTTGGAGAATGATAGTTAAACGTGAACTCATCGTCATCATCAAGTACCGGGCCTAGTGGCGTAGGTGATCATGTCTCTCCACAACTTTCGATTTCGGCAGCTATTTATCATTTCTGTTGCTAAGCCATTCTCTTAAGCTGTCTGGTATTTTTTCTCTTTGCTTCCCTCTATCTCTTCGTCCCTCAATTTTTCCAGTTGTTACAATATATTCCAGTTGTTCTCTTCTCATTACATAGCTAAAAAATGATGATTGTCTCTTCCTAACATTGGAAATTAGCTCTCTTTTTGCTTTGACCTCTCTCAGAACCTCTTCATTACTCTTCTTAGCTGTCCATGGTATTCTCAACATTCTTCTGTAAAACCACATTTCTACAGACTCCAGTGATTTTCTTGTCTGTTGTCCTATTGTCCATGATTCGCATCCATATATTAAGACTGGCTCTATGTAACATTTAAGAACTCTTTTTCTTGTTTCTATTGTCAAAAATGGATTGCATATTACTTTCCTCATTTTTTGGAAAGCTGCTTTTGCCTGAGCCATTCTGCATCTCACCTCTTGTGTACATCTTCGTGATGTACGTGAACTACCGTAATGTAAAAAAAGTCGTGCTGCCCCTTGAATTGATCCATTAAGAATCAAATGTTCTACCACAGTGACGTCATGGTGAAGTCTCTGCTGGCAGCTAGAGCAGCAAGACCAAACGTTAAATGGGGCTACTATCTGTACCCGCAGACATGGTGGAATCCTGGAACCACCATATACTACAATGATAGGTACGAATGATATGTTTTGTTGCCGATATAGTTCTTAAAAGCTAACTTTTCTTGCTTCCTGTCATATCATCACCAACATTGAGTGTCGTCTCCGCATCGAAGATTGGCTACCATGGAGCGCCATTCCTTTCTGTCTCTTGCTTTGATGATGCAGGCTGTTATAGACTGACTTGTCTATCTCTTGATATTACTCATCCATGTTAGTCTTGGTTTGCCTCTTTTACCTTGCATTTTACCTTCTAAGATTACTTTTAGTAGACTGTTATGTCTTTTAACATACTCTATAAACCTCCTCTGTCTTGTTCGAATTGTGTTTAGTAGTTATTTTTTTCAATTTCCATTGTTTTAAGACTTCATAGTTTGTTTTCTTTGCTTTCCATCCAATTCTTCCTATTCTCCTATAAATCAACATTTCAAAGGCTTCAATTTTCTGCTTTGTTTTCTTGTCTAATGTCCTGTTATATGCCATATGTTATATTGTACTGAAGATTAAAAATACATGGCGAGTTCAGATAAATATCTGAAGCTATAGTCCGTTTCATAACTCGTGCCCAACTTTTAAAATCGATATCTTTTAAACCGCTTTTTATAAGCTTTTCAAAATTTGCATGTAAAGTTATAATGATTAGAACCCAACAGGGAATTAATTTCATAAAAAAAAACATTTGGTTATTATTGTTGCTTATTTGATTTATATAAATTTATAACGACCCTTTGATGTAGTCAAAACTTAATGTTTACAGTATTTTAAGTTAAAAATAGCGATTAAAAATCCATACACGGTACAATTGACGTGATTGCACGCTTTCAACGTGGGTTTTCTGACACAATTAGACACTTGTAGAAAACACGAGGCATTGTGTGTTCCATTTGTGTTGATTCAGCGGCGCAGACGTGGAACGCTAACATTTATCATGAGTCTTAAAATGAAATTCTGCAGTTTATAAAACATCGCAATAAAAATGTATGACTATTTTTGCAAAGAGGCTAAACGAGGAAGATTATTTCATTCTTTAGAAAACCCTGAGAATAGGACAAGACACATTTTGGATTTATCTAAACGGTCATTTAATCGCTGGATTCAAGCACGTGACCGTCAATGTTCAAAATATACAAAATCACAAGGAAGAGCAAAAATGTTGGATAATTTCGACAGTGAACTTATTAGAAGTGAAATTCGCAAAATGTTGGGTATGAATGAAACTGTTACAATAAGAAAATTAAAAGTATAGCTGAAAAAGAACAACAGTATTGAACTATCAAAGTCTACATTATGGAGGAATGTGAGAGCTGCAGGCTTTACATTCAGAAAGTATTCCAATGGACGAAACATCATCTGTGAGAAGCCACATATAGTAGTCATGAGAAGCAAGTACTTACGTGAAGTAAAAGAGGTGCGCAAGCTAGGTTATGATATTGTGTACTTGGATGAAACATGGATCAATGCTCACCACACTAACCAAAGGGAATGGCAGTCATCAGATGGAAAGATTAAGAGATTAATACCTAGCAGCAAAGGACAGCGCTTGATAATTGCTCATGCAGGTAGTCGACAACATGGACTAATACAGAATGCAGAGCTCATTTTTCTTTCAAAATCCATAGACAATCGGGATTATCACTCTGAGATGAATGGTCACATATTTAGACATTGGATTGAAAATTCTGTTCTTCCATCACTAAATCGACCATCTTGCCTAATAATGGACAATGCAGCGTACCACAACATTGTTGCACTTGAAGATAAAGTCCCGACGTCATCCAGTACAAAAGATGCTATTAAGATATGGCTCACAAAGGAGCACATACAATTTAATAACATGTACTTAAAACCTGAATTACTATCTCTAGTAAAGCAAAAACAGAGGACAAAGATTTTTCAAACAGATAAGATTATCCAAGAGCACGGTCATATAAGTTTGAGGCTGCCACCTTACCATGCTCATTTAAATCCAATAGAACTAATCTGGGCAAAATTAAAAGGACAAGTGGCAGATGAAAATACAATATTCAAAATATGCGATGTAAAGACTCTTGCTAATCTCGCTTTATTAAATATAGACAAAGATTATTGGGCTAAATGTGAAGACCACATCTTAAAACAGGAAGAGGAATATTGGAAAAATGATGGTTTCTGGAATGTTCAACCCCAAACAGTTATTAATCTTTTAGACTCGTCTGATTCAGAATGAAAGTATATAGCCCCCACAATGTTGGCCCCTATATTACCTTAAATTAGTTCAACAAACGGTCCTTTTCAGGACCACACAACTATGAAAATTGAACATACAGGTATACCTTGATATTATTATCGTCCGTCCTCGAACTGAGCAGACAATAATTATCCTGGTGTTTTGTCTTATCGAGTTATTTCCCCATTACGGCCACGCCTTTACCTAGTGAAAATTAATCATAGACCAGCAACTACGGTAATTTCTATTCTTTAGGGCTTCACAATTTACAATTGTGACAAACATCAAAGAAATATCGCCGCTTTAAGAAAACAGCAGCTGCAAGATATTCGTTAAATATACATTTAAAGGGTCTTTTGCATTCTAATAACATTTGGAAAATTTCAACAGTTTTTAACAAATGTTTACTGCGTAATAGCGTTTTGAAGTTGGGCACATGATTTGAAACGAGCTATAGTAAATAACCAAGCAATGCTCTTTCTTTAGCCAAAGCGACAATCATTCAACATTGTGTCATATAGATTTATTGACCAATTTTCACTGTTGAAGAAATAAGGTTCTATTTTACAAGAAAATGATGATGATAAGCAAAATATAATGCTCCTTGCTTGCTCATCAGTTACCAATGAAGAAAGACCATGTTGTCATCTTTCGATGTTAAAGTACGTGAAGTTTAGAGGTATAGTCTGTTTCAAATGTCGAGCAACCTCTTCAATATGCTATACTTCTTTAACTGTTTCGTGTGTTCCAATTGCGAATGTAAACTGTTTATTGTCGTGACGTTATATTTTTAAAATGTTATTGGACATCAGCAGATGGTTTTTATTTTGCCTTATTTGCTATAGAGAAAAACACTAAAAAAAAACACTGATGCGAGAGGCAATAGCAGTAGGTATCAGCTCCCTCGCCGAGATTGAGCCCAGAACAGAGTCTCGTAGCGGGAAACAATGCGGGTATGTGCTATGTCTGATACTTGATCGTCGAACACAAAGACTTTTGAATGTCTGCCTCGTGTGCCGTCTTTGGCTCGAAAGACCATTAGACAGATACATTTATAAAAACCTTAATTTTGTGCACAGATTAACACTTTTATTGAACAAAGTCGTTTTTTTTTTTAATTTATATTCTTTACAATTATTTCCATACGCGTTTTGCACATTTGGCGTTGACTAGGAATTAGTCTGTCTAATTAGACATGCAATAAGTCTGAAGATGAAATTGCACACTCAACAAAACAATGCAATGAACATTAATCAATGTTTCTGCAGTAAGGCTTAACAGGAGATTATATATCGATCAACATCAAGCCCTGAGAAGAGAAAAATACATATTTTTGATTCGTGAATATTAAAATATAGTTTATAGTAATCCTCATAGGATCAGGCTGATATAGAACCCATTTCAGTTTTGGTTCAACAAGTGACAGGAGAAGCCAAACATTCTTGTGCTAACTAAATAAAAGAATCTCTCACCTTTTTGTGCATGTCGGTTTGTCTCATTTCAGCCAAAGCAAGGTGACCTGCCTAAGGAAGGGTCACATACTGCCTGGGGGTAAAGGCATCAAAATGCCTAGAGATGCGAGGATGCTGTGAAGCTGATGATAATAGTGACAATCTAGAAATGAAAAAGAAAAAAAGTGGTATAGTAACAGCTTTACGTAAATGGGAAACAAAACAAAAGTTGAACGACGTTTCGGCCAAGTAGGCCTTCAGCTGAAACAATAAACAACAAAAAACATAAAAATATATGTAAGAATATACACAGAAATCTAGTTCATCATCATCATGTGTAATACCGGTTGGCGTAGGCGATCATGTCTTTCCACAATCTTCTATCTACAGTGCATCGTATCATTTCTGTTGTTGACTGTTTTCCATGCCATGACACCAAGCTATCCAGTATGTATCCCTCTTTGTCGCCCGCGATCTCTTTTTCCTTTTATTTTTATTTTGCCAGTTGTAACCCAGTATTCCAACTTTCCTCTTCTCATGATGTGCCCGAAAAATGTTGATTGTTTCTTTATGATGTTTTTAGGAGTTCCCTTTTGTGTTGCCCTCTTTGAGAATTTCTTCATTGGTCTTCTTAGCTTTCCAGGGAACTTTCAACATTTTTCTGAGAAAGCGCATCTTTGTGGCCTCTAATCGTCTTTTCATTTGTTTGTCTACTGTCCATGAATTGCTTCCATAGGTCAGAATTGGTTTTATATAGCACCGATGAACTCTCTTTCTCACTTCTATTGACATAGATTTGTTGCATAAGATATTTTTAATCCCAAATCTAACTAAATGGCAAAAATATGCTAGATACTAATAGTCACATACTGCCTCCTTGTGCTCTTATATTTTGGACTAGAATCCTCTTCTGTTAGACTGATGCCGGCCCCCACTTTGCTGCCGATGTCAGAGAGCAACAAGAATGTGTACTTCCAGACATAGTAATGTGCCACTTTTATACGCAACAAAAGCAGTCCACATATGTAAACCAATGAAAACAAACGAAGAAAGCAATCTCACAGAGCTATTTCTCTCGGGTGATCAAACACAAAAAAAGAGAAAAAAAAAAGAAAATGAACTAAAGTAAATGTTAAATGATTTGAATAAAATATGCCAGAATTTCATTGTGGAAAATAACGTAGGCAAGACATAAATCATCATTTGAGCAAGAAATAAAAAGAA
The DNA here is from genome assembly GCA_032433765.1 of Megaustenia siamemsis. NCBI lineage: Eukaryota > Metazoa > Mollusca > Gastropoda > Stylommatophora > Ariophantidae > Megaustenia > Megaustenia siamemsis. The sequence continues at coordinate 43,327,944 of JAVIAB010000047.1, forward strand.
GCACAAATCGCTATGGAGAACAGAGACAGTGTGTTGTCAAGAAGTATATTTATGTGAGCAAATTTAGGCATGGACTGCAGACAGCAAACACATGCCGTAAACCAAACCATGTAATTGGACACTTTACTGCAATATTGCAGACCAGCATGCAGCACCACATACAAGAGTACTCTGTAACACAAATAGGGCAAGAATGCCTTCTACCTCCATTGCTCTTTCTACTAGTCATAGATTGGATTATGAAAATAACTCAGAACAACAGAAATGGAATCCAGTGGTCACTGACCAAACAACTTAATGATTTAGACTTTGCTGATGATATAGCCCTCCTATCACACAACAACCATCAATATATGCAAGATAACATGAGCATACTCGATGAAAGATCAGAACAACTGGGACTGAAAATAAATAGAGATAAGACCAACATTATGGGAATGAATGCACTTGGCAATAACCAAATAACAATAAGAGAAATACTTATACTAGACGTAACATCTTACATATATCTGGGTAGTATTATAGACAAAGAAGGCGGCACAGAGAATGATACCAAAATAAGGATATCAAAAGCAATAGGAGCATTCGTTGCACTGGAAACATATGGAAGTTCCAAGAAATCAAATTAAATACAACATTTAAATCTTCAACCCCAATGTTAAGTCAGTATTATTATATGGCTGTGAAACATGCAGAACAACAAAAATGACAATCGTGAAGATACAGACCTTCATTAATGGATGTTTACACAGGATAAAAGGATGGAAATGGCAGGACAAAATCACTAACATAGAATTATGGAATTGTACCAGTCAAATACCAGTGGATAAAGAGTTACAGCAAAGACGGTGGCGCAGGATAGGATACACACTGCTGAAGCCAAATGAGAGTATTACACAACATGCCCTTTTTTGGAACCCCCAAAGATAAAGATAAAGAGTAAGACCAAGATATTCTTGGAGAAGACAGATAGAAGCAGAGATGAAGATGATGGGGAAGACATGGAATGATCTTAAAAGAATTGCAAGAAACAGAACGACTTGGCAAGTGTTTGTTGAAGACCTATGCTCCACAGGGAGCTGAAAAGGTAGAAGAAGCAGAGTAACACAATATTGCAGACTAGACATGCAAAACTCATATAATAGAATACCTGTATAACACATTATATTCCTCCCAACATTCTGCTACCATTGCTAAACTTGAATACTAACAACCAATGGAGAGGACACACCGTCACAATGGAAATGAGATGCACTAAAATGTATACTGAATGTGATAAGAAGAGACAGAATTTGCATTGAAGATGTCAGGGAAAAGCGCTAGGAATTCTGGATCATATTGAGACACAATAAACTAAGTGGTTTAAAATGTAACATGAGCATCGTCAGCCAGCAGCACATTGACTCTCATAAAAGTCATGAAGACTATAGATTAAAGAAATAGTAAACGTCGAGAATGGACACTACCGTCATGCCCTAACGTATCAAACTAAAGGACAATATTCTTGAAAAAGTCCGCAATTTCAATTACCTTGGCGACAAGACGTCAACAGCAAACCACACAACAACTGAAATAAAGGCCCGAGTCGTATTGGCGGCAGCCTCTTAAATATTTGAATTTCAAAGGCACTCAGCAACCACACGAGACTATTTAATTCATTTGTGATTCCGGTATTATCAAACGTGGGCGAGAGGTAGAAAACAACATAGGGTCTAGACCAACGAATAGACGCTCTCGAGAACAAATGCCTTCGAAGACTGCTAAACAACCGCTGGTCAGACTTCAAACCAATTACAGAAAAAAAAGACATGAAACCTAACAGGGCCATGTCTCCAACCACGTTAGAAAGCGACGCTGGAAATACCTTGGTCACGTTCTCAGAATGGACGTTTGAAGGCTAACCCACTGGGCGTGGAAACCAGAAAGTAAAAGAAATCAAGGAAGACCAAAAGAAACCCTGCGTAGAACCATCATCAAAGAGATCGGAGATGTAGGCCTCAGAAACAAGCAAGAATTCAAGCATGGTGCGGCAAACCGTCGAACATGGAAATCTATGACTTCTGCTCTATGTGGCCCAAAAGTCTATATCAATCACTCAATCAATCAAATGATGGACACTATGCAGGAGATCAACTACTGAGTAATGGCCCACACACTCTGTTTTCCTTGTAGGCTTAAATAAAATAACAGAGGGAGAGAGATGTATACATTTCTCGTCGTTTATATATATATATATACACACACACACATAATAGTCGTAATATAAATGAGCTAGGCACATTTTTTATGTCGCAGGATTTCTGCTATCTCTTGTGTATAAATACGGATAAATGTGTAGGGCATATACCATTGTCAAATGTGTTATGGTTGTTCCCGTATGATTCTTTCTGTCCTTATTCCCATCATCTAGACTTGTCTAATATACCCAGACAACAGTGGGTGTGACTGACACTAATAGCACAAATACACGCAATAGGAAACCAACTTGATGCGATACTAATATTGTATTTGCGTCAGCGTGTGTGTGCTGTCACGTGAGTGTGTTACTTGTGTATATGTGTGCTTTCTTCTACTCTATACCAACACAGATCGTTAATTAAAGAAAAAAAAACATATGAGTTTTTATTCAGTACGTTTCGCTGCACTGTGTGCCATGCAGATTTCGGCCGCGCACGTCTCGCCGCACTGTGTGCCATGCCGATTTCGGCCGCGCACGTCTCGCCGCGTAGTGCATCACTTTCAATTTGATTAGTGAGAACCGTCATCAAAACATATTCTTTTTACATAGCTTGAATCAACATGTTATTGGTGAAATCTAATAGCTTGTTCAATTATCTAAAGATACATATAATATGTTATATGTTAGATAAATATAACTATGTTGATTGATTCTTAAAACTATACAAAATTTTGTTTCTGAAATCTCTGCTATTACATTGATGAAAAGCTTCAGTACGGAAAGAGTTCACTATTTTATGCCCATACATGTATTAAAGCTGAAATAAAAATATCAAAAACTATATTTATATAACACAAACTAGAAAAAAACGCCTGTATTACATATAATTGGTTTATGTTTCGCGGCGATCAAAGACTTTTTACTATACACAAGTGTTACAAGATTAAATACAGCACGCAACAAAAAAATCCTCGTCAGAGTTCTGTACATGAATATCAAGCTTCTTAACAACTATCAGGCTGCCTATAACTTTCTAGTATCTTCTACCATTTGACGCCCAGCCACTTCCACAGTTCATCAAATATCAATATCGCAATGATAGTTTCAAGCACTGACTACCACATGGCCAAGAACAATTATCGGATCATTGAATTAGGAAATAAAAATCAAAAGCTAAAAGAATGGGTGAGAGTGTTGTAGTGGAGACGCATGGTCTATAGAAACAATGAGGTCTGATAGGGCTGTGAAGAGTAAGTAGTGATGTGTATAAAGACAGTTCCTTAAAATGTTACATGGCAGCAATAAACGAAATGTTAGCAATGCACAGAATACACAGAGCGTTAGTGACTGGAGTAAATAGGGTCATACAATAATCACAGGCACCAATTTTCACATACATACATTCACATCCACAGAATGGCCAGGCTGTATGAAGCGAGTACTGGTCTATATCCATCAATTTACATAAAAAACGCTAAAATTGATAACTACAATGATCTAAATAACCGCATCCAGGACACTCTAAAAGAAGCAATCAGGTAGGTCACTATTTAACTTTCACATTTAGATTTAACTTAATATATAAAAATAAAAACAACAAATTCCATGAATGTGCCATTAAGGGATAGTATATAAAGGGGATTGGGGAGGGGGGGGGGGGGCTGGGTAGTTTAAAGATACAAGGGCTGCCTCTGGACAAGAAGGAACTGGGTTCAAAGTTCACCACCGCCGGAGTATTGTCCCCTATTTTCAATAAAAGGAAAAATGTATCCATGGTTTCTTCGTGGCGTTACCCCCCGCCCCTCTTCCCCCTCTCAAGGTTCTGTGTGTACTCGCGCACGTTAAAGAACTCTTGGCAGTTGATGTACACACGAGTATGACATCAATTGAGCCTCTGCCCGGGTAACATTGACAGCAAAAACCTTCTCACGCCGTGGATTCAAGGACGTGCTACAGAGTTCGTGCGCACGGGACAGGACTCTTCTCAGAATTTCTAGAGATGATCGTAGCATATATAGGAAAACGTATGTATTCGTCACGTGTGCAGTGATGATGATGGTCCTAGATAAAACACACATATAAAGGAGAAGGTACATAATGAAGAAATATACCTCTCCGTGTTGTCTAATGAAAAAATGTTTCTTAATCTTTTTTACCTTATGTGGTTTGGCAGCTCGAAGTCTGTTACAACCATCAGAACTCTACAGCGAGAAGTTTTACTTCCGACAGCCGCACACAACAAACTGGACATAGAATTAATAGATTGTTTACTGCGACATTGCGATCCGCGATGGCCCAGTGGTTAGTGAACTGGACTACAAAAGACAAGAGATCTGGTTCGATCATGATCGACGGCTTCTAGGTTCACCCAGCCTTAAATTGGTATTGATTTTTTCTGGGAAAGAAAAGCAGCACGGGGGTAATACCGAATATATTACAACAAAAATCACGTGCCGAAGGTCTATACAAATTATAGTCACTTACACCATATTCCATATACACCATTTGGTGTGACGGGGCTCTTTATTACTTGTTTTTATAGCGACATTTGCTGTCCGTGTAATAGTTGAGGTACTGATGACACAATCGTTCCACAAGTAAGGGCTACTCACTACGAAGTTACTGAAAGCGATAACGTTGATATGCGGCACGAACTCTTAAACTATCTGGGATTGTGATGATAACCAAAATAATGTGGTCACTTTTTAGTGTAGTTCTCGATATTAGAGTAAGGGAAACAGATTATCATTCTCGAACGTTCCATGAATAACAATAAATACCTGTATATGTAGTAGTAGTAGAAGTAGTAGTAGTAGCAGTAGTAGAAGTAGTAGTAGTAGTAGTAGTAGTAGTAGAAGTAGTAGTAGTAGTTGTAGTAGAAGTAGTAGTAGTAGTAGTAGAAGTAGTAGTAGTAGTAGTAGAAGTAGTAGTAGTAGTAGTAGTAGAAGTAGTAGTAATAGTTGTAGTAGAAGTAGTAGTAGTAGTAGTAGTAGAAGTAGTAGTAGTAGTAGTAGGTACTAGTAGTAGTAGTAGTAGTAGTAGTAGTAGTAGTTGTAGTAGTTGTTGTTGTATTAGTAGCAGTGGATGTAGTAATTGTAGTAGTAGTTGTTGATGTAGTAGTAGTAGTTGATGTAGTAGTAGTAGTTGATGTAGTAGTAGTAGTTGATGTAGTAGTAGTAGTTGATGTAGTAGTAGTAGTTGATGTAGTAGTAGTAGTTGATGTAGTAGTAGTAGTTGATGTAGTAGTAGTAGTAGTTGTTGTTGTAGTAGTAGTTGTTGTTGTAGTTGTAGTAGTAGTTGTTGTAGTAGTAGTAGTTGATGTAGTAGTAGTAGTTGATGTAGTAGTAGTAGTTGTTGTAGTAGTAGTAGTTGATGTAGTAGTAGTAGTTGTTGTAGTAGTAGTAGTTGATGTAGTAGTAGTAGTTGATGTAGTAGTAGTAGTTGTTGTAGTAGTAGTAGTTGATGTAGTAGTAGTAGTTGATGTAGTAGTAGTAGTTGTTGTAGTAGTAGTAGTTGTTGTTGTAGTTGTAGTAGTAGTTGTTGTAGTAGTAGTTGTAGTAGTTGTAGTAGTAGTAGTAGTTGTTGTTGTTGTAGTTGTAGTAGTAGTTGTTGTAGTAGTAGTTGTAGTAGTTGTAGTAGTAGTAGTAGTAGTTGTTGTAGTAGTAGTAGTTGTAGTAGTAGTAGTTCTAGTAGTAGTAGTAGTTGTAGTAGTAGTAGTTGTTGTAGTAGTAGTTGTTGTTGTAGTAGTAGTTGTAGTAGTAGTAGTTGTTGTAGTAGTAGTAGTTGTTGTAGTAGTAGTAGTTGTAGTAGTAGTAGTTGTTGTAGTGGTAGTAGTAGTAGTAGTAGTTGTAGTAGTAGTAGTTGTTGTAGTAGTAGTAGTTGTTGTAGTAGTAGTTGTAGTAGTAGTTGTTGTAGTAGCAGTAGCAGTTGTAGTAGTAGTAGTTGTAGTAGTAGTAGTTGTTGTAGTAGTAGTTGTTGTTGTAGTAGTAGTTGTATTAGTAGTAGTATTTGTTGTTGTTGTAGTAGTTGTAGTAGTTGTAGTTTTAGTAGTAGTTGTTTTAGTAATATCAGTGTTAGTAGTAGTAGCAGTGTTAGTAGTAGTAGCAGGGTTAGTAGTAGTAGCAGTATTAGTAGTAGTAGCAGTATTAGTAGTAGTAGCAGTATTAGTAGTAGTAGCAGTATTAGTAGTAGTAGCAGTATTAGTAGTAGTAGCAGTATTAGTAGTAATAATAATTGTAGTAGTACGGTGCAGTCGCCACGAGCGATTCGTATCAGAGTTTTCATTTCACTACAAAAAGAGAAAATTAAACTAAAAAGAAACTGATCATAACGTGATGAGACCTGCCCGTCCCTTCCCGTCCATCGGGCAGGGGTTCCCTACATACCACACACACACACACACACACGCACACACACGCACACACACAACACACACACACACGCACACACACAACACACACACAACACACACACACGTACTAGAACCCAATAATAGATCTGTGTGAAGACTTTACCCCCAACCCATGGATCAATCACGAAAACAGAATGACAAAAAATCCTAGATGTTCCTGGAAAAAGTCTCCAAAAACGAGCAAATTGAGACTGAAATTAAAGAATGTCACTTCTCAGGCTGCAGACAGAATTCTCCAAAGAATGACTGCATCTGAAGTAGCAAACAAAGGTGGCTATGGCATCTATATCATTTACCCCAAAGAAAAAAACAGAAGCGTACTCCTTCCTAGTCGGAGAAAGATGCGCACATTTCAGTGCAAAGGCAAAGTGGTGCTACTCCACACAGCCATACAGACTATTTATTAACAATCAAGAGTCGTAGCTCCTAAAATTGTCGTCCTCAACGATAAAATGTAAGTACTACAAGTTAAATAAAGTTATAAACAGGATAGTTGCATTCAAGGAATACAGAACAACAAACGCATGTCGTCTAAAACAAAAACGGAACTAGTCCTACTGAGGGTCCTGATCTTGATCCTTACCGTGTCGTTAGTCGTCGCTCGAGGCTTGTAGTGTTTTTGTACCACTCATTTCAATTCTGGGCGAGATGTTTGATCTTAACCAATGAGTCAATGTCTGGCAAATTTACTTCTCTTATTATAAGTGTTCTTTTCAGTGTCTGTCTATGTGTTTTTTTCTGTATCCTGATGTTTCTCATAGAAGCGTCTTTTTTTTTCTTTTAGAATTCCCTACTTGTATCTTCTCAGCTCTTGTTCGACATGTCCGTCTTCTCATTCTGATTGTAGATGATATCTTTGGTTGCAACGTCATTTCTCTTATCTCAATATTGGTCTTGAATTCATTCCATTGTACACAGAGTATTCATCTTAGACATTTGTATTCAATGGCGTTTAGTTTTCTATCAATCTCTTTTGTTGTTTCCAGCTTTCACATGCGTAAGTAAGTTTCCTAATATTTTTGTGTTGAATATTCTAAGTTTGGTTTTCTTGCTTTGTATTTTTGATTTCCATATTTTCTCCGGGTTTTAAAATTTTGCTGCTGATTCTGCTCTCTTTCTTTGTTTCACCTACTTGATCTATATTACTACCAGGATATCTATAGCTATCTAATCTTTCCAATGCCTGGAGATTGAGATATGTATTATCCACTGAAGTATTGTTATTTTTCATTATTTTTGTTTTATCCCTGTTGATTTCATGTTCATTTTTTCCACCATGGATGATAAGGTATCTGTGACATTTTACTTCATGTTGATATTGCTACTTGATCAACCAACACAGAACTGGAGTCGTCAGTCACTGGGCACTGCGAGACCTGATGAGGTGGGGATCTGAGCACCTATAGACATTTTATTTAAATGCAATGATGATGACCAGCAAGTAACTCAATAACTCAAAAGCACAATTGTCACTTTGGAGCTCTATATCATCTGTATAATTTAAATGTGCAATAGATACCTTTACATTGTTTCCCATTAATGAAAAAAAAACAGACAAACTTATATAACCAGGTTGGATCCTTCCTTCAACGGTCTAAACCACATCAGAGCCTTTAAAGAAAAAAAATACACTCTTACAATAAGCCAGGAACACAGAATAGAGAAAACTGTATTAACGTTATAAGATAGAACACGATGCGTGTGAGATGGCTATTAATCTCTAAAGGAGAGGAAAGTAGCAAGACTACATCAAGATAAGATGCTTCCAGATACTACACAGTAAACGCCATCTATGACCCACGCCATCCTAATAGAGCTCACAGTGCCATCAGAAGAGAGAGGAGTAATATATATTTAAACTAAAACTAAATACAAGGATCTAATCACCGAGCTGAGACAGTCGGGATGCTAATTCTGGATGGCAGCTGTGGAGATAGATGCAAGAGACCTCGAGCTTATGTCTCTCTACAAACTATGAAAGCGGCTAGACATTAATTGGGCAGGGGAAAGATGAGAACTATAGCAATGAAGGCTGTTGTTGAGTTAGCTAAAAGAGCATCATGCTGGCTACGGCGGAGCCTCGATGCATCAGCAATCTCAGAAAGGTCTGAGGTTCAGACAATTAGAGTAGCAAGTCATTCAAGATTGCTGTCACTACAAAGAGGACATCAGTGTGTTAGGTTAATGCAAAGAGTCGTTTGCGACTAAGAAGGGACCAATAAGAAGTGTCGCGCAGAATTGGTCTAGTTGTTATATGCCGAAAGTAATGTCAGGTTTGAAGCTCAACGCAGCAGGTCAACGCTGCAGGTCAACGCTGATAGTCATGATCCAGGCTGGCCAACCCCTCCCCACAACTAGGGTGTCAAGAAGCTAAATGGCCGAAACACTTGATCGACGGAAAATCTACTTCTGATGATCAGGTTGCCTCCTGCTGCGAAGCTCTGCATGAAGAGTCTCATATCATTATTATCACCAGCTGATATCAGCAGCCGACACGTTTCGTTGTGCTGGGTCATGATTAGACCAATTTTCGAGAGATTTCCGGCTGACATGTAGTGGACACAGCATTTAAGAGCAACCTGCAAATTAAGAAGTAACTTAGGAAGGTCGGCGCAATGTAATAAATATCACGCAGGTGGTCTGTGTTAGGGTAGGCCTGTAGCAGACATTTGCTACTGCGTATGGACAGTAGTTTCGATCAGAAGTTTCCAACAGGCCTGATACTCATCTGCTGAACAATATGTGACCTTTTAGGCTCAAACTCTGCAGGAATCCGAAGCCTAAGAGCCATGCCCAGGTATGTCCGCCCTTCCCTCAGAATGTCAGGAAGCTAATGTGCCCGATTACTTGCTCAAAGAGCGGCCCCACTTCTGATTATCAGATTGCATAAGGATGAAAATAAGATAGATTATATATATAATCTATCTATCACTTCATATATATATAATCTATCTATCACTTCATATATATATATATATATATATATACTATTTGTGTATGTTATGTTGTTGTTTTCTTCTACCTCTAAGCTCCATGTGGAGCATAAATCTTAAATACTTTCTAAGCCGTTATGTTTCTTGCCATCCTTTTAAGATCATTCTATGTCTTCCCCATAATCTTCATCTCTGCTTCCATCTGTCTTCTCCAAGAATACATTGATCTTCCTCTTTGTCTTTTTCCCTGGGGATTTAAAAAAAAAGACATGTTGTGTAATACTCTCAGTTGGCTCCCGCAGCGTGTGTCCTATCCCAAGTTATGTTGTTACTATTCCTAAAAAAGTTTATTTAACATATGGCGGTGAGCCTACAGTCCTAATGTTATCTTTAGAGAGCCACATTGACAAAATAAATTTAGCGAATACGCTGTAAATGCATGTGCAAATGGCGCAAAGTGACTTTTCCACCATGGGTGTTTTGTACTAGCGTATAGAAACTAAATCTAATGCCCAATATTAATGATATTCTCTCTGGCTATTCAAGAGTTCGGGCTGTTCACAGTAGACGAAACATTCCCATCGGTGCTTACACTGTCGTTCAAAATAGCCTCAATTTCTTCAATGAGGTAGGTTCATTTTGTTCTATCAAATTTTCAAATATCTCATTTACCCATTTTCTCAGCCACTTATGTATCATCCACTCATTTTCTCAGTCACTCATACATCATCCACCCATTTTCTCAGCCACTTATACATCATCCACTCATTTTCTCATCCACTCATACATCATCCACCCTTTTTCTCAGCCACTCATACATCATTCACCCATTTTCTCAGCCACTCATACATCATCCACCCATTTTCTTAGCCACTGATACATCATCCACCCTTTTTCTCAGCCACCAATACATCATCCACTCATTTTCTCAGCCACTCATACATCATCCACTCATTTTTTTAGCCACTCATACATCATCCACCCTTTTTCTCAGCCACCAATATATCATCCACCCATTTTCTCAGCCACTCATACATCATCCACTCATTTTCTCAGCCACTCATACATCATCCACTCATTTTCTCAGCCACTCATACATCATCCACCCATTTTCTCAGCCACTCATACATCATCCACCCTTTTTCTCAGCCACTTATACATCATCCACTCATTTTCTCATCCACTTATACATCATCCACTCATTTTCTCATCCACTCATACATCATCCACTCATTTTCTCATCCACTCATATATCATCCACTCATTTTCTCATCCACTCATACATCATCCACTCATTTTCTCATCCACTCATACATCATCCACCCTTTTTCTCAGCCACTTATACATCATCCACTCATTTTCTCATCCACTCATACATCATCCACTCATTTTCTCATCCACTCATACATCATCCACTCACCATTTTTTCCATTTAAAAATTGTTGTTTTTTCCACTTCCGAAATTATTTTTAAATTAGAAGCACTTTATGTTTACCTCCCAAATAATATGGAACACTAGAAGTGATGGACCTAAATCAGCACATAATAGAACAATAGAAGTGATGGACCTAAATCAGCACATAATAGAACAATAGAAGTGATGCAACTAAATCACCACATAATTGAACACTAGAAGTGATGGAACTAAATCAGCACATAATTGAACACTAGAAGTGATGGACCTTAATCAGCACGTAATAGAACACTAGAAGTGATGGACCTTAATCAGCACGTAATAGAACACTAGTAGTGATGGACCTTAATCAGCACGTTATAGAACACTGGAAATGCTGGAAATAAATCAGCACGTTATAGAACACTGGAAATGCTGGAAATAATCAGCACATAGCGGCTGTATTCGATGTCGGTGCAACTGATCCTCACTTATTTCTCGTAACAAATGCTGACTGTTCCCTTTACTTACAGAGTCTTCTTGATATGGCCATTGGTTTGCCTGCAGAGATGGGCATTGACGGTGTCGTTATTTGGGGATCATCGTGGATTTTCAAACCGAATGCGGGCGCATCGTGCACCGCCATCAACAATTACGTAGGCAAGATTCTTGGTCCCTATGTCGCGAGGCTGTTGAAAAGATTGGCTGATTGTAGCAAATATAAATGTCATAATCATGGCAGATGTGTTAATAGTAAATATATCAAAAGTGTGCCATATATCCTAGGAATAAATATTAAGAACGGACAGGTCAGTAATGACAATCAAGACGGTTTGTACACGAACTATGAATGCCAATGCTATGACAACTGGTTAGGAGCATCTTGTGAAAATAACACTTATAGAAGACGAAAACATAAACTATGATTAACAACAATATTTATTATTTGTGGAAGTTATTTCCCTTTGAAATCACGTGTTTGTGACATTTGCTTTCCAAAAATGAAGAGTTAAACATTTTACGTACGAAAAAATTAATTAATTAAATGAACTGGAAACTTTGTAGGATTTATGTCTTGTTAGAATTTTGAAACTTCACAGATGGATATGTAATTTGAATAGCTGTAAAGGCAACAGTTAATTTAAAATGTAAAGTACGAGAGCCCCATATCGGCGTCTTAGCACGCCAGTTTTCACCCATATGTGCTCAGCCGACTATCAAGAAGTGTTCGGAGACTTCTGGACAGTAGAGCTTCAAGCATCGAAACTCACGATGAGAGGCGGCATTCCTCACCTTCACAGAGTGTTACACTGGTATCTATTTCTGACAGCGGCTGGGTCGACCTCAAGGGTATATTTTTCCAACCACGAATACAACTCATACTATTTCCAGTGGAAATCGAGCACGGTTATCCGAACGTCGATGGTCCGGTCGGGTGGTAACAAAGAGGCTACCGAGGCCTCCTGTTAACGTTAACTATTTTGATAGTTAACAGCTTCTTCTGTCCTGTCTGTTGATAATGTCTAAACGTGTATATAACTAAAATCTAATAGCTTGATATTCGTTAAACTAAGAGAATTCAGTCAGATATTGTCTACATGACAAGTTCTTAATTGTTTGTCACGTTCTGCATACCTGATAAATACCTACTTCTCTTTGACTTTTAAATCTCCTGAATAACTGATTTTGTAGTCATCAGAATAAATCTCGTCAGATGATCTAGTGTATCTTGTTTCACAATGTCTCAACGTATATTAATCATTTCAATTAATTTGTTCCCATTTAGTTAAGATGTCCATCCATTCCAAGTTCATATTAACGGAGTTGGGAAAGAACCGGTTCTTAGATCGCTAAATGCAACTTGCTGACGGTCTGATGTCACATGTAGCACATGGTGTTCTCTAACAATTTTTGGACATGAAAATGTCAGAAACTGTACAACACTGGTGCCTTCCGTTTGTCTTATTATGATAGTCTCCCTCAGTCTGTCACTGAGAAGTCTCACAAGCACCAGAGTAAATCAACGGAGCTCTATCCAGCCAAGGTTTACATCCCCTTACCCTTTTGCTCTAACAAACAAGTTTTCAGATTGTAGTGTTTGCTCCGTGTAGGGCTGGCTACTACATACTATAGCGTTTATTGCATGTAGGGCTGGCTACTACATACTATAGCGTTTATTGCATGTAGGGCTGGCTACTACATACTATAGCGTTTGTTGCATGTAGGGCTGGCTACTACATACTATAGCGTTTATTGCATGTAGGGCTGGCTACTGCATACTATAGCGTTTATTGCATGTAGGGCTGGCTACTGCATACTATAGTGTTTGTTGCATGTAGGGCTAGCTACTGCATACTATAGTGTTTATTGCATGTAGGGCTGGCTACTGCATACTATAGCGTTTATTGCATGTAGGGCTGGCTACTGCATACTATAGTGTTTGTTGCATGTAGGGCTGGCTACTACATAATATAGTGTTTGTTGCATGTAGGGCTAGCTACTGCATACTAGTGTTTGTTGCATGTAGGGCTAGCTACTGCATACTATAGTGTTTATTGCATGTAGGGCTGGCTACTGCATACTATAGTGTTTGTTGCATGTAGGGCTGGCTACTGCATACTATAGTGTTTGTTGCATGTAGGGCTGGCTACTACATACTATAGCGTTTATTGCATGTAGGGCTGGCTACTGCATACTATAGTGTTTGTTGCATGTAGGGCTGGCTGCTGCATACTATAGTGTTTGTTGCATGTAGGGCTGGCTACTGCATACTATAGTGTTTGTTGCATGTAGGGCTGGCTACTACATACTATAGTGTTTGTTGCATGTAGGGCTGGCTACTGCATACTATAGTGTTTGTTGCATGTAGGGCTGGCTACTGCATACTATAGTGTTTGTTGCATGTAGGGCTGGCTACTGCATACTATAGTGTTTGCTCGAAGTAGGGCTGGATACTGCATACTATAGTGTTTGTTGCATGTAGGGCTGGCTGCTGCTTACTATAGTGTTTGCTCGAAGTAGGGCTGGATACTGCATACTATAGTGTTTGTTGCATGTAGGGCTGGCTGCTGCATACTATAGTGTTTGCTCGAAGTAGGGCTGGATACTGCATACTATAGTGTTTGTTGCATGTAGGGCTGGCTGCTGCATACTATAGTGTTTGCTCGAAGTAGGGCTGGATACTACATACTATAGTTTTTGTTGCATGTAGGGCTGGCTGCTGCATACTATAGTGTTTGATCCAAGTAGGGCTGGATACTGCATACTATAGTGTTTGTTGCATGTAGGGCTGGCTGCTGCATACTATAGTGTTTGCTCGAAGTAGGGCTGATAACTGCATACTATAGTGTTTGTTGCACGTAGGGCTGGCTACTGCATGCTATAGCGTTTGCTTCACGTGGTATTAGCTATTGCATACTATATCGTTTGCTGCACGCAGGGCTGGCTACTGCATGCTATAGCATGTCAATTATCTGACCTGAAAATGTTCAACGATTCTTAAAATACGAATACAAGTATTGAAAGCTAAAATGACCGCGACGAATAATTGTAATTCATCAGGGGTGTTGTCTTATTTATAACGAATACCGTTTTTGTAGCTTACAAAATGATAATGAAATAACCAAAACTCTGTCTGATTAAAAATAAAAAAAATATCACTGCAGAATGTGTGCTTTTCCTGTTTTTATTTGTGTTAAAAGCATAATTCATAAACTAAAAAAGTGTAGTCAATTCCTGTGTGACAGATACGCTGTGACATATGTATAACGGTGGTAGAGGGACTACGGTTCTCAACAATTCTGGAATGCCATCCCAGTTATGTTAAGTCTGGAGAGTTATCGTTATTTGAATGATATTCATAGTAAACTTCACCTAGAATGTTACTTAAGCCAATTTCACTATAGCTACACAGTGGTAGGATATTCATTAGTTATTGTAGCACTATTTATTGTCATAGAGTAACAGATGATCCGAAACAGGATCGAACCCGTACTCCTCGTCACAGAACCTCGCCTGGAGAACCAAACGCACTATTGATTGTTTCTTGTATAATGACAGGACGTGGCTCACGGGCTCCGCAGCAGATACTACAATCAACTACTCAAAGTCCACCATGCACAAATATATTCAATAAACTATATACTCACCCATTTTTGTTTCCAATGCATGATTTATTTCTTCCAAGATTTATGGTCACCAGGCATTATGTCAAACAATTACTTTATTTTCTCTAATATAAGGAGCGTCAAGAGGGGATTATCAATTTGTTTCTTAGCAAACACCCACTTCTTTCCTTCCTCATTTGCCTTTCAGCGTCGAGGGGAGATACAATTTGCGGTCTTTTGATTTTCTGTTCGCCTTTGCTGGTGTTATATTTCCTAGTGCTTCTATTTTCCGTCAATTCATCTTTTTCGTGGTCGAACCTTTAGCCTAGTGTTCTCGCAACGTTTATTGCTCGTTGTGTTGTGTTTTTATCACTCTGCCTTGTCACGTGGCCAAACCATTTTATCTGTTGTTTCTTTATGTATTCCATGGTATGGTTATTTCTAGCTTTTTTCTCAGCTCTTCCCCTCCGATCTTGTCTCTCAGACTGTTTCCTGTCACTCGTCCAACACATTAGGTTAGGCCACAAGGTAATTTTTCTTATTGTTCTTGCATCTAGGGTCCAGGACCGGCACCCGTGGCACAACGTTGGGATGAAGATCGTATTGCAGAGTGCCCGCCTTACATCTAGAGCTATTTCCCCGTTAAATAATAACGACGATAGCTGTCTAATGATCTGACAAGCCCAGTTGCATCCCGGGTCCATCTCCCCCGTCCATGAACTGTCGACTGCCACCAGACTTCCTAGGTATTTGAATTGCTCAACTGGTTTTAGTTGCCCGCCCTCTATAGTCACACCGATGCTCTGTCTCTCCTCTGCGACACCCACGACTTCCGTCCTGCTGATGCCAATTTGTACCGACAACCACTATGGATAATTATTTAGTTATATTTTTAACGTTTCATTATCAGCATTGATAGACGTGTTCTTTCAAATTAACATAGCGGGTTGAGATGCTAAAAGTAAAACAAAAAATGCACAGACTCCAGGATTTATCCATAAAGAAGTTTAGAATTTCACTTTTATGCGGACACGCTATCGTGTTAAGTTCCAGATAGTGACTTTTCAAATAAAAGTTATTTAAACTATGATTTTACCATCTTGAGCAATAATTTACAAGCAAATGATCTTATCTTTCTGCGAATCCAATCGTTAAGATGCGCTTCTTTATCACTATTTTTTAGATGCTGTCTTCACCGGTCCAACATTCCTTGATGACCACACGGGGTCAGTTGGGTTTGGCCATTCATATCCGCTTCACAATTTTAGATATCTCATCTACCCAACTAAGCTTCTTGTAAGTTCGTCGATTTTAGTGAGAAATAAGTTTCAGTTTGTTTCCTTGCAGAATTCCTATTTTTTAAATATTCCCGGTTTGTGTGTGGGCATGTGTATGTGTATTCCATCCCTCCCCACCACCCTTAAAGAAAAATAATAATCCGCAACATACATTAATTCTGTTTCCTTCATTACTGTACATACACCCGGCTTTTTAGTGGCTAAAACACATTTGATCTATTCCCAAATTCGTATAAACTATATGGTTAACTGGAATTGATGGTAACACATTACCATTATGTAACAACACTGGCAGCTTTAAGACTTCTCCTGGGTCTTCCATCCATCAATATGGATTGCAGTTGATGTTGAGATCTCCTGCCCATCTGTATCAACTGGTGTTGAGAGCTCCCGCCCATCTGTATCAACTGGTGTTGAGAGCTCCCGCCCATCTGTATCAACTGGTGTTGAGAGCTCCCGCCCATCTGTATCAACTGGTGTTGAGATCTCCTGCCCATCTGTATCAACTGGTGTTGAGAGCTCCCGCCCATCTGTATCAACTGGTGTTGAGAGCTCCCACCCATCTGTATCAACTGGTGTTGAGAGCTCCCGCCCATCTGTATCAACTGGTGTTGAGCGCTCCCGCCCATCTGCATCAACTGGTGTTGAGAGCTCCCGCCCATCTGTAGCAACTGGTGTTGAGAGCTCTCGCCCATCTGTATCAACTGGTGTTGAGAGCTCCCGCCCATCTGTATCAACTGGTGTTGAGAGCTCCCGCCCATTTGGATCAAGTGATGTTGAGAGTTTCTACCCAACTAGAGCAATTTTTTTTCGTTCGCCAGCTTTTACCTCTGACGAAATCCCTAGAGACCAGGAACTGAATTTTGCGTGCTAATCCATTTTTCCCTGGTAGCCGTGTGCACGGGGGTCTCTCGCCGCACAGGCTGATAACTCCAACTTCGGAGGTACTCATATTTTTTCCGTCGATGAGTAATTGACGTTTAAAGCCGGGCCTGGCTGCTGAGACCAGGGGTGGTTGCCGCAGTCCAATAATTATCCATAGTGGTTGTCGGCATAATACTGGATCAATTGATGTAGAGAGTTTCTACCCTCTGGATCAACTGATGTTGAGAGTTTCCATTAAACCACAGCTACTAATGCATGCAGTAAGATTATCTTCATTGAGAATGCACGAGACACGATCTTTCTAGGGTTACTGGGACCAAGAAACTCGAATATCACCTGCCAGAATGTTCTACTGCTGTTGATGGAGACGGAAAGTACTTCCTCGGCTTTCGAAAGATCTAAACCCCTGACAAGACCCTCTGCATCTGTTTTATTAGAAATAAGAATCAAGTTCTGTCAAGTGACTCTAAATAAGTACCCTACAGTCGGAGTTTTTATACAGTGAAATGATGCAAACCTATTTATAATGTCATCATGACAGTTTCCTATTGGCACGGTTACAAATGATCTGTCGTCAAGTTTCATACTACACAATTAAAGGTTCTACTTGATTGACTTGTAGCTTATACCTTCACAAATAAAGCTAATCTGCATCTTACAGTATCATTTTTGTTGTCATTCAAATCTAGTTAACATTTTGTATTTCAGTGCATTAAGAATGTGGGTTGTATTTTCAGCATTTTGACAACTATATCATATAAGGGACTCGTGTTTCAAAGAACTATTTTTCTTATACACCTTATCAAAAATAGGTTGGATTTATTTCGAAAACTTTTAATATGGTGGAAATGTCTTTTGAAGTTAATTTATATAAGCCCTTTGTGTCTTCATGTCACGTAATAAAGGCAATTAAATCATCACGTGGATTCACATGTGGGAAAATATTCCTTGATGTTAACAATGTCGAACTGTTATAGGAAAGACTCATTTGATTAAATTCGTGAAGAATCATATATACCCACCGCAAGATTGGATAGCTCTCAGAAATGTTTTAAAAAGCCATTCATTCTTAGTACATTGTCTGACACTTTGGCTTTAGTTCATTGCAACATTCGCAATGAATGAGTCTACTTTGCTAACATCCATGCCTTGTGAAAGTAAATTTGTAAGTCAGTGTGGGATTTCATTTAAAGAGCCATTGCATCTCTCATGAATCTTTCTACAGCGCTTCAAAATAATCAGAGAAACCTGCAGATAATCAATGTATTCCATCTTTATTTTCCAAATATATAGGGGCGATACCTTTGGTCTTGTGATATCGACCTGTATCTGTGAGCGACTTTACTCGTATTTAATGTAACAAATGTGTATAACATTCAGTATGTTACTGGAGTTTTCATGTCTTCAAGCACTCCATTGTCAAGGTCACAAACAAATAATCCAAACATTTACATTTTGAAACAGACACATTTCTAGTGTGAAGCAGCATGATGTCCAAAACCCTTCTAAATATAGATCTGACGGCTAGCATTTAACATAAAACCTGTTAACTAGATCCACAACAGTAATGATACCATTTAATGACTTGTATATTGATCACTGAGGTTTTCTGATACCGGATGCTCACATGGAATAGCACATTGAATGTCTAACCGATATAACACTGAATGTAACTTATCAATAGAAACGCATTAAAGGTAAGATCTAGTGCCACAATAAACAATACTTTCACTATGTATGTAATGACTTCTTGTATTTAAGTAAAACACGAAGTAGTGACTTTCTTTTTAGTTTGCACTTTTACATGTCTCACAAAGGAAAGTAAAAAAAAAAAATTGCGAAAGTATTATCAACTTTAAAGGAGGAACACAAAAGAAAGATGCTCATTTTGTATCATTGCGTTGAGCGGGTTCAAACACAATGTCCAATCAAATATTGTATCTGATACAAGATAACTTCGTCAGATCGTTTAACCGGCTCAGTTATAGGTCGCCCTGCTCTTGATAAGTACATTTTGTGGTCGATGTCTAATTAACTGAGTATGCTGCTACTGCATGTCCACCGCTTGTGTTTAAAAGTGTTCTGCCTCTGCTAAATACACACACGCACGCGTACGCCCACACACATACACACGTACGCACACATGTACACACACAAAATTTCGAAGATGGAACCAGAACAGCGTCCACACATGGTTATATGTTGCAATGTACGCGAGTGATATAACTCACGCATTGAGGCTGTCATGTAGACCTGAGATAGGGAACAGCGTCCACACATGACTATATGTTGCAATAAGTCAGTGGTGGGGAGTGTTAGACACTCCAAGGTATGGTGACAGCTTTACAAAGAATGAACACAACACAATACTGACGTTTCGGCCTGTAGCCTTCTTCAGAAAACAGGGAGGTAGGATGAGAGTCAAGATGTGTAGAAAAGAGAGGTAGCAAAAATTAGGAAGAGGTAGAAATGTCAATAGTACAAAGTGGATAATGTATCGTATATAAAACGTATAAGAAAAATCAAATACCTAGCTGGGATAACTTGACTGTCCGTCTTGAAGCAATCGAAAGAATGGACTAGGGACACGAGGCCTACAAAAGGATCGTGGGGAAACGATAGAGAGAGGAGGATGGGGGTTAATTAGGAGGGATTGGGAGAGAAGAAAAGGCGGGTAGCCAGACTGGTGTGAAAACACTAGTGGACATAGATAGAAAGAAACCTCAACAGAGGCTCGGGTAAGGCATGTCAGCGACCAGACAAAGGACGAAAGGAGGAGAAGATAATAGGTCCCATAAAATTAATGGGGCCTAAGAGAGAGGAAAAATCCAAACAAAGGAATCGGAGAAGCAAAAGACAAGGGGGAGAACGGGGGAATGAGCAACAGAGGTGGTCATATGTGGGCTAAAAATAGCAGGATGGAGAGGTAGGAGAATGGAGGAAATAATAACCGGGGGAAGAGAAATAGAGAGGAAGACTAAGAAGGGTAAGAATAAGGTATGGGTAAAGTGGACAAGAGGAGAGGCGGTGGGTAAGGAGTTAATACATAGAGGGGGAGTCCGAAAGAAGTGGAGTAATAGAGGGAATGTAAGCAGGAGGTAGTACCTAGAAAGGTAGAGAAGTAGGGAAACGGAGAGACTAGAGGTGGATACAAAGTGAGGTGGAGAAAGGTAGAGAAGTAGAGAAACGGAGAGACTTGAGGGTGATACAGAGTGAGGTGGAGAAAGAGTGTGTGAGATAAACAGACAAGTGGAGTCCTAGAAGAGGGCTGAGAGTAAACAAGCTGGAATAGTGAGGGTAGAGAGAATAGAGAATACTAGGAGTGTATAAATAGAGGGGAGTAGGAAGTACACACCAGGGGAGGAGAGGTAATACGTAGGAGGAGAGGCGCTGGATCAGGAGTGAATAAGTAGAGAGGGAGTCAGAAAGAAGAGGGATCATAGAGGGAGGGTACGCAGGAGGTAGTGAAGTAGGGAACTGGAGAGATTAGGTGGATAAAAACAGAGGTGGGGTAAGTGTAGCTGAAAAACAGATAAGTGGAGGCCTAAGAGAAAATGGGGATGGGTAGGAGAAAGCAAGATGGGGGATGACTACAAGAAGATGGGGGGTGGGGAGAGAAGGGATAGGAAGGGAGCAGACTAACATAGAGGTGAGATAGGAAGAAGAGTACAAGGAAGGGAGAAGGGGTCAGAGAAAGAAGGGTCCTCAGAGGGATAGGGATACATTCATGCCACGGGGGGTGATGCAACCCCAACGAGCGATCAGGCGGTTCTCAAGGATTAGACGACTGTGGTAATCAGAAGAGCAAGATATAAGGTCAGTGACCAGGACATCAGCCTTCCCCCGATGGCCTCTCGAGTTAAAGTTGGCTGCTACAGGAGTGCCAGCTTCTCGGGTGATGTCGTGTAAATGTTCACGGCACCTATAACCGATATGTCGACCTGACGTCAACTTACATCGCTTACAGATGATGGCATACAGATGTTCCGCGATGTGCAAGTGCATTTCTCTCTGATCTCGAAAGGACCATTAGGAAAGAGGACAGTATCAGTCTGGAGAACGTGATCACAAGTTTTGCATACTCTGCGGTTGCAGAGGAAAGATGCTTTAAGAGAGGCTTTAATGGAAATAATAATCAATAACCTGAGATATGCTGATGATACTGATCTACTAGCAAAAAATCCTAAAGACCTACAATAATTGCTTAATGTAATAAAAATAAAAAGCCAAAAAAAAATAAGGACTAGATATGAATATCAAACAGACTAAAACTATGATCATAAGCAAAGAAAATTCTCAAGACCTACAATTAAATATCACAGTTGAGGGAATACATCTGGAGACAGTTCAGAGCTACACCTACCTGGGATATACTATAAGCAATGATGGAAAATGTAAAATTGAAATAAACAAAAGAATAGGTATGGCAAAAAGTAATTTTAATGCCATGAAAAATATACTAACAATAAAACAAATATCAGCAGGGATGAAACTAAGAATGGCAAAATGTTACATCTTCTCAATATTCCTGTATGGTGCAGAAACATGGACATTAGACAAAAAATACAGAACGAAAAATTGAAGCCTTTGAAATGTGGATTTATAGAAGAATAGGTATAATTGGATGGAAAGAAAAGAAAACAAACGATGAAGTTTTAAAACAACTAAAAATAAAAAGAGAACTACTAAATACAATTAAGACAAGAGAAATGAAATTTTTGGGGCATGTTAAAAGACACAACAGCCTACTAAAAGTAATATTGGAAGGGAAAATGCAAGGTAAAAGAGGCAGAAGCAGGCCAAGACTAACATGGACGAGTAACATCAAAAGATGGACCAGTCAGTCTATGTCAGCCTGCACCATCAAAGCAAGAAACAGAGTAGAATGGCGATCCATGGTAGGCAACCTTCGTTGCGGAGAAGGCACTCGATGATGATGATGATGATGCGGTTGCAGCGGATAGTACCTCGATGGCTGAGGCGGGCAGCAGGAAGACGGCCCCTTACAAGAACGTCATGGAGGTTCCGGTCACGTCTAAAGGCCACCAGTGGTGGGTCGGGGAAGAGCAGACGAGTAGTAGGGTCAGATCGGAGAATAGGGAGGTAGCGATGAATGGTCCTAATCACAGCGTAATGGTGAGGGTGATAGGTGAAGGCGAGTACTACTCTATCCGAGGGGGATGAGTAGAGGGGGTAAGAGCAGGCTGACGTGAAGTGTGGAGAACTCGACGCAGGGCAGGGAGGATTTCTGATTCTGGATAGAGGCGTCGGCAGAAGAAATCAAGCATAAGGTGGGCATTGTGAAGGAAATCTTCATCGTCTTGGCAAAGGCGACAAAGTCTGAGAAACTGAGAATATGGAAGAGAGTTCCTACAGGATGTAGGGTGAGAGGAGTCATAGCGGAGGAAACTATGGGAGTCAGTGGCCTTGTAGAAGACCGAGGTGAGAAGATGAGAGGTGCCCAAGGAGACTGAGATATCAAGGAAAGATGCGGAGGAGGTGGAGATGTGGTAGGTTATGTGGATAGAGGCGTGGAAATGTCCGACATATTCGATGAAACGGGAGATCTCATCCTCAGGAAGGTCAGTCAGACCGATGCAATCATCGATGTACCTACGATACATATGAGAAAGAGGGTCCTGGTAGGTTTGGATGATTTGGTGCTCTAGATAACCCATGAAGAGACAAGCATAGCTAGTAGGGTCGGATAATTGTTTGTCCCCTTCCCGGATATAGAGGTCTTTCCTCCAAACTACCACTGCGCCTCTCTTGTCATCGGCTTGATGACAATATCATCACGTCGGCGAAGATCCTGTAATGCCTTCTACTCATCACTACTAAGATTAGAGTGTCGAAGTCTCCGGGGACGAAGTGCCTTAATCTCCAGGAGGGTACTGTTAATGAACTGGTCCAAAGCCTGTGAGGGAGTCCAGTCAGATTTGCTGGAGGAGAATCGGGTAAATTCGTCGGCAGGAGGAGGTTGAGAGGAAGAGTTCGGATGAAGAAAATGATAGAGTATGAGACGTAGTCGTCTGCGATACTCCTGTGTGTCCCGTAAGAGGGAAAATGAGTTGCTCGAGGGGCGAACAGGGACAATCTTAAGTCCCTTGCTGAGACGAGAGCGCTCGTGGTCGGAAAGGGGCAGTTCGGGGGAATACAGACGACAAGGGAGCTAGAGTCAGAGGCAGTCGGGAGAGAAGAAGGTGAGGGGGGAGGAGGACGGAGGTTGGAGAGTTTACGTTTATGCTGGGAGGACAAAAAGTCATACATAGATCGGATGTGGTGGTGGATAGTATGGCGGATGAAGCGAAGAGTGCCGGGAAATTTAGAGGTGAGGAGATGGAGTAGGGATAGGAGGTGTTGTATGCGGATGTTGAGGCAGGCAATAAGACGAGATTGGCTAGAAGTGAAGAGCCATGCTGGAGTTCAAGATGCTGCAGTTGGCGGCGAAGATAGTTAGAGAGGTGGGGTTGGCCGACTTGAGGTGAGAAATGGGATCGGAACGCGCAAGGGAGAATTTTACAATGGAGGCAGTTGTTCAAGAAGTTCAGATGACAGGTAAATCTAGTTTTCTTGAAAGTAGAGAAGGCAAAGTCCTTGGATATGTTAGAGAGTTCTGGGGGTAGATTGGAGAAAGAGGCGATGATAGAGTGACGGATAGAATGAGATAGATGTCTGAGGGAGGGCATAGTGAGGAGATGAGAGGGAATCGAAAAAAGAAATGGGAGATGAGCCTATTAGATAGATATAGGGAGGACAAGCGAAGGTATAGAAAAGCCAGGGAGAGAGATAGGGAGGGTAGGAAATAGGGAGAATGTGGAGCTAAGTGCGAGAGGAGAGAGTAAGAAAGCACACCGATATGATGGCGAGGAGAGACTGACGAGAGATAGTATAGGTAGGTGAAGGAACAGAGAGCAGTGGAAATGGTTCTAACTAAAGTACACAGAGATGGATGACGTTAAACAAACAGAGTAGCAGCGATATCAATTGGTAGGGAACAGGCATATAAGTGCAATGCTGCGGCAAAAGCTGGTAGCAAAAAGCCAGTGGTGGGGAGTGTTAGACACTCCAAGGTATGGTGACAGCTTTACAAAGACGGAACACAACACAATACTAACGTTTCGGCCTGTAGCCTTCTTCAGAAAACAGGGACAACGACAACAAACGATGAAGCACAATTATCTATAACTACATGTTAGATGATCAGGTGAATGGAGATATGGACAGAAAAAGAAGAGAAGAAAGTAGGATATTGAAATAAGAAAGGAGGCTACATATCGCGGAACAT
The DNA here is from genome assembly GCA_032433765.1 of Megaustenia siamemsis. NCBI lineage: Eukaryota > Metazoa > Mollusca > Gastropoda > Stylommatophora > Ariophantidae > Megaustenia > Megaustenia siamemsis. Next base: position 43,352,437 of record JAVIAB010000047.1, read on the forward strand.
CATTTATACCATCATCTGTAAGCGATGTAAGTGACCTACATCGGTCAGTCAAGTCGACGTATTGGTGACAGGTGCCGTGAACATTTACATAACATCACCCGTGAAGCTAGCACTCCTGTAGCAACCCACTTTAACTCGAGGGGTCATCGGAGGGGGGGGGGAGGCTGATGTCCTGGTCACTGGCCTTATATCTTGCTCCTCTGATTACCACAGTCGTCTCACCCTTGAGAACCGCCTGATCGCTCGTTGGGATTGCCTCACCCCCCGTGGCATGAATGTATCCCTATTCTTCTGAGGACCCCTCTTCATCTGACTCCTTCTCCCTCCCATGTACTCTTCATCTTATCTCACCTCTATGTTAGTCTGCTCCCTTCCTATCCCTCCCCCCCCCCATCTTCTTGTAGTCAGCCCCCATCTTGATTTCTTCTACCCACCCCTATTTTCTCTTAGGCTTCCACTTATCTGTTTTTCAGCTACACTTACCCCACCTCTGTTTTTATCCACCTAATCTCTCCGGTTCCCTACTTCACTACCTCCTGCGTACCCTCCCTCTATGACCCCTCTTCTTTCTGACTCCCTCTCTATCTATTCACTCCTGACCCACCGCCTCTCCTCCTACGTATTACATCACCTCCCCTTGTGTGTACTTCCTCATCATCATCATCATCATCATCATCATCGTCTTCAAGTGTCAGGCCTAGTGGCATAGCTGATCATGTCTCTCCACAACTTTTGATCTCGGCAGCTATTTATCATTTCTGTTGTTGACCTTCTGCCAAGCCATTCTCTTAAGCTGTCTGGTATTTTTTCTCTTTACTTTCCTCTATTTCTTCGTCCCTCAATTTTTCCAGTTGTTACAATATATTCAAGTTGTTTTCTTCTCATTACACGGCCAAAAAATGATGATTGTCTCTTCCTAACATTGGAAATTAGCTCTCTTTTTGCTTTGACCTCTCTCAGAATATCTTCATTACTCTTCTTAGCTGTCCATGGTATTCTCAACATTCTTCTGTAAAACAACATTTCTACAGACTCCAGTGATTTTCTTGTCTGTTGTCCTATTGTCCATGACTCGCATCCGTATGCTAAGACTGGCTCTACGTAACATTTAAGAACTCTTTTTTTTCTTGTTTCTATTGTCAAAAATAGATTGCATAGTATTTTCCTCATTTTTTGGAAAGCTGCTTTTGCCTGAGCCATTCTACATCTCACCTCTTTTGTACATCTTCCGTCTGAGGTTAACAAAGTTCCCAAATATTTAAATTCATTTACCTGTTTTAATATTGTTCCACTTTCTTTATTTTGCACTGAAGTGATGTCTTTTTCTTTGTTGTTACCATTACCTCTGTCTTTTTGCTATTAAGGCTGAGTCCTTTATTTTTGCTTTCCTTCACTATAATATCCAACATTTCTTGTTACTCATTTTCACTCTTAGCGATTAATACTGTATCATCAGCATACCTTAGATTATTTATATTATGGCCTCCAATTGTTATTCCAGGCATGCCCCTTATGGATCTTAAAATAATCTCATTATAAATATTAAACAAATCTGGTGACAGCACACAACCTTGTATAACACCCTGTTTTATTTGTTGAAACATTCCCAATTGGACTGCAGTTCTTATTGCCGCTGTTTGTTGCCAGTACATGTTCTTTATTATTCTTAGATCTTTGCTGTCTATGTTTATGCTTTCTAAAATGTTTATTATTTCTTGGTGCTTTACTTTGTCAAATGCCTTGGTGTAATCTATGAAACATAGGTATAGATCTGTTTTCACCTCTATGGCTCTTTCTACTAAAGATCATATGATATAAATGGCATTGCTTGTTCCTTTATCTCTAACAAAATCACACTGCTCCTTGCTAATTTCTGGACTGATTTTGCTTCGCACTCTTCGCATGATGATTCTTAGTAATATCTTAGTCATATGACTCATAACGCTTATTGTGCGATGATCATCGCATTCAATCACACCCGATTTCTTTGGTAGGGCTATGAATATTGATTTGAGCATGTCGTCTGGTATATATCCGCTATATCATTCAATATTTTTGTTATTATTTCTATTCCAAAATCACCCATGGCTTCAATCACTTCTTTAGTTATATTATCTGGTCCAGGAGCTTTGCCCGCTTTCATATTGCGCAAGGCGTCTTCCACTTCTTCTCTTAGTATTTCTGGTCCTTCTCCATTATCCTTAATATTTACTTCCGTTCGTTCATCATTATAAAGATCCTTAATGTATTCTGTCCATCGTTCCCTTATTTTTTCTTGATCAATCAACAGTTCTCCTTTCTTTGATCTTAAACATCAAGTTTTTGATTACGTTTTTCTTCCTATTAATTCCTCAATTTGTTTGTATATAGCTTTAGCATCTCCTTTTTGTTGCAATTCGATCTCTTTCATCTCTCTTTTAGCCATGCTTCTTTTGCTTCATTGCATTTTACTACAATTTCTTTATTTAATCTCTTATACTCATCTTTTTTTACTTTATTTCTTCTTCTTGTATCCATTAGCTGCAAAATATCATCTGTCATCCATTTCTTCCTTGAGTTTGTCCTCACTGGTGGTATGAACTCTTTTGATGTTTGTTGCATTGACTCTTTCAGCCTTTCCCACTGTTCACCAATGCTTTGTATCTTCTCCATTGCATTGTACCGGTTCTGAATTGTGATTTTGTATTTGTCTTGCAGCTTCTTGTCTGATTTTAGTAAATCTAAATTTAACTTGAAATTAACTGAGGCTTGTTTTGTTCTTTTTAATTTGACTCTAAGCTTTCCCACAACTGGTACATGATCACTATTGCAATCTGCCCCTGTCTAGTTTTCACACACACCAGACTGTTTCTAAATCTATTGCTTACCATTATATAATCAATTTGATTACGTGCGTTGTCCCCTGGGCTTTTCCATATCCACAGACGTCTTGGATGTTGCTTAAACCAGGTGTTTCCTATCATCATGTTGTGTGTTCTTGCCCATTCAATAAGTTTCTTACCTCTTTCATTCCTCTTGCCTAAGCCATAATGACCAACTACTTCCTTAACTCTTTCCTTTCCTACTTTTGCGTTAAAATCCCCTAGAACTACAGTGTTTTCATGTGGCTTGCATTCATAACGTGCCTCATTTAACTCGTCATAAAATTTATCAATAGTTTCCTCTAGACTGTCTGCTGTTGGTGCTTAAACTTGTATAAGATTTATGTCTATTGGCTTTCCATTCAATTTCACTAAAAGGACTCTGTCAGATATTGGATAAAAGCCTCTCACTGTTCTTACTCTTTCTGCATCCAAGATGATACCTACTCCTCTTTGGTGTTCAGTACCTCCAGAATATATTATTCTATGTTTATCAGAATATATCTCCCCTGATCCGGTGTATCTCGTTTCGCAAAGTCCCAGTAATTGTAAACCCATTCTTTTCATTTCTTGTATGATATATTCTAGTTTACCCTTCTGCATGAGTGTTCTCACATTCCAAGTACCTATCTTTAGAGTTTGTTTAATCTTTATTTTGCTTACAGTAGCTTGATGACGATCGGGTATCACCTGTAGAACATGATATCTACTACCGAACGAGGGTTTTCCATGGGAACCCCCTTTAACGTTGTTGTCGTTATATCTAATGTTGTGGCGATTCATGATAATACAAATAAATTACGACGGTGGTTTTCTGTTGCCTTCCGTCGGTTTGTTTACGGTTGACTCCGCTAGCCTTTGACTAAAAAGTCTCACCCACAAGGCAGTGGGGTTGTTTTACTTCGGGGTACCCTCCCTTAGCCTTTTACTCTCCCGAGCTTACCTGCAAGGCAGCCACAGGTTGTACTGTTTACTGCATACAATAGCAGGTAAAATTATCCGACCTGACCGAAATTACTTAGAGGGGAGTACTTCCTACTCCCCTCTATTTATACACTCCTAGTCTTTTCTATCTCTCTACACTTTCTATTCCAGCTTGTCTACTCTCAGCCCTCTTCTAGGATTCCACTTGTCTGTTTATCTCCCACACTCTTTCTCCACCTCACTTTGTATCCCCCTCTAGTTTCTCCGTTTCCCTACTTCTCTACCTTTCTAGGTACTACCTCCTGCTTACATTCCCTCTATTACTCCACTTCTTTCGGACTCCCCCTCTATGTATTAACTCCTTACCCACCGCCTCTCCTCTTGTCCACTTTACCCATACCTTATTCTTACCCTTCTTAGTCTTCCTCTCTATTTCTCTTCCCCCGGTTATTATTTCCTCCCTCCTCCTACCTCTCCATTCTGCTATTTTAACCCATCTATGACCACCTCTGTTGCTCATTCCCCCGTTCTCCCCCTTGTCTTTTGCTTCTCCGATTCCTTTGTTTGGATTTTTCCTCTCTCATAGGCCCCATTTATTGTATGCGACCTATTATCTTCTCCTCCTTTCGCCCTTTGTCTGGTCGCTCACATATCTTACCCGAGCCTCTGTTGAGGTTTCTTTCTATCTATTTCCATTAGTGTTTTCACACCAGTCTGGCTACCCGCCTTTTCTTCTCCCCCAATCCCGCCTAAATAACCCCCCTCCTCCTCTCTCTATCGTTTCCCCACGATCCTGTTGTAGGCTCGTGTCCATAGTCCATTCTCTCGATTGCTTCACGGCGGACAGTCAAGTTATCCCAGCTAAGTATTTGATTTTTCTTATACGTTTTATACGATGCATTATCCACTTTGTACTATTGACATTTCTACCTCTTCCTAATTTTTCCTATCTTACTTTTCTATACATCCTGACCTCCATCCTACCTCCCCTCACGTAACCTTCTTTCTTATTTCAATATCCTACTTTCTTCTCTTCTTTTCTGTCCATCTCCCCATTCACCTGATCATCTAACATGTAGATATAGATAATTGTGTTTCATCGTTTGTTGTCGTTGTCCCTGTTTTCTGAAGAAGGCTACAGGCTGAAACGTCTGTATTGTGTTGTGTTCCGTCTTTGTAAAGTTGTCACCATACCTTGGAGTGTCTAACACTCCCCACCACTGGCTCCTTGCTACCAGCTTTACGCAGCATTGCAATTATTTGCCTGTTCCCTATAGGTTGCAATGTACGCGAGTGATATAACTCACACATTGAAGCTCTCATGTAGACCTGAGATAGGGAGCTGGCAAATAATTTCAGTGCTGTAGGGTTTATCACACCCCACTACCGGCTCCTAGACCTGAGATAGTGAGCTGGCAAATAATTGCAGTGCTGCAGGGTTTATCACACCCCACTACCGGCTCCTAGACCTGAGATAGTGAGCTGGCAAATAATTTCAGTGCTGCAGGGTTTATCACACCCCACTACCGGCTCCTAGACCTGAGATAGGGAGCTGGCAAATAATTGCAGTGCTGCAGGGTTTATCACACCCCACTACCGGCTCCTAGACCTGAGATAGGGAGCTGGCAAATAATTGCAGTGCTACAGGGTTTATCACACCCCACTACCGGCTCCTAGACCTGAGATAGGGAGCTGGCAAATAATTGCAGTGCTGCAGGGTTTATCACACCCCACTACCGGCTCCTAGACCTGAGATAGGGAGCTGGCAAATAATTGCAGTGCTGCAGGGTTTATCACACCCCACTACCGGCTCCTAGACCTGAGATAGTCGTAAATCTATATAAAATCGTGTGCTATTCCGGCTGCTGTAAGCGATCATGTCCTATCACAATTCCACCTCATTAGTGTAACGTACCAGTTCTGTTAACTGATTACCGTGCCCCATGTCACCAAGCTATCTAGCATCTTATTTCTTTGTCGTCCGCGATCTATCTTTCCTTGCATATTGCCAACTGTAAACAAGCATTCCTACTTTCATCTTCTCATAAAATGCATAAAAAAATGTCGGTCGATTGTTTCTTTCAGATGATTTTATAAATCCTCATTTTGTGCTGGCCTCTGGATGACCTCGTTGGATTTTATTACTGTTCCGGGAATCCTCAACATTCTTCTGAGAAATCTCACCTTTGTAGCCTGTAACCGTCTGTTCATTTGTTCGTTTACTGTACAGAGTTCCCTCCCATAGATCAGAATTGGCCCTATACAGAAATGATGAGCTATATTTCTCAATTCTATTGACAAGATTATTTTTATAATTTGCCATGCTGCTTTGCTCAGGCCTGTACTATTATGCATTTTATTTATGTGGTGCATCTTCCGTTTGATGTTATTATTGCGCTCAAGTATTTGACACTATGCACGTGTTATATATAATATTATATATATATTTTAGTCTTACATGTTGACAGTATTCTGCAGCTTATCTTATATTTCCTGCATATATAAGCAGGAATGGTTGAAGCAGTCTTCTAGAGAGGACTATTCTAGTACTATTGCGAGTTTTCCTCTAAGGTGGTAGTCACTGAACAGTACATGCCAATTGTTTCCATAAGAACATTTCTCCTTGACTTTTTATCTAACAACATCGAACCCTGAGATCGACTTGGTGTACTCGCAACTGAGATGTCATCTTGGTAAATGTGGGTTGGTTTGTATAAACAGAAGCTCATCTTTCAGAGCTAAGAGAACAAAGTTACAGACCAGTCATGAGATTAACGGTGAGTAAATGTGAGGTTAAATATTCGAACATCTCAACATACTGTATCAATCTGCTTCATAAATAAAGTGCAACAAGGGACTTTATTTTATTGATCTGCATATTTATGATGATAGCTTGTTGTCATTTGAGACAAAAAAAACTTCATATTTTTGTGAAGCTTAGATTTCAGCATTTGTTATTTTTTCCCTAATGTCAGAAGTAATATCAAATTACGAGAATTTGCAAATAAAAAGCAGATAAATTGTGGGAATATGTTAGCAATTTCAAAGAAAGAATATTTTGGTGAAAATAAAACAAAAAAAAAGAGATATCGATTGTTTCATTTAAGTGTAGCTGTGGAAACAGATGAGCCGTTTAATGAAAATGAAAAACAAAATGTAAAACAGTACAGACTAATTGTACGCTATGTATCTCATTTCTACGGTCTGCGAGGGTCATTTACAGGACCGGAGAATAAAGGACGCTTGTCCAATGTAGTTGTCACGAGATTTAGGATTATAGTTTTTATTACATTCCCAAGAATAAAACTAAATGTGTGACCCCACATGAAATCAACGTTCTCATGGTTTTGGAGCGCGAAAATTTTTAGATTCGGTCAATCGTTCTCCACTAAGACCAAAGAAGGCAAAACAAGTGAACAATTAAATAATTATTACTAACAAAGTTGAACAAAAGCTACGGATGTGAATATAAAAGATAAAGACAGGAATACCACACAGCCGTTAATGAATTAAACTATAGAAGTTGCAACAGATCCCATATTTGATATACGTGAGGCATAGTTCACATGGCGTAGGAAACAGGAAACTAAGTTTCAGAATACCAACGCTGGGGTGTACTAAATGAATACCTTTAAGCTGCATTCAGACACCAACATTACAACAGAAAGAAGATATTTAGTACACTCTTGCTATCCCACTCTTGTAAATGTTCTACTAAAAAGGAGGTACACCCCCGACACTTAATATATACAAAATAACTTATGAAGAAATTTAGAAGAAAAAAAACTTATTTCTTAAGCGATGAATTCCCTGTATGAAGAAAAACTCCTCATTGTGGTAGTAGTTGTAGTTAGTCGAAAGCCCCGGTATCACTGCAAACGAATTAAAATTCATAAATGCTCAACTCAACGTGCCAGCTGTATCATCCGAATTCACATCTCATCGCATTGAAAGATCGAAATAAAGAGATCTGCAGTCCCCATCATAGCAGTTACAGCACATGCCAAAAGACATAAGGCGTAACCGCACTGAAAGTGAACACAGTCAAATTGTCCTTCGTCATACTATATCATCATTCATCGTAAACAATCTGAATATAGAAACACGACCCGGATGAAATACACAGCTCACGGTGTGCACAGAGCACTAAACTCAGTAGCTCCTGCAGCAAACCATAATTATATTACGCTTACGTCACAGAAGAAAAGCACTCTCAAGAATTTCAGCTTCATGTAGCGTAAGTCCCGCAATAATGATGATTAGTCTGAGAGACAAACACTTTTCAACGACCGAACGAGGTAATTTATTTACAATGGAGAGCAACGCGCTGGGCTTCAGGCAACGAAGGTCATCAACATCATCATCAGGTCGTATGTCCTTTGCAGAACGTTGCATTCACCACAGTCCGTGTGAAAAAAAAATGTCTCTAGCCAGATCTCCCACTTCTTATGTTGTTATGTTCTCTGCTACTGATGCATATCTGCTTAGAAATAACGAAGATACTGAATTTAAAATAAAATAATAAGCTATTTTTTATGGAATTGTCCCATTTCTGGGGTATACCGGGGTTTTATAGCACCCGAGAATAAGTGCCACTCGTCCAGTCCAGTGGTCGCGAGATGTTTGTACCTGGATTGCAATTTCATCCCGCGATTAAAAAAAATACAACTTTTGAACTTGCCGTGATTCGAACCCGCGATCTCCAGGTTTAGAGCATTATTATCGACTCGACCACTCGCTCTTCATGACAAAATGTATTAATTAACAGATGCAAATAAAACCTTGCTACATTTTAAAATGTCAGCGGCATGATGCATATTTTGAACACACTTATGTTCCATGGATAAGACATAACTAATTATTGCCTAACTTAACAATATATATATATATGTACACCAACATATCTGTTTACGTCAATACATTGAGTGCTGTTCAATGGCCGTCGCTGGAATTGTTTGACGCAAGTTATTTACATGCTGCAACTCATTAATGTGGACTGCTCCGTCAAGTCAACCAAAGTTTTCACTCTAGGGAATTTGCACCGTGTTTCGTTCGTTGTAGGCTGTATTCCATAGAATTATTAGGAATCTATGGGCGCAGCCATTGTTGTGTGTGATACGTCATCATAATGAGTCATAGTATATCCCTAGACCGACCATACGCTAATATTGAAAGGTGAAATGACGGATCTTTGTTCATGACTTTCCAGCACCGTGGTGACTCTAGGAGTTTCATGTTAGTCAGGAAGGATGTTGTCTAAATTCAAGAGGGCTACTGTGAGATCTAGGGTAGCCATGCTTGTTGCTTGCTTGCTGCGTTCGATAACTAAAAGAATACACCTCTTCATCATCCGCCCTTAAAAGGACGTTAAGTGGGCGTGTCTGCGTTGTGTTGTGGCTTGCAGTATAATTTTGATATTTGTGCCTTTAGGCCCAACACATCCGACTACAGCCCGACATTTTTGCGAACCAGGTTGTCTTCCTCCTCGATCCCTACTCGCTGGCCAGACTAGACAAGTTAGTTTGTTAAATGAGGCACCACAGAGAGGTGGAGCAGGGTCTGGATGGTTCTGGTTCACCGATCCTGGCGCAAGCCATCAGCTGTGGGTTGTTGACAACCTTCAGTTCTGGGACTGTGAGGTGCGCCTTCGCCTCCAGGTAAACATGTGATTTTTATCATTTCAATATGTGGTTTATAATTTCACAAATTCACATTGCGGGAAGATCTTACGGTCTGTTGTTTAATGTGCGACGGGGGTAATCCGACGACTAACTGTGTTTCATATGTTCGGAGTTGGAGTCAAAAACAAAGTCGTCGAACATCATCAAGCGCTATACATTAAAAAAAAAATATGACGATCATCATTTTCAGGAGGAAGTGAACCCAGTCAATATGACGGATAGACGGAAGGAACCATTGAAAGCTATGTATGAAAAGTGTTCCTTGTTGCAGTTTCCTCATATTCCAAATCCGGCTTGTTGCAGGAGCTACTGAGTTAAGTACTCTGTGCACACCGTGAGTTGCGTGTTTCATCCGTTTTGATCATGTTTCGATATTCCAATTGTTTACAATGAACGTTGATATCGTATGAAAAGGAACAGTTGGCCGTGTTCACTTTCACTGCGGTTTCGCCTTATGTGTTTTGGCGTGTGCTGAGACTGCTATGATGGGGACTACAGCTACCTTTCTTTGTTTGAGAGATGAGTTAGTAATTCAGATGATTCCACTGGCACGGGCGGTTGAGCAATTATGGATTTCATTTGCCGTGATACCGGGGCCTTCCATAACTATAAGCTTAACCTTAATCAAAATATCTAAGATTTATGATAATGTAGTTTTACTTGTTTAATTATTCACTTATGTGTTTGTGTGTGCATGTCGGTGTTAGTCACATCTCACATCTTTGTGTATCCGTGTCTGTGTTAGTCACATCTCACATCTTTGTGTGTCCGTGTCTGTGTTAGTCACATCTCACATCTTTGTGTGTGCATGTCTGTGTTAGTCACATCTCACATGTTTGTGTGTGCATGTCTGTGTTAGTCACATCTCCTATAGTTGTGTGTGCATGTCTGTGTTAGTCACCTATAGTGACTCGGGCAGATGGTGCTCGTAAACCTGGGAGGGCCGACCATCTAAGGGCAGAATCCCCCTACAGAAAAGACAATCTGCTGCCTTGCAGGAAGATTGGGGACAATCAAAGGCTAGGGAAACCAAACCCGAATAAAATGCTGGCTGAAATCGGATGCACTGGGCCACTGGCACAGAACACAGTGCAACGTTTTAACGTGTGTTCAATCAGAATGGATCTGGCGAACTCTACTTGTGATGGTCTGTCTGTGGGGGCGATCAACACACTTAGCCTGACCGCTGACTTCATGTGAGAGTCTGGAATCCTTACTCTGATTGAGTCCTGATCGCAGAGAGAGAGAGAGAGAGAGAGAGAGAGAGAGAGAGAGAGAGAGAGAGAGAGAGAGAGAGAGAGATTATTCACTTTAAAAAAATTTCTACTGCACTACGTAGCCGATCGATTTACAAATATAAAGTTCGAAAATTCTTATTTCTTTGGCAGTAATGAATCCTTTAAAATAAATCCAAACAAAGAAAGAACTGCAAATAATTGACGGATTTTTGCTCCTGTAAACGTTTGTAGTCCCCTTGTCTACAATGACAGATTTTAAAATGAACACTACTGTAAAGTTATTGCCGGTTTAAAATTATATTGTACATTTAGTGACGGCTGAAACTTTCCGTCACTTTCTAACTTCTCTCCCATACACAGACATCAGTAATACTCTTATTAAAGAACTGAGGAGTTTGCCTGTCAGAGTGTCAGATTGTGAGACTTCGGCGAGATTTATCCATTGGCTGGGTAGCCCACCAAGACATCAGTTGGACTTACACCATGCGGCGTTGGTGCTTTATCGTGCTTTTAATTACTGCAATCAGTGTCAGTTCAGGGCAATCAGATCAGGTAATTGTCTACTAATAATTGAATTTACTACAGCATCACACAACAAGACAGGTGTAACATGTCGACACCATCATGGCGATTATGAAGTGTCCTATCAAGGGCGCCAGCTTGGACTGAAACAGATAAGTTGTTGCCGACGCAACTTATTTTTGGTGAACAAATTAAAACAAGAATTAGTTGTCTACGGATAACTGGCAGATGGCAAAATGACTAGTGAGCGGCCAAAACTTCGATGTGTAGACGTGTGTAGACGTGACATGAAGACTCTGAACATAAACCCTGCATCCTGGGAAGAAATGGCTGCAGACCGCAATCTCTGGAAACTCACTCTAAAGCTCCAACACAGATTCATAGAAAAAGAGAATACACGGCGAAAGGAAAGAAAAGAAAAAAATAACATTTGTAGGGGCGCTGAAAAATCCATAGTCAACTATGACTGACGGAGGCTACTATAGTCAACTATGACTGACGGAGGCTACTATAGTCAACTATGACTGACGGAGGCTACTATAGTCAACTATGACTGACGGAGGCTACTACAGTCAACTATGACTGACGGAGGCTACTACATTCAACTATGACTGACGGAGGCTACTATAGTCAACTATGACTGACGGAGGCTACTATAGTCAACTATGACTGACGGAGGCTACTATAGTCAACTATGACTGACGGAGGCTACTATAGTAAACTATGACTGATGGAGGCTACTACAGTCAACTATGACTGACGGAGGCTACTATAGTCAACTATGACTGACGGAGGCTACTATTACTACACAAGGGAAGTCTCTCGACACCAATTGTTCTTGATGTAATTTGCACACGGGCTGAGTTAATACATGATTGACACGACCACTTAGCAAAAACCTGGTTTAGAACTCTTAGAACCGTTCACTATTAGATGCATTCGTGTACAGACTAATACATGAATCAATGTCGATAGAAGTTTTGTTAAATCAGAACAGAAAAAAAAATACGCTGATGTTATGGAACTATTTATCATGACCTCGAAGAATACAATTGTTCCTACATAAGAAGATGAAGTGCAAGCTTTAGAAAATCATACTCTAAAAGCAGCAAAAGAACTATCCTGAAGGAGAAATAGCAGTTCATACTCTCATTATACCAGATTTCGTGGGGGTATTCTCTCCCCTGCGGTATTGAGGATTCTTACTCTGGCTTGTCTTGTGCCTGATTGGGTAATCAACCTATGTTGTCGCAAAGTGTATTTAACATCATTCCGTTATCTTTTTCTAGGCTTTCCCCGCCGTCTAAATCTACTTAGCACTTAGCTGGTATATGCCCAAAATGTGAGCTGTGTTCAGACATTCTTTGTAAGTAGCCAACCATTTCATTTGTTGTCTTTTTTATATAATGCAAGTTCGGTTCAATGCCCAAACTTTTCCTTATGGTTTCATTTCGTTGTCTGTCTCTTAATAACGCTCATGCCGCTCCTCTCAGACCTCATATTTCTATACTGATCTTTGTGATTCACTGTAAGTGCCCAAGTTTGACACTAATAGTATGTGGTAGGCATATATAAATTCTGTATCAGGTGTTTCTTGGTGCTTAATGATACTGTTTTATGCCATTGCATAGGTGATCATTGTCCCAAAATTTGGTTAACCTCATTACATCTAACATCCATGTCTCTATCCATCCTACCATCTTCTGTCAATGCCGTTGCTAAATATTGAAACTCTGATACTTGTTAAGGTCTTTATTTTAAATTGCTATATGATCATGCTCTTTACTTCTATTTCTACTGTAATGACTTCCATTTTCTCTGCATTTTTGTAAGAACATTCAAAGCTCACACAAATGCGATTTTGTTGCAATTTTTTAAGTGTATTTTCTGTATTTAGTACTTGGTCATCTAAGAGTAATATTTCACTATTTCATTGTTTCTGTTTCAGTGTTTAGCAACCTTACACATGTTGTCTATTCTATGTACATAATGAACAGGGGACGCGTTAGAACACAACCCTGTCTGGTTTCATCATCAATTATCGGGCCTACTGGCGAACCAGACATAGACAAATGACAAAATGCTGCAGAAACACAAACAAGAGAACCTTGCAATCAGGTCGTGAATGAATGGGGACCCAGACATAGACAAATGACAAAATGCTGCAGAAACACAAACAAGAGAACCTAGCAATCAGGTCGTGAATGAACGGGGGCTCAGACATAGACAAATGACAAAATGCTGCAGAAACACAAACAAGAGAACCTAGCAATCAGGTCGTGAATGAACGGGGACTCAGACATAGACAAATGACAAAATGCTGCAGAAACACAAACAAGAGAACCTAGCAATCAGGTCGTGAATGAACGGGGGCTCAGACATAGACAAATGACAAAATGCTGCAGAAACACAAACAAGAGAACCTAGCAATCAGGTCGTGAATGAACGGGGGCTCAGACATAGAAACGCCATCCATGTTGCACAGAGATGACAGAGGTTAGCAAATCCTGGCGAGAGTTGTCCATGCTTGCTCAAAACCGGATTGGGTGAAGATCTCTTGTGGGTGCTCAATGTTCCAACCGGAGTTCATAGGATAAGAAGAATGAATATGAAACTATATAAGTAAGAACAAAATAAACATAAAGCAACGAACGTTTATACAGACATTTATATTAAAATAAATGATGTGTTGTTCAAACTATGTGATTTTCATTGCCTATTAGAACATCATGGGACTATGCGAAATGAGATGGGAAGTAGCAGGATTATTACAATGCGACAGTGGAAATGTAATTTACTCTGGGGGAAACACACACGACAGAGGAGTAAGCATCATGTTAGATAGTGAAAGAAGCAAAACAGTGAAAGGATTTTGGCCAGTATCAGACAGAATTCTGCTAGTAAAATTGAGAGGTTGACAAATGTATATCAACATAATTCATGCTTATGCACCAACAAGTAATAGCGAAGAAAAAGATATTGACACTTTTTACAATGAGCTAGAGATGACCATGGAACAGTGTAAATCCCAAGAAATAACTTATACTTTAGGGGATTTCAATGCAAAGGTAGGAACAGCTAAAGTGCAAAATGTGACTGGGGGCAGGGCCTTGGAGAGATGAATGACAGAGCGGATAGATCGATAGATTGGGCAAAGACACATTAAATGATTATAGGTAACACCTGGTTCAAACAACACCCAAGGCGACTATGGACATGGCAGAGCCCAGACAAAAAAGTACACAATCAAATTGATTTTATACTGGCACAGAGAAGATCCAGGAATTGGCTAACATCTGTTAAAACAAGGCCAGGAGCAAATTGCAATAGTGACCATGTACCAGTAATTGGAAAGATAAGAATAAAACTGCGGAAGGCACAGAAATCACCAAGAAATATAAAATAAGAACTAGATATGCTTAGAGTAGATAGTACACAATAGATATAATGCTATTGAGAAAATACAGGACATCGATGAACAGTGGGAAATTCTAAAACAATCGATTCAACAAACATCAAAAGAAGTAATACCAGTGACCTAAAAAAGCAACAAAAAGAAATGAATGACAGAAGAAATGTTAGAACTAATGAACGATAGACGAAAACATAAGAAATAAGAACGGACATACAAAATATTGTACAAAGAGATCCAAAACAAATGCAGAGAAGCAAAAGAAGGATGGTTAAAACAGAAATGTGAAGACATGGAAAAACAACAAAACTTATGCACAGTCAATTAAATGAATTAACAGGAAGAAAAGAAGTCAAATTTTCAGGATGTGTGAAATCAAAGGAAGGAAATATAATAATGGGATAGGAGAAGATAATGGAAAGATGGACAGAATATATCAGTCAACTCTATGATAATGAAAGACCAGAGCTAAACAATTCAAACAAAGACACAGCCCATCGATAACGCAGAGTGAATTGGAGGATGCAATTCAACACATGAAAAGATGCAAAGCTCCAGGTCCCGACAATATAACAATCGAAGAGATAAATGCATTAGGAGAGCTGGGAGTACAAGTCATAACAAAATTACTCAATGCCATATATAACACTGGACACATACCCGAAGATCTACTAAAATCTATCTATGTAGCCATACCGAAGAAGTCAGGCGCCACTGATTGTGAAGACCACCGCACTATTAGTCTCATGAGCCATATGACGAAAATATTACTAAGAATCATCATTAGACGTGTAAGGAACAAAAAAAAACCAGAAATAAGTGGGGAACAATATGGATTTGTGGAAGGAAAGGGCACCAATAATATAATATACATCTTAAGAACATTATAGAAAGATCCATAGAGGTAAAGAAAGAACTATATATCTGCTTTATAGACTACACAAAAGCATTTGACAAAGTAAAGCATGTGGGAATAATCAATATTCTGGAGAAATTAAACATTGATGGCAAGGATCTTCGAATCATAAAAAAACACGTATTGGCAAAAAACAGCAGCTATACGAATTAACAACCAAACAGGATGATTTCAATATATAAAGCAAGGAGTCAGACAAGGCTGTGTTCTGTCGCTATTTGTTTTCACTTTACAGCAAATATATTATGAGATAAATAGTAGACAAAAAAGGGATTTAAATCAAAGGACACAACGTAAATAATTTGCGATATGCGGGTGACACAGTCTTAATAGCAGAAACAGAGAATGAACAACAAGAAATAATAGACATAATAGTAAAAGAAAGCAACAAAAAAGGTCTCAGTCTGAATAGTAAAAAAACAGAAATAATGGTCATATCAAAGAAACAAGCATCACCATCATGCAGCATAAAAATAAATAGGACAAACCTGAAACGAGTGCAACGTGTCAAATACATTGGGAACTATAATAACATTAGATGGAAGATGCACCACAGAAATTAAAAAGCAGAATAGCTGAGGCCATAAATAGCATTTCAGAAAATGAAAAAATATCTTATGCAACAGATCTATGTCAATAGAAGTGAGAAAGAGAGCTCATCAGTGCTATATAGAACCAATTCTGACCTATGGAAGCAAATCATGGACAATCATCATCATCATGTACCCTGCCGGTTGGCGTAGACGATCATGTCCCTCCACAATCTTCTATCTACAGTGCATCGTATCTGTTCTGTTGTTGACTGTTTTCCATGCCATGACACCAAGCTATCCAGTATTTTCTCTCTTTGTCGTCCGCGATCTCTCTTTCCTTTTATTTTGCCAGTTGTAACCAAGTATTCCAACTTTCCTCTTCTCGTGATGTGCCCGAAAAATGTTGATTGCTTCTTTCTGATGTTACTTAAGAGCTCCCTTTTTGTGTTGGCCTCTTTGAGAACTTCCTCATTGATCTTTTTATCTGTCCAGGGAACTTTCAACATTCTTGTGAGAAATCTCATCTCTGTGGCCTCTAATTGTCTTTTCATTTGTTTGTCTACTGTCCATGATTCGCTTCCATATGTCAGAATTGGTTCTATATAGCACCGATGAACTCTCTTTCTCATTTTTATTGACATAGATTTGTTGCATAAGATATTTTTCAGTTTCTGAAATGCTATTTTGGCCTGAGCTATTCTGCTTTTTTATTTCTGTGGTGCATCTCCCATCTGATGTAATTATTGTGCCCAAGTATTTGAAACGTTGCACTTGTTTCTGATTTGTCTCGTTTATTTTTATGCTGCATGATGGTGATGATTGTTTCTTCGATATAACCATTACTTCTTACATGGACAATAGACAAACAAATAAAAAGACGATTAGAGGCCACAGAGATGGGATTTCTCAGAAGAATGTTGAAAGTTCTCTGGACAACTAAAAGGACCAATGAGGAATTTCTCAAAGAGGCCAACACAAAAAGGGAGCTCTTAAAAAAACATCAGAAAGAAGCAATCAATATTTTTGGGCACATCATGAGAAGAGGAAAGTTGGAATATTTGGTCACAACTGGCAAAATAAAAGGAAAGAAAGATTGCGGACGACAAAGAGAGAAAATACTAGATAGCTTGGTGTAATGGCATGGCAAACAGTCAGCAACAGAACTGATACGATGCACTGTAGATAGAAGATTGTGGAAGGACATGATCGCCGACGCCAACCGGTATGGTACATGATGGTGAGGATGGTCCCATCTGAGCGCTGTTGATATTCAAGAAAATAATGCATGTCGAGCTCTCGTATATAAACCAATTATAATTTTAAAAAATATGTGATTGCTGTATCTTTCCATCACTCAGAAGTCTCCATATACAAATCGGAGCCCTTTCCGTGTGGTCTGGAACATCCCTGACAACAATTGTCGAGGGAGATATGACACAGCTTTGAGAGATAGTGGTATTAAGTTCAATGTTCCACGAAATTTTATTGGGGACGAGATTGCTACGTTCTACGTGCACAGTTGGTGGACCAGTTTTGCTAACAGTAATACCAGCAATCCGATAAATGGAGGAATACCTCAGGTATATTTAATTTCGTTTGAGAATGGGGGCCATGCAAGGGATTCTGTACATTACCATTTCCCTTCTTCTGTAGTAATATAATATTGCTGAAACTTTCTAATAGTAATATAATGTTGCTAAATCTTTACTTATGTAGTAATATAATATCGCAGTCTTTTCTTCTGCAGTAATATAAGACCGCTGAAGCTTTTTTATAGTAATATAATATTGCTGAATCTTTTCTCCTGTAGTAATATAATATTACTATCGTAATATTAGCCACTATCGTAAAAACGATGTTGTTAATGAAACGTAGACCTGATACAAAAAGACGATGGTCATATGTTGGACATGTGATGAGAAGAAATAATAACTGAATAGCAAAGCAAGTCCTCATATGGGAAACAACAGGTAAGAGGAAAAGAGTAAGACCCAGAGAGACACTGAGAAGAACATTGATGAGAGAGGCAAGAGCAGCAGGATTCGGCTCCCTCAATGAGATAGAGCTGCTTGCACAGAACAGAGACAAATGGCGAGATTTGATAAAATATATTTAAAAGAATTGAAAACTGCTAGAACAAAAATTCATATAAGAGAAGGAGTATCCTGGTCTACACCCTATGGGCCTGCAAGGTCAATAGATAGATAGATAGTAAAATAGTACTGCTGAATCTTTTCTCTTGTAGTAATATAATATTGCTGAATCTTTTATTCTGTAGTAATATAATATTGCTGAATATTTTCTGCTGTAGTAATATAATATTGCTGAATATTTTCTGCTGTAGTAATATAATATTGCTGAATCTTTTATTCTGTAGTAATATAATATTGCTGAATTATTTCTTCTGCAGAACTATAATATTGCAGAATCTTTTCTTCAGTAGTAGTAGCACAGGCCTCCGTCAGTCATAGTTGACTATGGATTTTTCAGCGCCCCTAGAAATGTTATTTTTTCTTTTCTTTTCTTTCGTCGTGTATTCTCTTTCTCCATCAAACTGTCTGCTTCTTGTTTGAGGTGAACCTTTATAGTGTGTTTCCAGCGATTGCGGTCTGCAGATATGTCTTCCCATGCTGCAGGGTTTATGTTCAGAGTCTTCATGTCGCGTTTACACACATCTACAAATCGAAAACTTTACTTCTGTAGTAATATAATATTGCTGAATCTTTTCTTCTGTAGTAATTTAATATTGCTGAATCTTTTCTTCTGTAGTAATATAATATTGCTGAATCTTTTCTTCTGTAGTAATATAATATTGCTGAATCTTTTCTTCTGTAGTAATATAATATTGCAGAATCTTTTCTTCTGTAATAATATAATATTGCTGAATTATTTATTCTGTAGTAATATAATATTGCTGAATCTTTTCTTCTGTAGTAATATAATATTGCTGAATTTTTTCTTCTGTAGTAATATAATATTGCTGAATCTTTTCTTCTGTAGTAATATAATATTGCTGAATTATTTCTTTTGTAGTAATATAATAGTGCTGAATCTTTTCTTCTGTAGTAATATAATATTGCTGAATCTTTTCTTCTGTAGTAATATAATATTGCTGAATCTTTTCTTCTGTAGTAATATACTATTGCTGAATCTGTTCTTCTGTAGTAATATAATATTGCTGAATCTTTTCTTCTGTAGTAATATAATATTGCTGAATCTTTTCTTCTGTAATAATATAATATTGCTGAATTATTTATTCTGTAGTAATATAATATTACTGAATCTTTTCTTCTGTAGTAATATAATATTGCTGAATTATTTCTTCTGTAGTAATATAATATTGCTGAATCTTTTCTTCTGTAGCAATATAATATTGCTGAATTATTTCTTTTGTAGTAATATAATATTGCTGAATCTTTTCTTCTCTAGTAATATAATATGGCTGAATCTTTTCTTCTGTAGTAATATAATATTGCTGAATCTTTTCATCTGTAGTAATATAATATTGCTGAATCTTTTCATCTGTAGTAATATAATATTGCTGAATCTTTTCATCTGTAGTAATATAATATCGCTGAATCTTTTCATCTGTAGTAATATAATATCGCTGAATCTTTTCTTCTGTAGTAATATAATATCGCTGAATCTTTTCTTCTGTTACAACTTGTTTAAGTCATTTTTCTTTTTAAAATTAACTAAAGTGTTGTTTGTTTAAACAAAATTATATTTACAATACATGCGTAAATGTAACAACTATTTATGCTTTTCTCTACAATTACGTGCAAACTAAGCACTTACTTAGCAGCTGGTTCGAAAATATCATTTTCTTCTCTCCATAAAATGTGTTTTCCTAAGTTCTGTACTTCTTGCATTTGTACGAGAATACACAATTAATTTACTAATTAAATTAAATGAATGGCAAGTACAGCCCTTGTCCCTGAGCTCTTACTGAGCTTATTGTCAGCGCATCTCTTGCAACACTGATAATTTTTTCCTTGTCTTTATATCTGAAGTGGTTGGGGCACTGCTGACAGATGCCATAAACCATCCCAACTGATTTCTATTTACAGTTACTGCTTGTTTCTTTGCCGGGTCACGTAATCGAGATATGTGGCCACAGGGAATAATAGAACAAAGAAGTATGTGTTAGCACTCGGAAAAATTGACAGACAAACAACAATAGAAAAAAACGAAGAACAATATATGGTCCGAAGTGGGATCGAACCCGTACTCAGTGGCACCGCGCCTTGCCACGAGAAGCCGAACGCTTGGTACACTGCCACGCAGCCAACTAAAAAATTGGCTATTGCAGTAGTGTCTTCCACGAAAGGCGATCTCAATGACTATAGCATAGGGTAACGATCACAGACCGGAAATAAATTGTATATTTGTACTTTCCTATTAATGCAAGTATCTCCCAGTAGGGCTGAATACTTGTGTTGTAGACAAACATTTATTGGACGAAACAGCACGAATAGTAGTTCCCAGTGGTTATATACTGGGTACAAATAATAATACATAAATATTATTATATGGGGAACTTCCGAGGCGATAATAGGGAATAATAGAACAAAGAAGTATGTGTTAGCACTCGGAAAAATTGACAGACAAACAACAATAGAAAAAAACGAAGAACAATATATGGTCCGAAGTGGGATCGAACCCGTACTCAGTGGCACCGCGCCTTGCCACGAGAAGCCGAACGCTTGGTACACTGCCACGCAGCCAACTAAAAAATTGGCTATTGCAGTAGTGTCTTCCACGAAAGGCGATCTCAATGACTATAGCATAGGGTAACGATCACAGACCGGAAATAAATTGTATATTTGTACTTTCCTATTAATGCAAGTATCTCCCAGTAGGGCTGAATACTTGTGTTGTAGACAAACATTTATTGGACGAAACAGCACGAATAGTAGTTCCAGTGGTTATATACTGGGTACAAATAATAATACATAAATATTATTATATGGGGAACTTCCGAGGCGATAATAGGGAATAATAGAACAAAGAAGTATGTGTTAGCACTCGGAAAAATTGACAGACAAACAACAATAGAAAAAAACGAAGAACAATATATGGTCCGAAGTGGGATCGAACCCGTACTCAGTGGCACCGCGCCTTGCCACGAGAAGCCGAACGCTTGGTACACTGCCACGCAGCCAACTAAAAAATTGGCTATTGCAGTAGTGTCTTCCACGAAAGGCGATCTCAATGACTATAGCATAGGGTAACGATCACAGACCGGAAATAAATTGTATATTTGTACTTTCCTATTAATGCAAGTATCTCCCAGTAGGGCTGAATACTTGTGTTGTAGACAAACATTTATTGGACGAAACAGCACGAATAGTAGTTCCCAGTGGTTATATACTGGGTACAAATAATAATACATAAATATTATTATATGGGGAACTTCCGAGGCGATAATAGGGAATAATAGAACAAAGAAGTATGTGTTAGCACTCGGAAAATTGACAGACAAACAACAATAGAAAAAAACGAAGAACAATATATGGTCCGAAGTGGGATCGAACCCGTACTCAGTGGCACCGCGCCTTGCCACGAGAAGCCGAACGCTTGGTACACTGCCACGCAGCCAACTAAAAAATTGGCTATTGCAGTAGTGTCTTCCACGAAAGGCGATCTCAATGACTATAGCATACGGTAACGATCACAGACCGGAAATAAATTGTATATTTGTACTTTCCTATTAATGCAAGTATCTCCCAGTAGGGCTGAATACTTGTGTTGTAGACAAACATTTATTGGACGAAACAGCACGAATAGTAGTTCCCAGTGGTTATATACTGGGTACAAATAATAATACATAAATATTATTATATGGGGAACTTCCGAGGCGATAATAGGGAATAATAGAACAAAGAAGTATGTGTTAGCACTCGGAAAAATTGACAGACAAACAACAATAGAAAAAAACGAAGAACAATATATGGTCCGAAGTGGGATCGAACCCGTACTCAGTGGCACCGCGCCTTGCCACGAGAAGCCGAACGCTTGGTACACTGCCACGCAGCCAACTAAAAAATTGGCTATTGCAGTAGTGTCTTCCACGAAAGGCGATCTCAATGACTATAGCATAGGGTAACGATCACAGACCGGAAATAAATTGTATATTTGTACTTTCCTATTAATGCAAGTATCTCCCAGTAGGGCTGAATACTTGTGTTGTAGACAAACATTTATTGACGAACAGCACGAATAGTAGGAAGACACTACTGCAATAGCCAATTTTTTAGTTGGCTGCGTGGCAGTGTACCAAGCGTTCGGCTTCTCGTGGCAAGGCGCGGTGCCACTGAGTACGGGTTCGATCCCACTTCGGACCATATATTGTTCTTCGTTTTTTTCTATTGTTGTTTGTCTGTCAATTTTTCCGAGTGCTAACACATACTTCTTTGTTCTATTATTCCCTATTATCGCCTCGGAAGTTCCCCATATAATAATATTTATGTATTATTATTTGTACCCAGTATATAACCACTGGGAACTACTATTCGTGCTGTTTCGTCCAATAAATGTTTGTCTACAACACAAGTATTCAGCCCTACTGGGAGATACTTGCATTAATAGGAAAGTACAAATATACAATTTATTTCCGGTCTGTGATCGTTACCCTATGCTATAGTCATTGAGATCGCCTTTCGTGGAAGACACTACTGCAATAGCCAATTTTTTAGTTGGCTGCGTGGCAGTGTACCAAGCGTTCGGCTTCTCGTGGCAAGGCGCGGTGCCACTGAGTACGGGTTCGATCCCACTTCGGACCATATATTGTTCTTCGTTTTTTTCTATTGTTGTTTGTCTGTCAATTTTTCCGAGTGCTAACACATACTTCTTTGTTCTATTATTCCCTATTATCGCCTCGGAAGTTCCCCATATAATAATATTTATGTATTATTATTTGTACCCAGTATATAACCACTGGGAACTACTATTCGTGCTGTTTTGTCCAATAAATGTTTGTCTACAACACAAGTATTCAGCCCTACTGGGAGATACTTGCATTAATAGGAAAGTACAAATATACAATTTATTTCCGGTCTGTGATCGTTACCCTATGCTATAGTCATTGAGATCGCCTTTCGTGGAAGACACTACTGCAATAGCCAATTTTTTAGTTGGCTGCGTGGCAGTGTACCAAGCGTTCGGCTTCTCGTGGCAAGGCGCGGTGCCACTGAGTACGGGTTCGATCCCACTTCGGACCATATATTGTTCTTCGTTTTTTTCTATTGTTGTTTGTCTGTCAATTTTTCCGAGTGCTAACACATACTTCTTTGTTCTATTATTCCCTATTATCGCCTCGGAAGTTCCCCATATAATAATATTTATGTATTATTATTTGTACCCAGTATATAACCACTGGGAACTACTATTCGTGCTGTTTCGTCCAATAAATGTTTGTCTACAACACAAGTATTCAGCCCTACTGGGAGATACTTGCATTAATAGGAAAGAACAAATATACAATTTATTTCCGGTCTGTGATCGTTACCCTATGCTATAGTCATTGAGATCGCCTTTCGTGGAAGACACTACTGCAATAGCCAATTTTTTAGTTGGCTGCGTGGCAGTGTACCAAGCGTTCGGCTTCTCGTGGCAAGGCGCGGTGCCACTGAGTACGGGTTCGATCCCACTTCGGACCATATATTGTTCTTCGTTTTTTTTCTATTGTTGTTTGTCTGTCAATTTTTCCGAGTGCTAACACATACTTCTTTGTTCTATTATTCCCTATTATCGCCTCGGAAGTTCCCCATATAATAATATTTATGTATTATTATTTGTACCCAGTATATAACCACTGGGAACTACTATTCGTGCTGTTTCGTCCAATAAATGTTTGTCTACAACACAAGTATTCAGCCCTACTGGGAGATACTTGCATTAATAGGAAAGTACAAATATACAATTTATTTCCGGTCTGTGATCGTTACCCTATGCTATAGTCATTGAGATCGCCTTTCGTGGAAGACACTACTGCAATAGCCAATTTTTTAGTTGGCTGCGTGGCAGTGTACCAAGCGTTCGGCTTCTCGTGGCAAGGCGCGGTGCCACTGAGTACGGGTTCGATCCCACTTCGGACCATATATTGTTCTTCGTTTTTTTCTATTGTTGTTTGTCTGTCAATTTTTCCGAGTGCTAACACATACTTCTTTGTTCTATTATTCCCTATTATCGCCTCGGAAGTTCCCCATATAATAATATTTATGTATTATTATTTGTACCCAGTATATAACCACTGGGAACTACTATTCGTGCTGTTTCGTCCAATAAATGTTTGTCTACAACACAAGTATTCAGCCCTACTGGGAGATACTTGCATTAATAGGAAAGTACAAATATACAATTTATTTCCGGTCTGTGATCGTTACCCTATGCTATAGTCATTGAGATCGCCTTTCGTGGAAGACACCACTGCAATAGCCAATTTTTTAGTTGGCTGCGTGGCAGTGTGCCAAGCGTTCGGCTTCTCGTGCCAAGGCGCGGTGCCACTGAGTACGGGTTCGATCCCACTTCGGACCATATATTGTTCTTCGTTTTTTTCTATTGTTGTTTGTCTGTCAATTTTTCCGAGTGCTAACACATACTTCTTTGTTCTATTATTCCCTATTATCGCCTCGGAAGTTCCCCATATAATAATATTTATGTATTATTATTTGTACCCAGTATGTGGCCACACCATTTCATTTTGCGTTTCTCCACAGCAGTCAAAATAGCATTGATAATAAGTCAAAGATGGAGACAAATTAGGTAACAGATTAATATTGATATTGTTAGCCAAATAGCTGGAACAAATATATCTTATGATACCCAACTCTGATTTTGTAAAGATATAGTACCGCGAGAAGCACATTTCTCTATTTCTACACTCAACAAATCTCGTACTTCTTAAATCACCAATGTAATGAGACCACACAAAAAGTTGCTCATGTTTTTATTTATAATCAGAAGCAGTCATTTTACACCACACATCTGAGCATTTACAGGGACAGGTGAGAGAGGAGAATACTCTCAACAGCACATAAGCTGTACATGATCAGCGAATCATAGCTGACTGTCTGCGACAGGATGTGTGAACGAGAACCGTTCAACATTCTCCTCCACTGCGAGCGGTGCCCATAGAAGCAGACTAGCAGAGCGAGTAAAGAATACAAGAAGGAAGGCACCCTGCACCAAAGCTATGGTGTTGAATTCGGGCGTGTTGGGTGGTAGACGGCAAGGCATCAAAGTCTTGTTAACGTCTTTTTAACAACAGACAATGAAGTGGAGTATGTAAGGGAACATATATAATAATTTACTACTCCTTTAGCTATGTCTTTCCTTACTTATTCTGGTCTGGTCATCTAGTCCCCTATTTATTACCGACTTACAGTAGAAGGAAACTCTTTGTACAGAGCTTCGCAGCAGGAGGTAATCTGATCATCAGAAGAGGAACCCGTCGAGCAAGTGTTTCGGCCCTTTAGCTTCTTGACACTCTAGGGGAGGTGGGGGCTCGCCTGGGTCATGATTTCCAGGCGTCGACCCCCTTCGACTAACAGTCATTTACTCTACACTACCTTGCCTCCTTACGGTAAATGTTTTGGTTCATGATCGTTGGGGCGTGACGGATATTAAATCTCTACATTGATAATTACAGCAGTTGGAAATATACCGATCAATTGTTACTACCTTTATAAACTGGGCCAGCCATTTTCCCGTTTTTATCAAATAAGTGGACTGGAGGCTGTCCGTTAGTGCTGAAAACTAACATGTGTAGGTCACATCAACGAGCAAACATCGACTACTCTCATGCTCAATATATATGGGACAACTACATAAACAATATGATCAGGGAAGAAAGAAACTAATCATTTCAGTTCATTTAATAAATTAAATGCAGTTACATATGACAGATTCAACGGAGGAGCGGGAAATATCGATGCAATAGATATAACGAGTTTAGTTTAGTCGACAGGTCAACCTCATTGCTATCGGACAAGTCCATAAGTACTCGTATCACCGACATTTATCTCTCA
This sequence comes from Megaustenia siamemsis, assembly GCA_032433765.1. Classification (NCBI taxonomy): domain Eukaryota; kingdom Metazoa; phylum Mollusca; class Gastropoda; order Stylommatophora; family Ariophantidae; genus Megaustenia; species Megaustenia siamemsis. The sequence continues at coordinate 43,378,555 of JAVIAB010000047.1, forward strand.
ACGTGTAGTGTCTTAAGTCACTGTTATTGTGTGATTTACAATGTCTCTTGGGCTTCTTTCGTGATGCTCTCGTCTGGTATCTCCCACCTTGATATTCGTGTAGTCTATACATAGTTTTCTGTTTCAAACTAATTTTAGTCGATTTTTCATTCGATGTACCGAAGAGCATTTTGAATGTCGAGCAATCCATTGCTCTTTCGAGCTCCACACTAGCCAGTCTGGCAAACCTTTGTGCGCGTTCATTACCTCTTACACCAGCGTACCCAGGCTCGAAATGAAGCAAACCTTTGTGCGCGCTCATTACCTCTTACACCAGCGTACCCAGGCTCGAAATGAAGCAAACTTTTGTCAGACTGGACTTACACAGAGACTCGAACCATTGCCGCCGAGCCCAGCCAGCTGGGATCTAATCTACTTGAGTATACTCATTTAGTTCCTGCTAAGAGAGAACAAGGTGGCGTTGCTAAATTTGTGCTGCTGCTTGACCTTTATTTATACTCATTTAGTTCCTGCTAAGAGAGAACAAGATGTCTTTGCTACATTTGTGCTGCTGCCTTGACCTTATTTCAGAGATATCCTTTTGGATTTCAATGCCGCCTGGTCTAAATGCTTGATAGAAACATTATTTTGATCTAATCACGCTTCCAGGTATCTCATTGCGGGAGCTCCACAACCTATAAACATAGACTTACATCTGGCGTTTATTTATTAACTAGTTATTCAAAGAGAACCATGTCACTGCTGATTTCATCCAGTTAACAAGCGCTCCCGCCTCTTTACGCCACACGTTTATACGATCAGGTTAGTCAGAAATTCTACCTCGACGCTTTCTTTGTATTTCTCCTGTCAATACACCAAAATTCATTTACCATAGTCACTGTTTTAGAAGGTTCATTTTGAGGATATTCCTTGCTATACATCGTCTAGGTCAATTTTAGCAGCAAAGATTTCAATGCCACATTTTGGACATTCCTTCTTTTACCATAGTCACTGTTTTGGAAGGTTCATTCCGAAGGTAGGGGAAGAAGACGTAGCCTTTCCAGCTGGTAGATTTGTTTCCCCAGCAATTATTATCTCTAACAACCTATGCACCGTGTCTTGCATGGCAATAACCTTGCATTTTCGTATCGTCTATGCCTAGCTTCAACAGGGGTATCAATTAGCTGTGTGGTCAGTCTTTGTTGACATCAGCGCTCACGATACCGATGTTGTAGATGAAAATCGATGGTAAGCAATGGTATACTTTCTATGGGGAAACTGGAAGGAATGTGTTATTGCGATTGCTATTTACCAGACAGTCACCTATCTATGTTTGTAATAAACAACATAACTAAACTATGCATTAATAAGCAATCACGGCATTTATATGGGAGCAACATCAAAGAGAAATATTTGTACAGCACCTTAGACTCATAAACTCATTTTTATCTCATTTAAACAGAATATATATATAGACTTATTGATGATAGGTCATTGTTTTTCACTGTCGCGCCGAGCAGACGGGAAATGTCCATTCTTAATTGTACAAGGTCTATGACGGTGGATGGGGCGGAAGAGTCAGCAATTGACCAACGGCCCGGAAAGCAAAAACAGCAAAGTGTGTGGTACACAAAAGGCATGTTCAGGACACGAAAGACGAATGTGTCTGACCACCGTGAAATAGACTGGAGCCTCATCACGTACTTTTCCAAAGAAAGCCATGGAGAAGAATTCGAAATTATGTCGGAGGAAAGCTCTTAAAATAAGTACATGGAATGTTATGACTCTATATTAAGAGGGAAAATTTGAAAATCTTATTCAAGTAGCAGAACGAATGAACATAGATATTTTAGACACATCAGAGACAAGATGTAAAGAATGTGGGGACATTCTTCTTTTACCTTTTAGCTCCTGGTGGAGCATAAGTCTTCAACAAACACTTTCCAAGTTGTTCTGTTTTTTGCCATTCTTTTAAGATCATTCCATGTCTTCTCCATCATCTTCATCTCTGCTTCTATCTGTCTTCTCCAAGAATTCCTTGGTCTTCCTCTTTGTCTTTTCCCCTGGGGATTCCAAAAAAGGGCCTGTTGTGTAATACTCTCAGTTGGCTTCCGTAGCGTGTGTCCTATCCATCGCCATCGTCTTCGCTGTATCTCTTTATCCACTGGTATTTGACCGGTACATTTCCATAATTCCACGTTAGTGACTTTGTCCTGCCATTTCCATCCCTTTATTCTGCGCAAGCATCCATTAATGAAAATCTGTACTTTCGTGATTGTCAATTTTGTCATTCTCCATGTTTCACAGCCATATAATAGGACCGACTTAACATTTGAGTTGAAAATTTTTATTTTGTATTTAGCCTAATTTCTTTGGATTTCCATATGTTTCCCAGTGCAATGAAAGCTCCTCTTGCTTTTGATATCCTTATTTTGGTATCATTTTCTGTTCCTCCCTCTTTATCTATATTACTGCCCAGATATATATAAGATTGTACGTCTAGTAGAGGTATTTCTCCTAGTTTTATATGGTTATTGCCAACTGCATTAATTCTCATAATGTTTGTCTTATCTCTATTAATCTTTAGTCCTAGCTGTTGTGATCTCTCATCTAATATACTCATTTTATCCTGCATCTGTTGATGGCTGTGTGATAGGAGAGCTATGTCATCAGCAAAGTCTAAATCATCAAGTTGTTTGGTCAGTGACCACTGGATCCCATTTCTGTTGTTTTGAGTTATTTTCATAATCCAATCTATGGCCAGTAGAAAGAGAAATGGAGACAGGAGGCATCCTTGCCTTACTCCTGTTCTTATTTCAAATGATTCTGTAAGCTGTCCTTCATGCACCACACTACATTTTGTTCCTTCATACATTGTTTTTATCAGGTTAATAAACTTTATGGGGATTCCGTAATGACTCAGCAACTTCCAAAGCATTCTTCTGTCTAAACTATCAAATGCCTTTTCGTAATCTATGAATCCAATATATAGTGGGGATTTTAGTTCTAAACTTTGTTCAACTATTATACGTAGGGTAGTTATTTGATCAGCACATGATCTGTTCTTCCTAAAACCTGCTTGTTCATCTCTCAAGTGTTTCTCTATAGCCTCTTTTAGTCTCTCCAGAATGATTCTGCCTAATATTTTTCCTGGCACTGATAGTAGCATAATTCCCCTATAATTTGTGCACTCCTGTAAACTTCCTTTCTTTGGTAGTTTGATCATATAACCTTCTCTCCAGTCTTTAGGTATTTCTTCCCTCTCCCAAATTGTATCCAATAGATCCTGTAACATCTTGGTAGAGGTGTTAATATCTGCTTTGATGGCTTCCGAAGGAATTTCATCTGGTCCTGTGGCTTTACCATCTTTTAATAATTTGATGGCTTTCATTATTTCTTCTTTGCTTGGTTTTCCGCAGTTAACGTGTAACTCTTCTTCTGCTGGTAGTATATCTGGAGGATTATTTGAGCCGGGTCTGTTCAAAAGTTCTTCAAAGTGTTCTTTCCATCGCTCCATTTGTTCCCTGTGGGGACATAGGGGACGAAAAATATACATTTATATACTCAGGAAACACAACAGAAAATCAAAGGGGGATAGGAATACTGATAAAAAGAGAACTACAAAAATATATAAGTACACACTGGACATACATTGATAGGATTATACCACTCAAGATTAAATCAAAACCATTTGACATAACAATAATACAGACATACGCACCTACTCAAGACTACACAGATAAACAAATAGAGACACACTATGAAGATCTAAATAAAGTTATGAAGCAAGTGAAATCTTCAGACATCTTCATTGTACTGGTGACATGAACGCTAAGGTAGGAAAAGGTAGATATAAGGACATTATAGGAAATCATGGTTTCGGAAAAAGAAATGACAGAGGATAAAGAATAATACAATTCTGTGAAGAAAACAGACTAATAATATGTAACACCTACTTTGAGCAAGAGAAAAGGTAACTATACACATGGAAAAGCCCTGGAGATAAGAAAAGGAATTAAATAGATTACATAATGATAAAAGATAGGTTCTGTAACAGCGTCATGAAAGCCAAAACCTATCCAGGAGCAGATGTTAACTCAGATCACAATCCTGTAATGATTAAAATGAAAATCAAACTAAAGAGAAAAAAAACTAAAGCCTAATTCATCAACAATACCACTAGATATAACAGCTTTAAATCAAAAAGATATTAAAGATACTTATACAATTAAAGAACACATATCAGAAGCTGCTAGAAGAAGGAATTGAGCAATACAGAAGAAAAAATCCTGATGAAAAAGGCACAACCAAATGGCAGAGCATAAAGAAAAGCATACAAGAAATCTGCGACACCTTACCCAAAAAATAAAAGAATAAATAACAAAAATGGACAACTAACACCATCTTAGATAAAAATGGAAGAAAGGAGACAAGCGAAGAACACTGCCCCATACAATAAAGTAGATAATGAAATACGCAAAATGTGCAAAAAAAGGAAAAGAAGACTGTCTCAGCCAAAAATGTATAGAAATAGAAACTATGGAAAGGAAACAAGACTTAAGAGGATTGCACACAGATATAAAAAGAATGACTAACAAAAATATTTTTTTTAAAAGCCACAGAAAGCAGATGCATTGCAGACAAGAAAGGAAAAATGGTAACAGACAATAAAGATATAATAGATAGATGGCATGAATATATAGAGGTGATAAAAGCACTAGATGATTTTGGCATTGAAGTGATTACTGACATATGCAAAGACATATACCACACAGGATAAATATCAAATGAACTAAAAACATCAACTTTCATTGCATTGCCAAAAGGAATGGTGCAGTTGAATGCAGTGATTTTAGAACAATAAGCCTAATGAGCAATGTTACAAAAATTTTGCTAAACGTTATACAAGGAAGGATTCAGAATAAAATTAATACTGAATTAGATGAGCAGCAATTTTTATTTAAGAAAAATAGTGGGACAAAAGAAGCCAAATTCTGCATGAAAACATTAATCGAAAAGTAAAGGTAACGTAAAGGTAAAGTACGAGACTTGAACCGGCGTCTTAGCACGCGAGTTTCCACCCATATGTGTTCGGCCGCATATCCAGAAATGTCCAGAAATTTCTGTATAGTGTCAACTCAAGCATCGAAACTCAGATGCGAGACAACATTCCTCACCTTCCCCGGGTAATACCCTGGTACCCATTTCTGCCAACGGCTGGGTCGACCGTGGGGGTATTTTTTTTTTCCAACCACGAGTACAACTCACGCTGCTCCCAGCGGGAATCGAACACGGGTTGTCCGAACGTCGGTAGTCCAGTCGGGTGGTTTTCCCAACTCGACTACCGAGGCCACCAAAATCAAATCGAAATCGAAAAGTACACAGAAGTAAACAAACAAAGATATGCCTGCTTCATAGACTTCACCAAAGCTTTTGATAGAGTACACCACAAATAACTTATATAATGCCTAAAAGATATACATCTAGATGACATGGACATACGACTAATAGGTAATTTACACTGGCAGCAAAGAGCAATCATAAAATATAACAAAGAGAACTCTACACCCATTGATATAAAAAGAGGAGTAAGACAGGGATGCATCCTATCACCAAGCTTGTTCAATCTATACACTTAGCAAATCATTAGACTTTAAAACCATCACAGTTATGCCATGCCTAAACATTAATGGAAAGATAATCAATAACCTAATATATGCTGATGATACTGTACTAGATACAAATAATAATAAATAAATATTATTATATAGGGAACTTCCGAGGCGATAATAGGGAATAATAGAACAAAGATATGATCCCGCTTCGGACCATATATTGTTCTTCGTTTTTTTCTGTTGTTGTTTGTCTGTCAATTTTTCCGAGTGCTAACACATACTTCTTTGTTCTATTATTCCCTGATACTGTACTACTAGCAGAAAATCCTAAAAATCTACAACAATTACATAATGAAATAAACATGACACGCAAAAAATATGGACTAGATATGAATATCAAAAAGACTAAAACTATGATCATAAACAAAGAAAATACTCAAAACCCACAAGTGGATATCAAAATTGAAGGAATAGACCTGGAGACAGTTCAGAACTACAACTACCTTGGACATACTATAACCAGTGATGGAAAATGTACAACTGAAATAAACAAAAGAATAGGTATGGCAAAAAGTAATTGTAATGCCGTGAAAAATATACTAACATCGAAACAAACAACACCAGGGCTATAACTATGAATATGAAAATGTTACATCTTCTCAACATTCCTATATGGTGCAGAAACATGGACATTAGATAAGAAATCAGAACAGAGAATTGAAACCTTTGAAATGTGGATATATAGAAGAATTAATAGATTTAGATGGAAAGAAAAGAAAACAAACTATGAAGTCTTAAAACAACTAAAAATGAAAAGAGAACTACTAAACACAATTCAAACAAGAGAAGTGAGATTTTTGGGCCATGTTAAAAGAAACAACAGCCTGCTAAAAGTAATCTTGGAGGGGAAAATACAAGGTAAAAGAGGCAGAGGGAGACCAAGACCAACCTGGACGAGTAACATCAGAAGATGGACAAATTAGCCTATGACAACCTGCACCACCAAAGCACGAGACAGAGTAGAATGGCGCTCCATGGTAGCAAACCTTCATTGCGGAGATGGCACTCGATGAGGAAACACAGAATGACTGGGATGGTAATGAGCGCACACAAAGGTTTGCCAGACCGCCTAATGTGGAGCTTGTAAGAGCAATGGATTGTTTGACATTCAAAACGCCCTCCGGGACCTGGAATGAAAAGTCGACATAAATCAATAATATGCTACTGGTGTACTATCTTCTCATCTGCTCATCTGTGTTTTGAGTGCAGTAAAATGCATAAAAAAAGTAAAGTACCCCCGTCACGCCAAGTGGCGTAAAGGGAATATGGTGTTAGTGACTGTATATTTTACAGACCTTCGGCACATGATTTTTGGGGCAATGTGGTCGGTATTACGCCCGTGCCGCTTTCTGTGTCCGATTCACCCAGTCTTTTTACTATTAAAGACTGGGTGAATCGGAGCCGTCGGTTGGGATCGAACTGTACCTCTTGTTCTTTGTAGCCCAGTTCAGTAAAATGCATATGAACTCTTTATTACAATATTTGCTTTTGACTCACCTACCCACATTCCGATTATTATGTTTAACTTTAATATATAATGTTCATGCATTATTTCCAAACTTGCTGTTCTTTAATAGACAGTCGGACACCTGTAAACAATAATTTGATTTTTTTCCTTAACAGTTAGCCAATCTTACTGCCCATTTAGCTACACTTAGGAGCAAAATCGAAAGTGAAATCACAGAGACAGCAGAAGGCTATGGAGTCATTGATCATGAGCAGTGGCGTGTTCTCTACGATTTGAACTACGGCGACTTTAGGATATATAGGTAAAGGCTTCCACGTTGGTAGTGCCAGCTAAGCTCCTCTCCAAACACATCTATTTATTTCTAAAATAGCACATGAAAAAGAAATTTAAGAAATGTCACGCACTTAAAAAAAAATGAAGTCAAACTTATAAAATAAAAGAGGTGAGAAAATACCACAAAATGTAGCATGTTTGATTGGATGACAGACTTTTCATTAATGGCAAAATTAGACACAAGATACACTCATGAGTTAGATGAGCTCCTGAAAGATACTACACAAAATCGACACCAACAAATCTCCAGCCGTTTTTAACGTCATGAAAGGTCACACATAATATTTCACGCACTAAGTTTGTAATAAATCAACGAATTTCTTCATTAAACAATGAACACTACTTTTCAACATGTGGTTATTATTCCACTTGACGTTATGCAAACTAACATGACAGAGGCGACAGAGTAAGAAACACTGACCTCAGGAAGAAACTCGAAATTTAACCAGCAATCGAATACATAAAGAAACAAGAGATAAAATGGTTCGGTCACATAACAAGACAAAAAGAGCTAACAATGACTCAAAGAGCCATAAACAAATACTACGAAAACGCCAGAGTAAGAGGAAGACCGAGAAAGAGATGGATAAAGGGAATACTAGAGTCACTAGGAGGGATAACACCAGAAGAGGCCAACAGAAGAGCAAAGAATTGCAGATTGTATCTCCCCTCGACGCCAACGGCAATGGAGGAAGGATAGAAGAAGAAGAAGACGTTATGCATTGACATGAACCGAACCGCCGTTCCAAGCTTGTTGGCTCCCACTCTCCTATGAGACCGTCGAAATTAGTTTAAGTTTGCATTTTCATTATATATATATATCGTTACATGCAAATTTTTACTATTATAACAATAATTTTTGTTTATAAATTAAAGGAAATTACATGAGGTCCGTAGTGTCAGAGAGAAAAACAATTAGAAACTATTTGCTATGGCAAAATTCCAAAGACGAGGAACCAGTTTCGCAAACCGTGAAATAGTAGTCAGTCATCATAAGGTCGCATGTCCTTTGCAGAACATTGCATTCGTCACAGTGTCCGTTTGAAAGAATCTTTGTTATGTTCAAGATCTCATTGCTGTTTTGAAACCTCCTTTTTGGTCTAGCTATGATGCGTTCCCACTTTGATTAATAATTACTTGTTACCATTTTGATTGATAATTTCTAGATCCCACTTTGATTAATAGTTTCTTGTTCCCACTTTGATTGATAATTTCTTGATCCCACTTTGATTGACAATTTCATGATCCCACTGATTGATAATTTCTTGTTCCCACTTTGATTGATAATTTCTTGATCCCACTTTGATTGATAATTTAATGATCCCACTGATTGATAATTTCTTGTTCCCACTTTGATTGATAATTTCTTGTTCCCACTTTGATTGATAATTTCTTGATCCCACTGATTGATAATTTCTTGTTCCCGCTTTGATTAATAATGTCTTGTTTCCACTTTGATTGATAATTTCTTGATCCCACTTTGATTAATAATTTCTTGATCCCACTGATTGATAATTTCTTGATCCCACTTTGATTAATAATTTCTTGATCCCACTGATTGATAATTTCTTGATCCCACTTTGATTAATAATTTCTTGATCCCACTGATTGATAATTTCTTGATCCCACTGATTGATAATTTCTTGATTCCACTGATTGATAATTTCTTGATCCCACTGATTAATAATTTCTTGATCCCACTTTGATTGATAATTTCTTGATCCCACTGATTAATAATTTCTTGATCCCACTTTGACTGATAATTTCTTGATCCCACTTTGATTAATAATTTCTTGATCCCACTTTGATTAATAATTTCTTGTTTCCACTTTGATTGATAATTTATTGATCCCCTTTGATTAATAATTTCTTGTTTCCACTTTGATTGATAATTTCTTGTTCCCACTTTGATTGATAATTTCTTGATCCCACTGATTGATAATTTCCATCAGGCAGAAAAAGTGAGACACAGTGAGAGGGAGAGTAGGACTCGGGGCATGCAGTGAGGATTTCAGGTTGTCAAACATCCCGATTTTCTCATTTAAATCCAAATGTAGCGCTAATTACAACTTATATTACAAGACCTTTTGTTCTGCATGTTCATGACATCAAGATGTAACAGTATTAATTCATATAAGACATCAATGAATGTGCAAAACTTGAAATACATCTCTCAATTCTTGGTTTACAAGAAATGTTGGACATTATAGTGAAAGAAAGCAAAAATAAAGGACTCAGCCTTAATAACAAAAAGACAGAGGTAATGGTAACAACAAAGAAAAATCATCACCTCAGTGCAAAATAGAGACAGGTGGAACAATTTAAAACAGGTAAATGAATTTAAATATTTTAGAACTTTGTTAACCTCAGACGGAAGATGTACAAAAGAGGTGAGATGCAGAATGGCTCAGGCAGCTTTCCAAAAAATGAGGAAAATACTCTGCAATCCATTTTTGACAATAGAAACAAGAAAAAGAGTTCTTAAATGGTATGTAGAGCCAGTCTTAACATATGGATGCGAGTCATGGACATTAGGACAACAGACAAGAAAATCACTGGAGTCTGTAGAAATGTGGTTTTACAGAAGAATGTTGAGAATACCAAGACAGCTAAGAAGATTAATGAAAACTTTTAGAAAGAGGCCAAAGCAAAAAGAGAGCTAATTTCCAATATTTGGAAGAAACAATCATCATTTGTTGGCCATGTCATGAGAAGAGAACAGCGGGAATATATTGTAACAAATGGGAAAATTGAGGGACGAAGAGATAGAGGGAAGCAAAGAGAAAAAATAATTGACAGCTTAATAGAATGGCTTGGCAGAAGGTCAACAACAGAAATGATAAATAGCTGCCGAGATCGAAAGTTGTGGAGAGACATGATCACCTACGCCACTAGACCCGGTACTTGATGATGATGATGATTCTTGGTTGCAGTTGCTGGCTACGATTGAGATGCTCTATTATAAAATGAACCGATTTGTTTCTAATTTGTAATTATCTGACTTTCATATACAGAGGTGCAAGTATAAGAAAATTAGACCCCACATATACGGAACAAAATGTAAGCGATACAATACTGAGCGCTGCAAAAGAGGAATGGGATACATATGCAAGGTAAGTGTTAATGAGTTAATGTTTAATTGTGCAGACTCAGAGTTGTGTGTGTGTGTGTGTGCTTTGTTAAACCTTTCTAGCAGTTCGTAATGCAGAAACGAAAGTATCAAGCCAAATGGAGCCCATGAATGCCTCCAACAACAAAAATAGCAACAAGAGCAACAATAATAGCTGCCAATGGAAACCGTGGAGAATGGTGAATACAGCTCTCTTGTGCGCACGGAGATAATTGCAAAGTCGAAAACACACGCACAAATCCCAAACAATAAATGGCACTCAGTGGACTTCGTTTCCTCTTCCCAACTCTCTCATGTAAGGGACTTTTTAGACATTCTAAAGCCGATTTAAAAATTCACTTCACTGTGATCTATCCACTCCCAAAGATCAAATTATTCAAGGCTATTTCAGAAGTCCAGAATGTTTCGTGTTCAATTTTAGAAGTCTAGCAGAACGTCTTTACAAATGCTGTCAGGACGGGAAATGGTTTTTGATTAAGAAGTCTTTAGGTAATTTCGAGTTCTTGAGTTTATGTGTAAATAATATCTTCATTCAGCTGTAGTGGAATGCAGTTAGTACAATGAGCTATTCTTCTATTTGTACATTTGACAGGTTCAATTTTATGCAATGCTAAAAGTATCTTTTCGTAGTAACTTTCTTTGTGTGTATTTCTGTGCGTGCGTGCGTGCGTGTGTGTGTGTGTGTGTGTGTGTGTGCATGCGTGCGTGTGTGTGTGTGCATGCGTGCTTGTATGTGTACGTACGCGCTCGCGCCAAGGCTAGTAAATTAAAAGTAGACTTATCCGCCTTAACATCAAAAAATGTAGAAATTAATCGGTTAATGTGCTTCATGTGAAGTAAAAGAGATTGATAGGGATGATGTGACTGTTAAAATGATCTTATCAGAATAAAATGTATTTTGTTTAAGACAGTGAGATGATGGTGAAGTCTCTGTTGGAAGCTCGAGCAACAAGGCCAAACGTTAAATGGGGCTACTATTTATACCCGCAGATATGGTCTAGAAACACGACACGTACTAATGATAGGTACGAATGATACATGTTAATACGGTTATTTGTCTTTGTTGAGGTTAATTGTTATATTCTTGTTTATTTTGTTGCTATAATTGTTATATTCTAAAACTAAAAATATCAAAATGTTACATCTTCTCAATATTCCTATATGGTGCAGAAACATGGACATTAGACAAGAAAACAGAACAGAGAATTGAAACCTTTGAAATGTGGATATATAGAATAATAGGTAGAATTGGATGGAAGGAAAAGAAAACAAACAATTTAGTCTTAAAACAACTAAAAATGAAAAGAGAACTATTAAGCACAATTCAAACAAGACAAATGCGATTTTTGGCCATGTTAAAAGACACAACAGCCTACTAAAAGTAATCATAGAGGGGAAAATACAAGGTAAAAGAGGCAAAGGCAGACCAAGACTAACATGGACGAGTAACATCAAAAGATGGACAAATCAGCCTATGACAACCTGCGCCATCAAAACAAGAGACAGAGCAGAATTGCGCTCCATGGTAGCCAACATTCGATGCGGAGACAGCACTCGATGATGATGGATTGTTATATATCAACATTGTGTTATGCAGGTTTACTGTGCCTCTGGTTGAAACAGTGCTTGCATTGTTTGAAGAAAATAAATATATATAATCAACTATAATATGACGGACATTTGTCAAATATCGAATGTTTATCTCATTGTTCGTCAACGCAAGTTGATGAAAATAATTGTTGTGATCATTCTCTGCCAGTGTGGATATGAAATTTCGATGACCTGGGATAGGAACCCAGTGTGACCATCTAATTAAAATTAATTATTTTAATAGCTAAATACACATTATCCTCTCATCAGACTAGATATTTTTGTTTCGTCTGTGATTTGTCGCCACTTATACTCTTATTTATGACAACGGACAAGTGTATGTTTTAATACATTTGAAAATAAAATTAATATCTTTTATTTAAAGAACAAATATCCAAGAGTAATTAAAAACAAACCGCACAGTAGAAAACAAATATCAGGCGGGTAGTGTCCTTGAACTTTGTCTTTGCAAAAAAAAATTGTTTTATTCTTTTTTATTCATCCATACATCCTTTTGGGCCAAAGACGGCATATAGGTCAGAACAAATAGACTCTCTTAAGTCTTTACTCTTAAGTGACAGATTTTGCACATGATCAACACTGTACCTCGCTCGTTATTTGCCCATGTTCTGGAAAGCCACTCAACTTTGGTGAGGGTGCTGATGCACGCTGCTTTTGCTTCTCCATTCACTGTTCCATTTAGTGCTTCTTTAGGTGACATCTTTTCTTTTGCCCTCTGTTTTCCATTTGAGAATTTGAAATTCTCTTGTTGCCTCATATATTTTAATTATTGCCAAAAATATTTCTTTCCTACTACTATTTTTTTCTGTTTTTTTCGATAAATTGACCGCTTTCCGCTTAGTATGTCAGCTCGTTGTAAATAACAAAGTCCTGTGCATTAATATTATATACACAAGTGTGAAGTTTTTACACAACGTTCAGACTCTCTTCAATGCATTAGTTTTCTCAGCGTTTGGTGTTCAGCTTCTCCCAGTGAACATTCAGTACCAATTTCTCTGTAGCAGTAATATCGTGCGTACATTCTAGATTACTTATTTCTTCAAAATAACCAAGAACAACAGGCCATACCATTGAGATAGAAAACATAAGAAAACACTTTTAGACTTATAACAATAGCTGTAGAAGCAGGTGAGAGATATTTGGTGGCAAGACATGTTCTACTCAATGAATTAGATCTGATATGGCAGATATGAATGAGTAGAAATGCATTGTACTTCAAAAGTAGAAAATCATGACAGCTATAAAACAGTAAAAATAAAAAAAACGATATTTTATGAATACAGCAGTCTACTAGAAGTAATTTTCGAAGATAAAAGAGGCAGAAACAGACCAAGACTAACATTGACGAGTAACATCAAAAGATGGACAAGTCAGCCTATGACAATCTGCGCCATCAAAGAAAGAGACAGAGCGGAATGGCGCTCCATAGTGGCTAATCTTCGATGCGGAGACGGCACTCAATGAAAAATGAAAATTTTGTGAAGGGTGTCCCTTTCAGTCAGAGGCTGGAATGACTAGAATAGTAGAAAGTCATTACAAGCCGATCTTTCCTATATTCACAGAATGGCCGAGCTGTTTAATGCCAGTACTGGTCTCTATCCATCAATCTATATAAAAGATGCTGAAAATAAGAACTACAGTTATCTAAATGATAGCATCCGGAACACTCTGAGTGAAGCAATCAGGTAGATCTTGTAACTTCCACACATGTCATTTAATATAACCAATAACAAAGAGTGCACGAATGACGAGTGAGTGAATGGTTCCAAATTGATACTTGAGTGAATCATGCATGTACCTCCCTTGTTATTTGGAATTGGTATCGACTTCAAAATACACAAGTGCTGCACATGTGTCAAAGGAATTTGATGGACACTTGGATCTCGGTTGGAGGACCTTGATTTTGTGGACGACATAGTTCTTATCATTAGCAATGTGAACATGATGCAAGAACAAACAAATACCATGTCATCAATAACTAGGAAAAGTGGACTTGAGATCAAGCAAGTAAAGACAGAAATAATAAAAATTAAAATTCACACAGAAGAAAAAATATACCTTGAGGGAAAAGCAGTGGAAGAAGTACATAACTTTGTATATCTTGAAAGCTGCATAGGTCAAGAATGAGACACAATATAGGAACTATAATCAGAATAGCAAACGGCAATAAAAAAAAAGTAAAGTACCCACGTCACGCCAAGTGGTGTATAGGGAAATATGGTGTTAGTGACCCTATATTTTACAGACCTTCAGCACATGATTTTTGGGGTAATGTGGTCAGTATTACGCCCATGCTGCTTTACTTTCCCAGAAAAAAATCCGGTACCCATTTAAGGCTGGGTGAACCCGGAAGCCGTCGGTTGGGATCGAACCCTACCCCTTGTCCGTGGTAGTCCAGTTCACTAACCACTGAGCTATCGCGGCTCCAAAAGACGGCAATGACTTTCATAAACCTTGGTGAAATATAGAGATCACAATTACTAAGCTCGGGTTTTTCAAATGAAATGTATTATCTGCCGTACTTATGTATACGAGGGCTGGAAAACAGCTAAAGAAATAGTAAATAAACTGGATGCATTTGAAAACATGCATGAGGAAAATACTTCGTATGCCATAGAATAAGTTCAAGACTAGCGCAGAAATATGAGAAATGACAAAACATTTAACAATATCAACTATAATCAAGAGAAGAAGGTGTTAATATTTTGGCCATTTGATGAGAAGAAACACTCAAGAGAACATTAAAACGTGAGACAACAACAGCAGACACCATCTTCCTCGCCGAAATAGAACAACTTACCCAGTACAGAACCGTGTGACAAGATAGAACAACTTACCCAGTACAGAACCGTGTGACAAGATAGAACAACTTACCCAGTACAGAACCGTGTGGCGAGATACAATGCAGGTCCTGTGCAAGTTCTGACAATTGTACGATGTTCAGACACAGCTAAGAGTCTAGAATGTCTGCTCTATGTGCCGTTATTGAGTTATTTGCTGGTCATCAACATTGCACTCCGAACACGTCCATAGATGCTCAGATCCCCTTCACAGCTATTCTCGCAGTGTCCAGTGACTGCCGACGCCCACTGTGTTTCTCGTTTCTGGCTGTGCCCATCTTAACTCCCATCTCTTTCATCCGAAGGAGTGACGTGGACTCATGGTTTTCGAAGTCCTGTGTCCTTCCACATCTTGGAGGACATTGATGATGTTCGCCCGATACATTGGTTGACAGTGCTCAACGAAAGCACAGCTGGCCAACTAGTCCGCTCTTTCATATCCTTGTACTCCCGCATGTTCTAGGACGTAGACAAAGGTGACCTTACGTATTTTTTTTACTTCTGCAATGACTGTACCCATTGTCTGCGTACAGATCCCGCCTCCACTTTTCTTATCATGCACATTGAATCACTCAGTATACAGACGTGGCTGTAGTCTTGTGACTCTAACCAGAAGAATGCCATGGTCACTGCCATCACCTCCATTGTCATGCTACTCGTGGTCATGGCGTATGCACCACTGTCTTCCTTGACTATTCTGCCTGCCGAGCGTGCTGTAAATGCCCTTGCACTTCTTTTGTGTCGTCTTACAGATCCGTCTGTATAGATGACTGCATCTTTCTCATTGGTGTTATCCCAGATTAGATCGTTGTTCCACATTAACCACGACTGAGTTCTGTTCCCTACATTACCTGTCGAGTGTGACAATACACTAGAATGTCCCCTTGAATGACGTAGGCACCGGTATCCACCCACTCCTCGCCAGCGTTGATAATGGTATGCGTACAAGCCTAAGTGATGACCTATGTGTTGTCTTCGGCTCGAAAGGACAACAGATAAATTAATAATATAGGGAAGATGTGAGTACACCATTAACGAATGAGATATGAAGAAAAGTTGTCAGCTGTAGATATAGAAAGATCTGCACGTTTTCTTTAATAAAACTTGATCTTTAACCTTTGGAGTCAGAAGCAACTAGAACTAAACTGGGAGAAGTTTTACTCCGAACCTTCAAACCTGTAGAGCTGCACCTAAAATCTTTGTTTCGAAGGGAAAACCCATTTTCTAGATAGTCGAGGAGTTAGTGATTATACCGTGGTTACAAAATAAGGACTTTCCATGATGGATGTATTTTGGGGATATGGAGGTTTAAGGGGGAGGGGGAAGGGCCAAAATGGACTGTTTGGGGTAACTAACACTAAAGACCAAACTCTTAATATATCAAACTTGTGTGCTTAGCACGCTATTATATGGATCTGAAACCTGGGCAACATACTCAAACCAGGAAAAAAGATTGAATGTCTTCCACATGCGATGTCTCTGTAGAATAATGCACATCAAATGGCAGGGCAAAATAACCAACTTAACTGTCCTGCAACGTACTAAGACCCCAACAATCATGTCGATGCTCACATGTCGAAGACTAAGATGGCTGGGGCACGTCCAGAGAATGGAAGAAAAACGCATTCCCAGGCAAATACTATATGGCGAACTAACACACGGAAACAGACAAATCGGCAGACCTAAACTACGATACAGAGATAACAGTAAATTAAATATCTCTGAATGATTTCTCCATCTGTGAAAATGACTGGGAACAATTGGCAAGTGATCACACATCATAGAGAGCATGCATAAGGAATGGTATAACATTATTTGAGACTGTGCTAAGGCAAGACTTACAAGAGCAAAAGACTAATGAAAACGGATTGTAAAACCTGTGGATCAGTTGGCCTGACTTGTTCATTCTGTGGCCGTGTGTGTTTGTAAAACATTGGTAGCATTAGCCACGAGAGAAACTGTTCGACAAAAACAAAACCTCAAAACAAAACAAAATACACAATAGCCTCCACTAGACAGTCTGATAAAACGAGAACGGCCCTATTTAATTGTTAGGGGCAGGTGTGATAAATGTTTTGGTTACTAGCTACTGTGGCCACGTGACTCTACACAAGTTGACGCTTCAGCAATTGACCTTATTTACCACCAGACGTTAATGCTGTGTTATTTTGGTTGGTTATTTGGTTATGGAAGGGCCCGGTATCACTGCAAACGAATTAAAATTCATAATTGCTCCACCGCCCGTGACAGCGTAACCATCCGAATTAATTTCTCATCTCCCAAACAAAGAAAGGTAACTGTAGTCCCCATCGTAGCAGTCTCAGCACACGTCAAAAGACATAAGGTGAAACTGCGCAGAAAGTGAACACAGCCAACTGTTCCCTGTCATACGATATCATCATTCATCGTAAACAATTGGAATATCGAAACATGATCAAAACGGATGAGACACACAGCTCACGGTGTGCACAGAGCACTTAACTCAGTAGCTCCTGCAACAAGCCGGACTTGGAATATGAGAAAACTGCAACAAGGAACACTTTTCATGCATAGCCTTCAATTGTTCCCGCCGCCTATCCACCATATACCGGAACCAAGCTGTGTTCTCAACGAAATAGGGATCACCTCGTTATTGTCATCTGGTCGCATGTCCTTTACAGGAAAGTTGCATCCACCACAGTTTACCTGAATGAATCTCTGTCTCTAGTCAGATCTCCCACTTCTGTTGTCAGGTTCAAGGCCTCTTTGATGTCTTGAATCCACCTTTTTCTCATCTGCCTCTGTGTCCACGTCCTGAAACTATGCCTTCTATTATTGTTCTTTCCAGCCCGCTGTCTTTTTTGACGTGGTTATAGTATTTTCATTTCCTCCGTAGACTGGTGTTTATAAGATGGCTCTTTCTAATGTTTAAGTCTTTTAATATGTCTTCATTGTTCCTTTTCATTATTCAATGTATCTTAAGGATTTTTTACTGCATCGTTTTGTTCTGAATGACTAAATTTTCTTCTTTGCTGTTTGGTTAGAGTTAGGGTTTGCAATTGTCCATGATCCACAACCATAATTTACAATCCGGAAGATACATGTCCTCAGTTATTTTAATTTTACTCATCATCATGTACCCTGCCGGTTGGCGTAGGCGATCATGTCCCTCCACAATCTTCTATCCACAGTGTATCGTATCAGTTCTGTTGTTGACTGTTTTCCATGCCATGACACCAAGCTATCCAGTATTTTCTCTCTTTGTCGTCCGCGATCTCTCTTTCCTTTTATTTTGCCAGTTGTAACCAAGTATTCCAACTTTCCTCTTCTCATGATGTGCCCGAAAAATGTTGATTGCTTCTTTCTAATGTTTTTAAGAGCTCCCTTTTTGTGTTGGCCTCTTTGAGAACTTCCTCATTGGTCTTTTTATCTGTCCAGGGAACTTTCAACATTCTTCTGAGAAATCCCATCTCTGTGGCCTCTAACCGTCTTTTCATTTGTTTGTCTACTGTCCATGATTCGCTTCCATAGGCCAGAATTGGTTCTATAATTAATGTTACTACTTTTCTGGTATTATGCAATGTGTTCTTCATGACGTTTAATTTGTGTGCTACTATTGCTAATCTTCTATTGATCTCTTTCTAGCAGTCTCCATTGTTAGTTTCTACAGATCACAGATATTCATAGTTTGTTACAATTTCAAGTCCCTAATTGTTGATGACTGTTTTGGGTATGCTCTTTGCTTTGTTAAAGGACATTATCTTTGTTAAAGGATATTATCTTGGTTTCTGTATATTTAGATAGAGATTTTGTTTTAACACACTCAGTTATCTCTTATAATCTGTTTGCACTGCTTGAGAGGAGGACTGTGTCATCAGAGTAACAGAGTTCTGCGGGTATGTTGCCATTTATTGTGAAAGTGTCGAACTTCGCAATTATGTTATCCTTTCTGACATTACTCAAGATGTTCTCATCATAGATGTTGAACAGGTATGGGAGAGAGGATACATTTCTGTGCCACGTCGGATGCAAATAAAGATGAAAATAAGAATATTAATAATAACTTCAGGGATTATGAGAAAGTGAGACAGTGCACCATAATTGTTCCTGCGGATCGTTAGATTTTGTTATGCACTTTCACATTAGTGATATATTATATAAGATAATCACAAGATCTTTCATTACCATCATTTTTCCAGAGCCTGCATTCTTCTTTCATGAGCAATGAGTACCGATGTTTCGCAGACGTATAGAAGTGCAGATGATATAACTATTGGCAACAATCACAATTACCTATTCTTTGTAGATGTTTTGCATTTTTTGTGTATAATTTATAATTGTGTCTTGTTACGGTTCATCATCAACATGTGCCGTACCGATTGGCGTTGGCGATCATGTCCTTCCACAATCTTCTATCCACAGTGCATCGTATGAGTTCTGTTGTTGACTGTTTTCCATGCCATTACACCAAGCTATCCAGTATTTTCTCTCTTTGTCGTCCGCGATCTCTCTTTCCTTTTATTTTGCCAGTTGTAACCAAGTATTCCAACTTTCCTCTTCTCGTGATGTTACGGTTAGCATTGCTTTTTCAGTTATAACTTTGTCACTGGTTTTGAATGTTTGTCAGTGACATGATATTTGAAATGGTTACCTGTTTCAGTGTCTCTCCATTTATTTTGATTATTCTGTCAACGCCAAGAATATTTGGTCCAGAGAATGTAACCAAAGAGAAAAAGGAAGCTACGAAATAATTTGGAATATAAATAATAGTAAAGTTGTTTAAACGTCATCTACAACAGCGAATACGGTTAAAACATATATAATTATAGCTCGAACAAAAAACATGACTCTATATAATGTCATAATCATTGCACAATAAGTCTTGCAGGTCGCATGATTAAATAATATTACAAATCATCATGCGAAGAGTTATACACAAAATTAATCCAGAAATTATTGGTGAGTAGTGTCAGTGTGTTGAAGGTAAATTTACCAATATCAGATCAGTAGTAGAAAAAAGCCAATGAAGTAATAATACACGTGTACTTATGTTTTATAAACTATAACAAAGCATCGGATAATATTTTACAAAATGTAAAAGTTGATAGCAAATATCTGAAAATAATAAAGAACATGTACTGGCAATAGAAAACAGCAACAGTAACAAGAAATCACATCGACATGAGTGAGCGTGAGCTATATATAGAAAATGATTGAGTAATGCGAAACCGCCTCGAGACCATCTACTGACATACTTGAAGACAAATGACTCTAGTACTGACTTGGAGTCCACCACGTTCCCTTTAATAGTCCTGTAGTACATCGCACAGACACAAGTGACCCAGGACGTGACGATCCTCTGTCGATACATTTGGCCTCCATTTGATACGCCTGAATGAACGGAGTAAGTGCCAGTGACAGTAGGTGGCGGGGAATGGGCTGTTGTGAATCCTGCTTGAATACAGGGCCTAGAAAGGGAACAAACGGATGGATGATATGTCAGCAGAGACAGAGACACAATACATGCCATGGATGGAATTGAGGTGAGGATTTGCAAAACCTTCACCCTGGGGTAGGAAGATAGCCCACAGGTCCCCCAGTTTTAACAATGCCATGTACATCAAGAATATAAATCAATACGAGCTCGGACGCCGCCTCGGTCAACAAGGTCCGCGCCAGACAGTGAGCGACCAGGCTGGACTGTGCGATAAATTAGCTACTGGAAGAAATACAAACAACTCATACAAAAACCAGAAACCTCAGATCCAACAAAGTTCAATATATAAATATTTTAATGGAAGAAAGTGCATGAAGATTGGTCAGAGAGAAAAAACAAATAAATTAAACATACTACAACTTAATATTTCAGGCCTCAAAAACAAGAAAACAGAGCTAACCAAAATCATGTACAAATACCAGATCCATATTGTCCTACTGCAGGAAACACTACACAAGAACATAGATACACATATAACAGGTTACACCAGCTATCCATGTAAGTGCACCAACAACTGCAGGGGTATAATCACCTACATCAAAAACAATATACAGGGAGATGTAGTGCCACTAAATAATGCAGAACTAACAGATGTTCAGAAAGCCACAATTTGGTTTGCATCCAGCAAATATAATATTTATAATGTTTACAACCCACCAGGCACAAATTGTAACATAACAGAACTTGATCAAGTCAACTACCATAGAACTATCTTGGCTGGAGATTTTAATGGACATTCAACACAATGGGGATATTCTAACTCAAATCCCACAGGAAAATACATAGAAGATCTTTGCCAATCAACTAATCTTACAATCATGCAGGACACAGAATCAACACCAACTCTCCTACATAGAAGATCTTTGCCAATCAACTAATCTTACAATCATGCAGGACTCAGAATCAACACCAACTCTCCTACATAGAAGATCTTTGCCAATCAACTAATCTTACAATCATGCAGGACACAGAATCAACACCAACTCTCCTACATAGAGCTCATCTCTCCCTTAGTAGACCCGATCTGACCATTTGCTCTGCTGATCTCATAAGCTACTGCCACATTGAAGTTATTGATGACATAGGCAGTGATCACAGACCCATAGTCACCATAGTAGACACAAAAACAACAAAAATCCAAACAAAACAGAGAACGAGATGGAATTTCAAGAAAGCTGACTGGAAGGCATATCAAGAAAAATCCGACCAACTCCTGAAAAATCTGACAGACAACAGCGTAGAAAAATTAAACGAGATGTTCACACAAATAATACTCAACACTGCAGAACAAACTATACCTAAAGGATGTAGAACACAATATCGACCATTTTGGAACACAGAACTGGAGACAGCAGTATCAGAAAGAAAGAAAGCCAGAACAATACTTGAGCAGAACCCAACTTTGAATAATAAAATAAGCTATAACAAGGCTAGTGCTAAGGTCAAACTAGTTACTAAAAAAGCAAAGAAAGAAAAATGGCAAGAAACATGCAGTAAACTCGATCTGCGACATGAAGGAAATAAAGCCTGGAGACTTATGCAACATTTGTCTGGTGATAAAAGAGAACCGAACCCTAAACCAATCAAATTTAATAATAAAATCATCAGCTCTAAAAAAAATATCGTTAAAAAATTTAATAGTTACTTTGCTTCAGTCAACAAAGCGAACAAACTTACAGATAGCGATAAAATTCAGCTACATAATTTAAAATTAATTGAAAGAGCCCCAACAACAAATGCTGCAATCTTTGAAGAAGATTTTAACATGAGGGAACTAGAAAAGGCATTAAGAAAATTAAAATGTAGAAAATCCCCAGGCCCCGACAAGGTACACAATGAGATGATAAAGCATCTCGGCAAGTCAGGGAAAGAAACATTACTCAGACTGATCAACAAAACATGGAAAGAAAGCAAAATTCCCAAGACATGGAGAAATGCCTATATAGTGCCATTGCTCAAAAAGAACAAGCCTCCAGATGACCCCAGAAGCTATCGTCCCCTATCCTTAACATCATGCATAGGTAAAATAGCTGAGAGTATGGTCAATAGCAGACTATACTGGTATCTGGAAACCTCTAATACTCTGTGCTACGAACAAGCTGGTTTCAGGGCAGGCAATAACATAGAAGACCAAATCCTCAGGTTAATACAACAGGTCCAAGATGGATTTCAGAAGAGACAACATACTCTAGCCATCCTAGTGGACCTGCAGCAGGCTTATGATAGAGTCTGGCGTAAGGGGCTTTTATTGAAGATGAGAGATGCCGGAATACATGGGAAACTGTACAAATGGGTTAAATATTTCCTAGTTGACAGAACAATACAAACTAAATTAAATGAATCCATTTCAGACAAAGAGGTGCTAGAAGAAGGATTACCACAGGGATCACCACTCAGTTGTACCCTTTTTTGATATATATCAATGATCTGACTAAAACCCTGATAAATAAAAAAGCTCTCTATGCAGATGATCTGGTCATGTGGAGTACTAACGAAAATATTAGAACAGCTGAAGCACAACTAAATAAAGACCTGAGGCACCTAGAAGAATACTGCAATACCTGGAAAATAAAAATAAATGTACAGAAAAAAGTATATACAGTATTTACTAGAAGTAACAAAATAGCTAAGACAAACATCAAACTCAATCTCCAACACAATAGTCTCCAAAAAGAGGAACACCCTACATACTTAGGAATACAACTAGACCGACAACTGAACCTGAAGAAACACGTAGAGAATCTCACTAAGAAAGCAACACAAAGACTTCAACTAATGAAAAGGCTTTCCAGTACCTTATGGGGAGCAGATAAAGAAACTCTTAGAAATCTCTATCTGGGATATGTTCGCTCTGTTTTGGATCATGGTAGCTCGCTCCTAGTGACATGCAGCAAAACAACTAACATGGCACTGGACAAGTTACAAAATAATGCATTACGACTCATCAGCGGTGCAATGAGGTCCACTTCAGTTGCAGCCTGCGAAATCCACTGCAATGTGGAACCTTTAGAGTTGAGGAGAAACAAAGCCGCTATGGTTCTCTATGAAAGACAAAAAAGAATGGAGAAGGACCACCCTAACAGAAAATTAGTAGATACATGGACTCCAAAACAAAGAATTAAGCAGATGTCAGTATTACAGCATGTTAGAAATATACAAAAGAAATTCCATCTACCTGAAAAACGACTACAAACATCAAGAGTCATCAAAGAAATGCCACCAAGTACGAATTATAAAAAACCTGAAATAAATGTAGAGATATGTAACAGAACAGGTAAAAAAGCAGACCCAGTATCAGTAACACTAGCAGCAAGGAAAACAATAGATACTTATCCAGAAGACTGGATACATATATACACAGATGGTGCAGCCACTAACGCTACTTCAAAAGCTGGATATGGAATATTAATACATTATCCAGATGGGACAGCAGAAGAAATTTGTGGCCCTTGTGGTGAAGTCTGTAACAATTATGAAGCAGAAATAACAGCTATTGAAACAGCAATTTATCATTTAAATACGATTTTCGATACCACACCATCAAAGAAAACAAACACAGTCATATTTACGGATTCCAAATCGGCTCTGCAAGCACTGGAAAACAACACGAACAAACCAGAACTCACACAGCTTATCATAGACACAGACAAACTCATTGAAACACATAACATAAGATTGGTAATGCAATGGATCCCAGGACACTCAAATATACCAGGAAATGATAAGGCAGATACATTAGCTAAGAGAGGATCTAAACAGACACAGATACATACATCCATCACACTAGACACAGCCAAACAAGTCATAAACTCCAGCAGTAGGGAGGACTGGCTGAATGGATGGGCCTTAGGGAAAACAGGGAGAGAGCTTTTTAAATATATGGCAAGACCAAATCCACAAGACAACATCAACAACCTAACAAGAAGAGACCAAACCACCATCTTCAGACTGAGAACAGGACATGTTATGCTGAATAACCACATTAATAGAATACAACAAAACCATACCCCAATATGTCCACTCTGTAATCACCCACAAGAAACTGTAGTACATCACCTGTTTCAATGTCCAGAGCTCACTGACATCAGAACAACATTATTTCCCCAAAGACCCTCCAAATGGAATACTCTGTACGGAACAACAGCAGAACTTAAAAATACCTGCAGATACTACTACATGGCATTGGGCCGAAGGGCATCAGCTCAAAGGTCACTGGATCCATAACAACAACAACAACAACAACAATTGACATAATGAAAATAGTTCTCTAGTGTGGAACCAGTATTGACATATTGGTTGTGAATTCTAGAGAACCGAACAACAGACAAACATACTTGATAAACAACTGTAGAGAAAGTTGAAAGTTGTGTCAGATGGCAGGTACATGATAACGATAATGATGAATTGTAAACAGGTACTTTCAGCTGTTCCAGTTATAGATCATAACAATATTATAATAGAATGGAGTGACATATGCAAGAAGCCTATGTTGAGGTCAGGAAAAGTTGCCAAACATTTTCTTAAAGATTTGAATGGCATGCCTGATTGGTTGATAAATCCACTAACTGAAAGATCAATTTTACAAAGCACTAAGTTGCTGACTGAAGATGATTAGAATTTCACCGAGCTGATAAATGATATTCAGAGTTTTAAGAATACGCTTCCTTTTGTGGCTTCAAGATCATATATTTGTTTTAAAATCGGTTTCCAACGACTTAGGTTGGAGAGGGGAAAGGGGGGGGGAAGAGGAATGTTGTGTATTTTATGGACAATGGTTGTGATCAAGGGTCTGACTTTGTCTTAATCACAGAAGATATTATAAATCTTCTTCTCCTTCTTTGATTCCTCATTTGTCCACTCTGCGTCGAGTCAATATACAATATATATTGTTTTCGGTCTCCTGCTCTTCTGTTGGCTCTTCCATTCGATCTGGTGTTGTGATAGTTTGTTGAAGGCTCGTTGTGTATTATTTTCATTTTTCTGTCTTATCACGTGGCCAAACTATTTTATGTGTTGTTACTTTAAGTATTCAATCACAGGAATTGTTGCAAACTTGTTATCTCGGCTATTCACTTATCTAATCTCTCAGGCTGTTTCCTGTTATTTGTACATTTCATCTCGGTAGTGGTTATTTTTCTTATCGTTCTTGAGGCTATAGTCCAGGACTGGTATTGGTAGCACAACGTTGGGATACGATTGTGCAGTAGAGTACCCATTTTCCCACTAATGTTATTTTCTTGTTGGTCAGAAGTGGTGATATCTGCTCCAATATTTGACAAGCTTTGTTACAACTTGAATCTATTCTTCTGCTTGTGAATTATCATTTGCCACTAGCTATTTACATTTCTCCACTTGTTTCAGCAATGTTATCTATAGCTATATTTATGTTCTGCTTTTCTTTTGTGATGTTCATGGCTCCTGTCTTGTTGGTGTTAATTTTCATATTATACTGATTGCCTGTGCAGTTGAGTGTATTTACATTTTCTTGTAGGTCTTCTGTTATTCCATGTATTAGTGCCTGGTGATCGGAAAAAGGAGCTCGCTAATCTCCACTGTGTCTGATGCATTGGCTAACTTACATGATATAGTCCAAGCAGGTAATAGACAGTAAGGGCATAGTACGCAACCCAGTCTTACTCAAGTTCTTACGTGGTCTGTGTAGCCTGCTGCTATTTCGACTGTAGAAACATTCACATAGATCGATTAGATGTTGGCTTACTTCAGTATGTTGTTAGCATCTCCCATAGGTGTTCTCTGTTTATTCGATCTAATGTTTTTCCATCGTCTGTTAAAGATTTTAATTGTGTTCTATCGTCTTTTATTGCTTGCAGCTTTAGAGTGAGCATGATGAACTAACAGTCGAACCTTTCTTTAAAGTATCCCGTCATCATAACTTACTACGATTATAACATTAAATCACATCGTGCCATGCCGGTTGGCGTAGGCGATCCTTCCACAATCTTCTATCTACAGTGCATCGTATCAGTTCTGTTGTTAACTGTTTTCCATGCCATGACAC
This sequence comes from Megaustenia siamemsis, assembly GCA_032433765.1. Lineage (NCBI taxonomy): Eukaryota > Metazoa > Mollusca > Gastropoda > Stylommatophora > Ariophantidae > Megaustenia > Megaustenia siamemsis. The sequence goes on from JAVIAB010000047.1 coordinate 43,405,086, forward strand.
CAAGCTATCAAGTATTTTCTCTCTTTGTCGTCCGCGATCTCTCTTTCCTTTTATTTTACCAGTTGTAATCAAGTATTCCAACTTTCCACTTCTCATGATGTCCCCAAAAAATGTTGATTGTTTCTTTCTGATGCTTAAATCACAAGGTACAGGTAAAACTGGGGAGCCGCGATAGATCAGGGGAGCAGCGATAGCTCAGTGGTTAGTGAACTGGACTACAAAGGACAAGGGGTAGGGTCCGATCCCAACCGACGGCTTCCGGGTTCACCCAGTCTTAAATGGGTACCGGATTTTTTCTGGGAAAGTAAAGCAGCACGGGCGTAATACCGACCACATTAACCCAAAAATCATGTGCTGAAGGTCTGTAAAATATAGGGTCACAAACACCATATTTCCCTGTACGCCACTTGGCGTGACGGGGGTACTTACTTACTTAACAGGTAAAACTGAAAATAAACTAATGTCCAACATTATTTATCTTATCTTTTGGCCATTAAGGGTCCGGGCTCTACACAGTAGACAAAACATTCCCATTGTCGCCTACACTCAAGTACAGAATGGCCTCAATTTCTTCAATGCGGTAGGTAATTTTGTTGTATCGAATATTGTAGACATCTTTGTTTCTGTTTCTCCCACCCTTGTCCAATTTGTTAATTAAGAAATAATGAAAGATTTTACAATAAATAATAATTCACATTTTGTTCTAGAATAGAAATAGAACATTAGAAATACGGGGGAGATCTCCCACCACCACTAAATCAGTCTGTAGCTATTGTTAATTACTTCATTGTAATTGCTTCTCATTTATTATATGTAGCAAATAACGACTGTTCCCTTTACTTACAGAGTCTTCTTGATCTGGCCATTGGTCTGCCTGCAGAGTTGGGCATTGACGGTGTCGTTATTTGGGGATCATCTTCTATTTTTAAACCGAATGCGAATGCATCATGCACCGCCATCGCTAATTACCTTAGCAGTACTCTTGGACACTATGTCGCGAGGCTGCTGAAAATGTTGAGTAACTGTAGCAAATGTAAATGCTACGGTCGGGGCAGATGTGTTAAAAGTAAATATGTAGAGATTGTGCCATATATCTTAGGAATAAACAATGAAGAAGTACAGGTCCGTAAAAGGTATTTTCAAACTGACACTTTCAAAGACTACAAATGCCAGTGCTATGAAACATGGACAGGGACCTATTGTCAAAAAAAGAAATTAACATAATTTCAGAACGAAAGTGATTATTAAAGAAAAAAAAATCAGTATTCATCGCGATATAAATTTCAATAACCCGAAGATAGAAATACCGCATTACTGACTTCAGCGACACAATAAAAAAAAAAAACTAATGACCAAGGCAAACTAGTCAAATTGTGCCTCCAAATAAAATAATTTAATTTTAAATACAAGTTGCCCCTTAACATTTTTTCCTAATGATTAGTTCTTTTATGGATGATTTGAGAACATGTCAGGATTCTCGTGTGTGTGTGTGTGCGTGCGCGTGTGTGCGTGTGCGCGCAAATATATGCACGTGCGTGTGTGCGAGTGCGCGTGCGCGCGTGTATGTGCATATGCTTGATCGTGCGCGCGCGCGTGTATATATATATAATATATATTGTAAGCCTAAGAATCAATACAGAATGTCGACGCCTGGGAGTCATGACCCAAGCGGGTCCGCCTCTGTTAGAGTTGCAAGAAGCTAAAGGGGCGAAACACTTGCTCGGAGTAGTTTCTGATGATCAGATTACCTTCTGCTGCGAAGATCTGTATACAGAGTTTCCGATTACTCAATCATTTTCTATATATAACTCACGCTCACTCATGTCGATGTGATTTCCTGTCCTTGTGGCTGCTTTCTATTGCCTGTACACCTTCTTTATTATTTTTAGATATTTGCTATCAACTTCTACATTTTCTAAAACGTTTATTATCCAATGCTTTGTTATAGTCTGTAAAACATAAGTACTCGTGCATTATTACTTCATTAGGTTCTACTAATGATCTGATGATGTCTGTGGTGTTGTAAATATGCCTTCAACACACACACACACATGTATATATATATATATATATATATATATATATATATATATATATATATATATATACACATACACAGAAGCACATTAATAACGCCCCAATTTACAGATTCAGGAATATAGTGTCAAATATAAGTGTCGCCACCGTTGCCAAATCGCATACGTCCATCAGCAAAGGAGATGTTAAATATGCTCTTGTCTGTGAATAGGACTGCACTCCACTGTAGTCTAGTCCATCTGATATGTTGCTTTGCTCATTACAGGCGGTACTGACTGTGCCTGGGAGTCATGTTTGGCCCAACATAAGGTCATCTTACAGTAATGCCTGATTCTCTGAGTCGTCGTATGACTGTCACTCAAGAGACTTGCCGGCATATATCCACTATTGTTCTTACTGTAGCTGGGAGAGAACGATTCCTTAGGTGGCTCAGCCCAATATGACGATCTTGCGCGTAACTTGTGGTTGGTCACTCCAAAGTCTACCATTGGTACTGCCAGTGGTTCGGTAAAATTTATTCAGACGTACAATAGTGATTTGGGGGCAATCCATTCTTCTGACAATGGCCCACGAGTTTTTTCTGGTCTCCAACACACAACAGGCTCGGTAGCGGTCGTTTTCAGATAGTCGTGGCATTGCAAGCACACCTAAAAGGTGTTTTGTCTCAACGGCCTTTTTATACCAAGTATACAGCCACAAGAGGTAGGATTCGATCCCAACCGACGGCTTCCGGGTTCACCCAACCTTAAATGGGTACTGGATTTTTTCTGGGAAAGTAAAGCGGCACGGGCGTAATACCGACCACATTACCCCAAAAATCATGTGCTGAAGGTCTAAAATTTATGGCACTAACACCATATTCCCTATACGCCACTTGGCGGGACAGGACTCTTTACTTACTTTATACAGCCACAAAATGTATACATGTTCAGGGTCATAGCTATTAGGAATCACGTTGCACACGTAACTTTCATTGTGTTTATGTAGTTGTAGTCTACAAACAAAAACAGATGGATTGAATCGTGCAGCAGACAAACAGTTGTTATAGAACATAACCTCTTCCCCTTAAATTATTTCCTGATCTACCACCTTAGAAGTTTCTCTCTATAAAATATTCAATTATTATTATTTGACTCAAGTCTAAACCACTGGAAACTACTATTCGTGATGTTTCATCCTATAAATGTTTGTCTGCATCGCAAGTATTCAGCCCTACGGGAGATGCTTGTCTTAGTAGGAAAATACAGATACACAATTTATTCCCAAGTTGTGTTTGTAAGCCTATGCTATTGTCATGAGTACACATGCATGAAAGACATCGCCAATGAGACTAATTTTTTAGATATCCGAGTTGGCCATGTGTTCTAGCGTTTTGTTCATGTGACAAGGCACTATCCCTAGGAGTACGGGTTCGATCTTGCTTCGTACGGTACACTATTCTTTGTTTTTTTCTGTTGATTATTTCTTATTTTTTTACCGAGTGTTGTAAACATACCTTATGTTGGGCCAAACATGACTCACAGACATAGTCAGTACTGCCTGTAATGAGCAAAGCAACATATCGGACTAGACTACAGTGGAGTGCAGTCCTGTAATTTAATAGAACATCAAGAGCCAGAATATCCTGATAGTTTGGTCTCTGAGTGAAAACTACATTAAATTAACAAAATCTGGTTTGAGTTAGAGGAGTGTCCATTGTAGTGACTGCTTTACACTTATATTTGCTGTTTATCAATGTCAGCCGACCTACACTTGCACATCTGCAGTTAGTTACCACTACCGAAGCAAAACAAGGGCCATCTCAGTGCCTACAGAACCATCACGATGCAGAACACTGCGGGCAAGCTGCTGGAGAAAATAGTTGCCCGTGTACTCACCTGTCACCTTGAACAGATACGACCATTCCCAGCCACATTCGGAGATTATAGATATAACAAAGAGACATGGCTGAATGCGGCAATCTTCGCCTATGACGTCTTCGAAGTCTACCACAGACGAGAGGAGACATGTGCTGCTGCTATAGATCTGGAGGATGCATACAACAGGGTACCATTTGAATATCTCATGCACATGCTCCTGAAATTGACGTTCCACCCCTTCCGCATTAGATGGATCGCTGCGGCACTGTTTCAGAGGAAGGTGATCCTCAGATGTGGAAGTTGGTCATACTAGCCAACATCCATTTGTCCAGAGCTGCCACAAGTCTCATCATTGTCACCAGTTCTATTTAACGTGTACATAATAACGACCACGGAACAACAGCTGGATGGGAGGGGAAGAACTATGACTTTTTCTGATGACCTTCTGGTATATTGACAGGGAAGAGACAGAAGGGAAATCGCCTCCACCATGTAAAACGAACTCGATCGCACCTCTTCCTGTTATAGAGTATCAGGTGCATTGGTTATGGTTTTGCTTATAGAAGGCCCCGGTATCACTGCAAACGAATTACAATCTATAGTTGCTAAACGGCCCGCACCAGTGGAATCATCCCCAATTAATATCTAATCTCCCAAACAAAGAAAGGTAGGTGCAGTATCGGCACACGCCAAAAGACATACATCGAAACCGCACAGAAAGTGAACACAGCCCTATATTCCCCGCCATACGATATCATCATTCGACCAATCGGAATATAGAAACACAATCAAAATGGATGAAATGCACAGCTTACGTTGTGCACAGAACACTAAACTCAGTAGCTCCGGTACCAAGCCGGAATATGAGGAAACTGCAATAAGGAAAACTTTTCAGACACAGCCATTAAAAGTTCTATCCGCCTATCCACAATATTGAACGGTATTCCAATGATGACGTATACTGCAATCAACACAGAACACACTATTGCGCACACTGTAGAGGATTTCAGATCACATACACGTAATCCGCTTCACCGGCGGGGATCCCAACGGTGGAACTTCCTATCTATACACCTATCTGCATTGGAAAGATAGAATTAACCATCTTTCCGGAAAAAAACGTAACTTTGAACATTGACGCAAACTTTACCGCGCCATCATGAAACCGGAAGTCCATGTGCATTGGTCCTAATGAAGAATTAGTTTCATTGCTCTCCTTTAACAATCACATCGTTAACACGGAAACACCAGTGGTACGGATGGGAATAGATGAGGCGACCAGGGACAGGTTGATGAGGTACCTTGGAGTTGAGTTTAACCGCAGCCTGTATTTTCGGGACTACATCGACAGTGTGACAATTAAAACACGCAAACGATTAGCCGCCTTGAAAGTCATGGCAGCTGCCAACACCAAGCAAAGGCTACTTACCCTTCTGTTCCAGGGACTCGTTCTCGCACCAATCGAGTATGCCCTTGCAATGTTTACTGTTAGTACGCCGAAAATTGACAGGCTGGAGAAAATACAAAATGAAGTTATGCACATTATCTCAGGATGTACAAGTGACACCCCCTGTGTAGCAATGCTGTATCTTCTTGACTTTCCAACCATGGATGATAGGATCAAGATCTGGAAGCCACGAGCATCCCTGAAGATAAGTGCAGATGAAGAGCATCCATTGCTCCACGCTCAACACAGGGAAAGGTGTCAGGTTGAAGAAAAGGTAAATCATGGGTGGGTCGATCAGAGGATGTCATCAAACAGGTTTGTGGGCTTACCATTGCCAACGCTGGCGGGGAGTGGATACCAGTGTCTGCGTCACTAAAGGGAACATTCTCGTGTACTGTCACACTTGACGGGAAATGTAGGGAACAGAACTCAATCTTGGTCAATGCGGAGGTGAACAGTCTTAACTGAGATAACACTTATGAGAAAAATGCAGTCATCTATACAGATAAATCTGTAATACAACAGAAAAGGAGTGCATGGGCATTTATAGCACGTTCGGCAGAATAGACAAGGAAGACAGTAGTGCATACGTTATGACAACGAGTAGCATGACGATGGACGTGATGGCAGTGACCAAGGCATTCAAATGGTTAGAGTCACAAGACTACACCCACGCCTGCATACTGGGTGATTCAATGAGCATGATAAAAAGAAGTAGAGACGGGCTCTGAACACATGAAATGGGTAGAGTCATTGCAGAAGTCAAAAATACGTAAGGCCACCTGGTCATCCAGGATTACGGGGAAATGAAAGAGCAGACAGCTTGGCTAGCTGCGATATCGTTGAAGACTGTCAACCAATGGATCAGGCGGCCATCATTGCTGCCCCCCCCCCCCCCGAAATGTGGGAAGGGCACAGGACAACAACCATGACTACACGTGACTCTTACGGATAAAAGAGATGGTAGTTAAGATGAGCGCAGAAAGAAACGAGAAACCTAGTGGGTATGTAAGAGGATTTATCAACCAACACAAAACTGGAGTCGTCAGTCGCTGCGCACTGCGGGACTTGCTGAGGAGTGGATCGGAGCATCTGTGAACATGTTTGGAGTGCAATGATGATGACCAGCAAATAACCCAATAACCCAATAACTCAATCTGCAGTTAGTACGATCATGTTAACACCAACAAACACCCCTCTCTAGCTAAATGTTTCATCTTCTCCCTCTTCTTCTCTCTATCCTGTTTTGACAGCTAAAATTATTTAGTTCACGATTGATCTGAAACAATTATAACATTTCATCATTCAATGCTGTTTGATGTTTGATTGGAGTGCGGTTCATGTGACTTCTGTTTGGTTCATACCAGTTTTATTCATATGTGACTCTAACAAATCCAAAATTATGTGTGTTTTTTAAAAAAAAAGAAAGAAATATAGTAATATACTTGAGTTTCTGAAGTTGGGATTCATTGAATCTATTACAAAGAAACAACTTCCAAATTGTTTACTATGTCACATGACATGTTATAATGAAGCCAAGTCGATTGCAATGGCGTCTTGCAACAAAGCATCCAAAAGAAAGAGATAAGCCCTTGGAATACTTTCAAGAATTGTTCAACTGATTTCCTTCAATAAACAAAATTCAAAGAACGAAGATGGATTAGCTGCATCTTATCGTATATCACAATTATTGGTAGGAAGAGTGGGAGTTAAAGCCATAACATGGGAGAAACTTTGGTAATGCCATCAATCAAAGAACTGATCTCAACTGTATTGCATCAGAAGCTAGATGAAGTTATCAAGACTTTGACCCTCAACGACACTACAGTAATGCGACGCATTGATGAAATTATGGTTAATGAGGAGAATAAGCTGATAAATATTCTAAAAAATCATTCTCCAAGCAGTTGGACTATTGCAGATAATAATGCTTCATTGACGGCGTATGTGAGATATCTTGATGAAAACAATTCATTGCAGGTAGAGATAATATTCACTATAAGTCTGACTACAGGTACACCATGATTATCAATATTTACTGCAGTGAAATCGTACTTTTAAAAACATAATATGCCCTTTAGCAATATGGTTGCTTGTGCTACTGACGTGTCAATGATTGGCCGCTATCGCTGGTTCATTGTTTATTTGAAAGAAAAGGTACCAAATGTTTTGTGTGTTCCTGGTGTGATATATAGACGACATCCTGTTGGAAAACATTCGAGCACAAACCTGAATTCTTCATTATGTATAATAATTAGAGTTATTAATAAGATCAAATCAAATGCCAATATGATAAAATAACATGTTTCAACAGATCTGTCAGGACAACAATGAGCAATATATTAGATCACTGTTACACTCAGAAGCGTGTTAGCTTTCAAAGGGCACATGCTTGACTTCATTTGTTGAATTGTATCAGAACGTCAGACAGTTTTTGAAAGTAAAAATGAAGCTGCTCTCTATCAAACAATTACAAACAATAAAACATGAAGCCTTTTATTGGGCTAGGATTTTAAAGAAATTAAATGAAATTAATTGCAGTTTCAAGGAGCCAATATGACATTTATCAATTATAAAGCTGCTGTGTCATTATTTCTAGAAAAACTTTGCCTTTTTCATTCATAATATTCAGAAAAAGGAGTTTCACCAGTTTGTAGAATTGTCGTCATTAAAAGATGATGTGACTCTAGAGGAGATAGAAAGGTAGAGTTGTCACCTTAATAAACTTAAATACGATATTGGGAAGCTATTTAACGATATTTGGAACTTGCAAGTACATGGGTGGTCGGTAAATTCTTTTACAGCAAATGTTGTTGAGACTGATATAACATGTCTAGAAGTGTAAGAATGTATGTATGTGTGGATGCATGCATGTATGTATGTATGTATGCATGTATGTATGTATGTATGCGTGTATGCATGTATGTATGTATGTATGTATGTATGTATGTATGTATGTATGTATGTATGTATGTATGTATGAAAATATGGGTTTTTCTTTATGTATTATTAGTTATGTATGTATGTTTATGTATATATGTTTGAGTGTGTATTCACGTGTGTATATTTATATGTATATATATGTATAGAAGTGGCGTATACTGGTTTTGGGGTCTGGGCTACCGACAACAAAATAAATAAAAACATACATTACATTCAGTAGGCTAACATAAAGTAATGTTTTCTAATGACATCACTACATTTTAAATTACTTACTTATTTATGTGTTAATTATAGTCGTCTTTTTTGGGACGAAAATGTCTTGATGACTTTGTCATTGAAAGTACTGTTGGGTTGGTTTCTAAGTTTATGAGGAAATGATTTCTCAATGGACATTAATGCCAAACCAGATAAGCGTTCTTGTGTCTGAATTGAGCGACAATAAGATTTGATTCTCTTGAGCGCAGAAAAGTCCTTTCTGCAGATGCTGATGTGCACAACGTATAGGGTGTCTCTTTAATGACTGTGCATTTTTTTTGAAATAATTACGCACCTAAATTTTATCTATGTATGGCGTAATAGTTCAAGCACCATTTACGTGTTCATTTAAACATCACTGCTACATGACAGATCTGGCTGACAATGGTGTTAACGATTGAAGAAAGAGTATTTATAGTGGAGCATGTGTTCCGTAACGGCGGCAAGTATTCGAATGGGGTTGTTGAACAATTTGTGAATAGATTTCCTGATACACCAGTGCCTCATCAAAATACTGTGAGTAATTTAATAATCAAATTTCAAAACACCGGTAGTGTACATGATGTTAGCCGTCCTGGTAGACCATCTGTTCTTGAAGTAACATCTCTCAACATCCAGGACAGCATTCTAATGAGTCCTGGCAAATCAATAAGAAAGCTGACTCAACAAGTACACAAATCAAGCAGTACTGTTCATAGAGTTCTGAAAAAAAAATTAAAGTTACATCCGTACAAATTTTCCGTCGTTCCTCAATTAAAAGAATTAGATCACCAATCCAGAATTAATTATTGTATGTGGTTTGAGAATTTTCTAGCCCAAGAAGTTGAGGAAATCCTTGATTTCACTTTCTTCGCAGATGAAGCATGGTTCCATTTGTCTGGGTACGTGAATAGGCAGAATGATCGTCTTTGGAGTGATGAAAATCCACATGCATTGCACCCAGTGCCTCTCCACGATCAGAAAGTAGGAGTGTGGTGTGCAATGAGTCGTCAGCGGATAATCGGCCCAATTTTCATCTATGACACAATCAATTCAGAAAGATACAGGATTAACATACTGGAGCGATTCGTAACCCAACTTTCTGAGCCAGAAATTGAAAAAGCTTAGTTTCAACAAGATGGCGCAACTGCTCACACTGCTGTAAAATCACTGGAATTTTTATATGAAATTTTTGCTAATCGTATAATTTCTCGCGGAATTTGGCCTGCACTGTCTCCTGATCTTACTCCCATGGACTACTATCTCTGGGGTGAACTGAAAGGAAAAGTGTACGAAAACAATCCCCACACACTCGATGAGCTGCAGGTTTCAATCGCCAACAACATTAATAATGTTACACAGCCCATACTGCGTAAGGTTTTTGACAATATGAAAAAACGTATCAACATTTGCCAACTAAAACGTGGTGGATATTTCGAATACCTTTTGTGAATAGTGATGTTATATGTTTAACTTTACTGAAAAAGGAACAAGATACAGCAGTACATGATGCGTGATTTACATAAATAAATTGGAACAACTAGATTTTCAAATAATGCACAGTCATTAAAGAAACATCCACCGATCTGGAAGACCTTCAATTTCACAAGACCAAATTATGGAACTCCAAGACAGAATTACAATGAGTCCAAATGCATCTTTAAACCACTTGTCTCAACAGGTGCAAATATCTAAGAGTTCTGTTCACAAGGTTTTAAGAAGTGAACTACACTATCGTCCATACAAATTAACTGAAGTGTCTCAACTCCAAGAAAGAGATTATGAATCCCGTTTAAACTACTGCATGTGGTTTCAGAATTTTATTTATGAACATGGCGCTGCCATCCTTGACGTCACTTTTTTCACTGATGAGGCCTGGTTTCATTTATCCGGTTATGTGAACAGTCAGAACAATCGGCTGTGGAGCAGTGAAAACCCCCATGAATTTCATCAAGTGCCGCTTTACGATCAAAAAGTCGGAGTGTGGTGCGCTATAAGTCGTATGCGGATAATAGGACCTATATTTTTTTATGAAATAATAAATGCAGAACGTTACCGTACTTTAATTCTGGAACCGTTCATAGCACACCTTACAGAACGGGAAATTATGGAATCCTGGTTTCAGCAGGATGGGGCAACAGCACACACAGCCACAACAACACTCAATTATTTAGAAAGCATATTTGCAAATCGCATTATTTCACGTGGAATCTGGCCTGCTCGTTCACCAGATCTAACACCCCCAAATTATTATCTGTGGGGGGCATTGAAGGGGAAAGTTTATGAAAATAATCCGCAGACAATTAATGACCTAAAGACTGAAATAGTAGACAAGATTAAACAAATATCACCAGACATTATTCTGAAGGTTTTCGCAAATATGGAAAGACGAATCACGACATGTCTTGAGGCCCGTGGTGGGCATTTTCAACATATGCTTTAGGCACTTTATTGTGTTAATACCAACATTACCCATTATAAGCTCGCCGATAGCAGTCAAGTATATTTGAATATTTTACAATTTGTGTGACGCATTAGTTAACCGCATTTCTGGTGACGTTTTTCTTCCGAGAGTAGAAATTCACTGCACTGCAACTTTAAAAACACCCTGTAGTTATAAATAGCTAAGGAGTTTCCGGTAATTATACATAGTTTCACGTTCACTTTTAACGTTTCTTATTGGCTAGAGTTAAAAATAACCGATGAAACCGCATTCCTCTAGCGGTAGATCCCGTTATATTATTTTGACTTCCAATTTTGAATGTCAAGGTCATTAATACTAGGTCCGGATAGAGGAAAAAGGTACCGTTAGCTACTAGAGGTTTCAATGTAGAGTAGTTTCTGTTTCATTAACAAACGTTATAGTAGCCAGATCATGGACAGTAGACAAACAAATGAAAAGACAATTAGAGGCCACAGAGATGGGATTTCTCAGAAGAATGTTGAAAGTTCCCTGGACAGATAGAAAGACCAATGAGGAAGTTCTCAAAGAGGCCAACACAAAAAGGGAGCTCTTAAAAAAACATCAGAAAGAAGCAATCAACATTTTTCGGGCACATCATGAGAAGAGGAAAGTTGGAATACTTGGTTACAACTGGCAAAATAAAAGGAAAGAGAGATCGCGGACGACAAAGAGAGAAAATACTGGATAGCTTGGTGTCATGGCATGGAAAACAGTCAACAGAACTGATACGATGCACTGTAGATAGAAGATTGTGGAGGGACATGATCGCCTACGCCAACCGACAGGGTACATCATGATGATGATGATAGTAGCCAGAGAAAAACACTGCTTTAATAAATGAAATTTAAAGCAAATAAATCATACTGGCCTACGAAATGTGCAATAGAGTATATTAGAAAATTTGTAACATAATTATAAAAAAAGAAAATAAATTATCATTTCCTTTTGTAATTCGTTAATACGTTTAAGGCTACCGGCGGTAGCTGCGGCAACATAGAGAATACGCCACTGATGTATATATATATATATATATGTATATATAAATGTATATATATCTACACATACATATATAAATATATGTTTCTGTGTATATATGTATGTATATGATACGTAATAGCAAAGTAATCGGACTTGGAGAGGCACGTACACACACACACATTCAGCGATTAAAATAAAGAAATGTAGACAAATTATTTGTAATTAAATGGTCAACGAGTGCTAGATAAGAGTTCAAAATGCATATATATATATATATATATATATATATATGTATATATACACACACACACACACATATATATATATATATATATATATATATATATATATATATATATATATATATACATACACATTTATATAAGTATATCAATGTGAGCTGTCCACGAATGATTCATACATATATTTGATTGGTTCAACGAGAGAAGTCTAAGTGTATCCACAAAATATAGATGATGAAAGTAGTTCAAAGAGGAAATCTAAGTGATTGAACGAGTCTGGGTGCATATATATATATATATATATATATATATATATATATATATATATATATATATATATATATGGGCTGTCCAAAAAACGTTTGAGTGCAGAAATAATAAATATTAAAGTGGGTTAACGAGAAAAACTGTTAACTCATAGATATGTAATTTATTACACGGTATATGACAAAAGTATACGTGTAGCAATGCGTACGTGGTTGACTGCGAGCAATTTACGTGGATCATTTAGGTAAAGACATTTTAGGCGCTAACTGCGCAGCTTCTGATAGTTCACTGTCACCTTTACTTATCTGTATTTGTTCCTAGATTAATCTGCAGACCGTGTATTGTCTTGGTGCTCATCATGTGTTATTCTCCAAAAGCCAGGATTACAGTCATAACGCCCTAAAAATTACATGTTTCTTTCTTCTGTTTATGTTATTCCAACAAGCAGCTGTTCCTTGTTTATCTCAACTAAATTATATGTTGTGATGACACATCACCAATAACGAGTCCCCACTGTTGGTTTTCTAGACTTTCTTTAGCCGAGTATGTCTTATTGACTGTTTTCACAATATACTCACTTCTTCCACAACCGGTTCTCCTTATTTCTTTTTCCGAATGCTCTCTTTTTTTGTAACAACGTCGGACAGAATAACCCTAAAATCAAATTAAGCTTAAGTTATAATATACGGTACAATACTGACTACACTTACTAATGTGTAATGTCATAGAATACATAAAGAAACAACATATGAAATGGTTTGGCCACGTGATAAGACAAACAAGATCAAAATACAGCGCAACGAGCCTTTAAATAAACTTTACGAGATCACCAGACTCAAGGGTAGATCACTAAAAAAATGGATTAACGGAGTAGAACTACTAGACAAGTATAGGAAATATATATAACAGAAGGAGAGACCAAAAGAAGAGCAAAAAGACTGCATATTATATCTCTCCTTGAACTGACAAGCAAATGAAAAAAAGAAAAAAAAAAGAAGACTAATAAAGAGCATTTGTAGAAACAATATTCAGTATGTGGAAACAAGACCACGTGCATGAAATGGGAAGACAAAGAAAACAAACTGTTGAAGCTATAAATAAATCCTACGTCAGATTTTACAATACTCACAGACAAGGTGATGAAAATGTCAACGTGACTATGATGACTAATTCCACTTCGACCTTTCTAATTTACAAATAAGAACTTCCCAATATAAATACAAACAATGAGACAAAGTTGCTCCACAGCCCGTCCCAGCATTTCTCGAAGCGTATGCAGACTGATTGTGACTGTAAGGTGTTGATTTTAGATACAAATGCTTCTTCCACTAAGCACTTCGGATCATCCTTATCCCTTTTTCACCTTTAGACTCCTCAGTCTCTCTATATATACGTCATTGTCCGACTCATTCTCCTCCTCTTCTCTTAAGGAATGGAGAAAAAACTTGGCGGTCTTCTCTTTGTCCAAAGTAAGGCCACACTCAGTGCAAGAGCTGCCAGCAAGCTTATCGACTATTTCACTGCCATGAACACCAGCGTGCCCTGGACAGGCCACACTCAGTGCAAGAGCTGCCAGCAAGCTTATCGACTATTTCACTGCCATGAACACCAGCGTGCCCTGAACCGTACACTCAGATTAACGCGTTCACTTTAAAGTCATTCAAGAGCTCCATCCACTCTTGCCGCAGACACTGTCAATCTTCTGTAGCACACTTTGCGAGTCAGTTACCAAGACTGTGTAATCCCCGTTATGTGTAACCAACCACGTTATTACCTCCGTTGCTGCTTCTATCTCCATTCTGATGCTGGACACCGTAATTCTACACTTGCCAGATTTCCTAGACACTTCTCTGCCATGTTGGTATGCAACAAAACCCCAACATTACGCTGTCTGTGGGATACATAACCAATCTGTGTAGATGATATGATCTTGAAGTCACGACACTTTCTTTTAATGAATTTCCGTATTACCACCTCGGTAGCTCCAAAGGTTCAATTGTGATATTCTCTGCCGAGCTGAATGATTACTTTGTTTAGCCTCGTTTTTTCCGTTGTTACTTCTATCCAATCCTTGCCAGTCCTAATATCATTCAAATCACATACTCTCCTTATGAACTCCTCCGCCTCGGCCATCCAGGATTGTCCGCGCCTGATGCTCCTGTCCATGTTCGCACTCAATTCTCAATGCAAGAGATGATTTATGTTCATCATCACGTTCAGATAAGCTTGGGCCTGAGCCGATCCATGTCGCACTTTAATCAAGTAGGCCTGTGTAACAATTGAATTGATAAGTCTATTTCTGATGCACCCAAAAACTGCCCCGTAGGCCCTCACTCTGAACATTTTCCAACCTTGCGATCTGAGTTCATGAGAGAGTGAGTATAACCAAACTATAATCCAGTACTCAGAGCACTACGGCCTGCATGAGAGAGTGAGTATAACCAAACTATAATCCAGTACTCAGAGCACTACGGCCTGCATGAGAGAGTGAGTATAACCAAACTATAATCCAGTACTCAGAGCACTACGGCCTGCATGAGAGAGTGAGTATAATCAAACTATAATCCAGTACTGAGAGCACTACGGCCTGCATGAGAGAGTGAGTATAACCAAACTATAATCAAGTACTGAGAGCACTACGGCCTGCATGAGAGAGTGAGTATAACCAAACTATAGTCCAGTACTGAGAGCACTACGGCCTGCATGAGAGAGTGAGTATAACCAAACTATAGTCCAGTACTGAGAGCACTACGGCCTGCATGAGAGAGTGAGTATAACCAAACTATAATCCAGTACTGAGAGCACTACGGCCTGCATGAGAGAGTGAGTATAACCAAACTATAATCCAGTACTGAGAGCACTACGGCCTGCATGAGAGAGTGAGTATAACCAAACTATAATCCAGTACTCAGAGCACTACAGCCTGCATGAGAGAGTGAGTATAACCAAACTATAATCCAGTACTGAGAGCACTATGGCCTGCATGAGAGAGTGAGTATAACCAAACTATAATCCAGTACTCAGAGCACTACGGCCTGCATGAGAGAGTGAGTATAACCAAACTATAATCCAGTACTGAGAGCACTACGGCCTGCATGAGCGAGAATAGGAGCGATTGCTGGAGGTTCGCCAGTGCCATGCTCTTCATCGCGCTGACCCTTCTTCTTGCCTTTTCAATGACATTGCTCACGTGTTGAATAAAAGAAAGAGACCTCTCCAATGCTGTTCCCCAATACTTAATACCTGGACTTTTCACGATGGTTGTACCATTGCAGTTTATGACTAAGAAGGTGTCTTGAACTATTCTGTTGTTTCGCGAACATCACATTACAGAAGCCTTGTTTGGTTAATGAGTGCTTTATAGTTATAGCACCAAGAGGTTGGTTATCTGATCCACGCTGTCCTGTTATCGACTAGGCATTTTTGCTCCGTCGCTCCGTTTGCATACGTCATGTCATCCTCAAACGCAAGGGTACGACCAAGTTCTACACTATTCAGGTGCGTTACCCTGGCTGTATATAAATGGAACAAAGCAGGTGATCCTTGAGGAAAGCCCGGCGATATATATATATATCTCGGTTTAAACGTTCAGGTACCTTAATGTAGCACCACTTTCCTTCATATCAGAACCGCTACCACCAAACGCACGAGCCGTGTGTCAAAGGCTGTGTCACTAAGTAGGTGCACGAGTGTGTCAAAGCCTGTCTCATTAAGTAGGTGTACGAGTGTGTCAATGCCTGTCTCACTAAGTAGGTGCACGAGTGTGTCAAAGCCTGTCTCACTAAGTAGGTGCACGAGTGTGTCATAGTCCACTCGATTGGTATGCATCCTCAAGATCGAGGACAGCCAGTGCCGACTCTTTCTTTTGAAAAGATTCATCGACGTCATAAGCAAGGATGGAGACATCAGCAGCAGTATCCCTGCCCAGCCTATGGCACCCAGTGTGAACATATCTTTGTCCGGCTTAGGGAGCGGAACTAGATAGCTGTGTAACCATTCTTCAGGGATGTCTCCGGTCCTGATGCTCTGATTGAAGTCTGCAGAAATTCTCTTTACAATGTCAGGATCGGCCTCCTTTAAAAGACTATCTTTTACCATCCGACCCTAGGGCGATGTCTGTGGCATTCTTGATTGTGCGAACACAATCCTCAAATCACCTCGGGGAGTACTTGTTCCAATGACGCTGATAGTGTGTTCCAACCATCTGGCGCAAAACCATGTCGCCATGATCTGTTTGTGTTATGTATCTTTCCAACAAGGCTCTGTCTTTTTCCTCGTCTGTGAGCAGCATTCTGCCCCCAATTGTCCTTGATAACATCGCTACGTCTAGCGCATGTTGTCATCTTCATGCAATCATAGAGAGACAAAAACTTATAACAGATTCTTTTATCTCCAGGCACCTCCTATGTGAACCGAATTCATCTCTCTCTTAGCCTCTACTGCCAGCTGTTTTAAATTACTGGAGGGTTTTTTTCATGTCCCGCTCAAGATCGGTCATTCGACGAAGGTCACAAAGTTTCAATTTTCGACAAGATTGACACAGCTTTACTCCGTGTCTCTTCTCGAGCAAGACCAACTCTACCTCCTGTGTACATCAAGGGGGGTGGTGGGTCTAAATTCTAGGATTCATCTTTCCCTGGTTCCCATGCACATTGACGTAGTTGACCCAACACAAATTATTCCGATCGATTGTACCTGAAAGGATGTGTTATCCTTCTGGGTTTCCTCTGAGCTCCAATATGGATGCCAATAGGACAGGTGATCGCTGTCACTGTAGTTTAATCGTTCCCATCGGATGTCCAGTTCAGGATGGCTCGCAATCAAGACCAGGCCATTGTTTGAGTTTGAATGCCTCGCCATGTTTGCGAGTCGTGTCATCAGCTTACAGTTCACCACGGTCAAGTCTCAGGCTCTACCCAGGGCGTTGTCATTGTGGTTGCCCCACACACACACCGCGGATTGAAATCTCCACCCGGAGCATTCTATAACTATAACATATAATATAAAAATCATCATCAACATCATCATTGATTTCCGTTTCTGCTACGAAATTTGGTCACATGGAACCTCACTTCGCTCTGCCTCTTGCTTTGATTGTGCAGGTTGTCATTTGCTGACTTGCACATCTTTTGATGATACTCGTGTACGCTCATCTTAGTCTGCCTCTTTTACTGTGTACTTTCCCTTCCAAAATAACTGTCAGTAGGCTGCTTTGTCTTTTAACATGTCCCAATAATATAATATGTCTTGTTTGAATTGTGTTTGGTAGTTCTCTTTTCGCTTTTGTTTTAAGACTTTTAATTTCTTTCCATCCAATTTTTCACATTCATCTATAAATACACATTTCAAATGCTTCAACTTTCTATTCTGTTCTCTTGACTAATGTCCCTGTTCATGTTTCTGCACCATACATTAATGTTGAGAAGATATAATATTTTGCAATTCTTAGTTTTAGCTTAGGTTTTACTTGATGTTAGTACATTTTTCATGGCATTAAAATTGCTTTTACCATCCTATTCTTTTGTTTATTTATATATTTTCTTTAACATTTTCCATCACATGTTATAGTATGTCCAAGGTAGTTGTGGTTCTGAACTGTCTGTAGGTCTATTCCTTCAAATTTGTTATCCACCTGTAGGTTTTGAATATTATTTTCGTTTATGATTATTACTTTAGTCTTTTTGATGTTTATTTCTAATCATATTTTTGCTTGCCACCTTTATTTCATTAAGTAATTGTTGTAGATCTTTAGTTCATCAAGATGTGTTGCTAGTAATACAGTAACATCGACGGCTTCCAGGTTCACCCAGCTTTAAATGGGTACTTGGTTTTTTTTTCTGGGAAAGTAAAGCGATACGGGAGTAATACCGACCACATTACCCCAAAGATCATGTGCCGAAGGTCTGTACACATTTTTGTCACTAACATCATATTATCTATACGCGACTTGGCGTGACGGGGCTTTTTACTTTCAATACAATATCATCAGCATATTTTAAGTTATTGATTATCTTTCCAATTATGTTTAGGCCTGGCATTTCTGTAATGTTTTTAAAGATTTTCTCAGAGTAATGGATTGAACAAACTTAATGATACATCCCTGTCTTACTCCTCTTTTTTATATGAATAGGTTTAGAGTTATCTTTGTTATATTTTATTATTGCTGTTTGCTCCCAATATAAATTGCATATTAGTCGTATGTATGTGTCATCTAGATGTTTATCTTTTAGGTAGCCTATAAGTTGTTTGAGGTGTATTTTATCAAAAGCTTTGGTGTAGTCTATGAAGCAGTCATATATTGGTATGCGTACTTCTGTGTACTTTTCGATTAACGTCCTCATGCAGAATATGGCTTCTGTGTCCAATTATTTTTCCTACATTCAAATTCATGTTCTTCTAATTCCATATATATTTTATTGTGACTTTTTCCTTGTATAATTTTTAGTAAGATTTTTGTAACATGGCTCTGTAGGCTTATTGTTCTAAAATCACAGAATTCAACTGCACCATTCTTATTAGGCCAAGCAATGAAAGTTGATGTTTTTAGTTCATTTGGTATATGTCGTTGTAAATATGCACCAATCAATTAAAAGAGTAATTAAATACAGTTAAAAAGATTGATCAGCTATGAGTCAGGCCTGTTATTCTTCCTGTGTTTTATCGGTCACACATTACCACCACGTCACCACTCCGTACATATGATTCCACCTTCTAAAAACGAAATGAAATTTTACCTTTGACCATGAAACTATCCGTTCTGTTCCTACAACCGGACCACATACTAATCTGCGCTTCCGTCCACCACTAGAACACATTAAATGTCACTTAATTTTTAAAAAAATGCAATGAATCGGTCAACTATTGTTAATTTTATAAATTTAATCAGTTTAATTCAGTCATTCCACGACTATCTCCCTGTACCAACAGGTACACATTCCACGATTATCTCCCTGTACCAACAGGTACACATTCCACGATTATCTCCCTGTACCAACAGGTACACATTCCACGATTATCTCCCTGTACCAACAGGTACACATTCCACGATTATCTCCCTGTACCAACAGGTACACATTCCACGATTATCTCCCTGTACCAACAGGTACACATTCCGGGATTATCCCTTTTCATAGAATCCATAAAATCACGCCAAATTCACACAAATCACCAACAATTTGGATACATTAAGATCAGTACCTATTATTCTATTTTTCTTCATTTCTTTCTTTCTATCCACACAAAAAATACAAACAAATTCATAATAATCCATCAAATTGCAGTACAATTCAGCAAAATTAAAAACAAGAACCCACTAACCGAGCTAATGAGCGCATAATACATTACTCACAAACATCTAAACAAATATTAACACTTCACAACGGAAACACTTCAACACAAGTAACTTATAACACAAACACCTCACAACACAAGCAATTCACAACACAAACACATCACAACACAAGCAATTCACAACACAAACATCGAACAACACAGACACCTAAAACACAACCACCTCACAAAACAAGCATCTCACGACATAACCGCATCACAACACAAGTACCTCACATCGCAAACACATCAAATCGCAATCACCTCACAACACAAACACATCAGAACGCAAATAAACAACAACACAGGCACCTGAAAACACATTTTGAAAAAACACCACACAACGCAAACATCTCAAAACACAAGTACCTCATCACAAGCACTGGCAAACAAAGGTACATCACAAAACACCCGACATCAAAGACACCTCACAACGCAAGCTGAGAACCAAACATCAATCACTTCACATCACAATGCAAGATACAAACATCAATCACCTCACATGACAATGGAAGATCCAAACATCAATCACCTCACATTATAAGGCAAGATACAAATATCCATCACCTCACACCACAAGTTGAGATCCAAACAGCAATCACCTCACATCACAAGGCAAGATCCAAACATCAATCACTTCACATCACAAGGTAAGATCCAAACATCAAACACCTCACATCACAAGGTAAGATCCAAACATCGATCACCTCACATGACAATGTAAGATCCAAACATCGATCACCTCACAACACAATGTAAGATCCAAACATCAATCATCGCTTATAACAAGTTGAGATCCAAACATCAATCACCTCATATCACACGGTTTCCAAACATCAATCACCTCACATCACAAGGCAAAATCCAAACATCAATCACCTCAAATCACAAGGTAAGATCCAAACATCAATCACCTCACTTGACAATGTTAGATCCAAACATCAATCACCTCACATCACAAGGATAGATCCAAACATCAATCACCTCACATGATAATGTAAGATCCAAACATCAATCACCTCACATCACAAGGTAAGATCCAAACATTAATCACCTCACATCACAAGGTGAGATCCAAACATCAATCTCCCCACATCACAAGTTGAGGTCAAAACATCAATCACCTCACATCACAAGTTGAGATATAAACATCAATCACCTCACATCACAAGTTGAGATATAAACATCAATCACCTCACATCACAAGTTGGGGTCAAAACATCAATGACCTCACATCACTAGGTAAGATCCAAACATCAATCACCTCACATCACAAGTTGGGGTCAAAACATCAATGACCTCACATCACTAGGTAAGATCCAAACATCAATCACCGCACAACATAAATTTAGATACAAACATCAATCACCCATCTGACAATATAATGACCTCACAATATAATCATCTCACAACGCAAGCATCTCACAACCCAATCTCCCTCACAACACAAACACGTCACAACACAAACACGTCACAACACATAACGTTACAACACAAACATCTCACAACACAAACACAGCACAAGCAAATAACAACACAACCACTTCACAACACAAACATCTTACAACACAAACATTTCACAACACAAACATAGCACACGCATATAACAACACAAACATCTCACAACACAAACATTTCACAATACAAACATCTCACAACTGAACCATCTTACAACACAAAACATCTCACAACACAAACATCTCACAACACAAACATCTCACAACACAAACATCTCACAACACAAACATCTTACAACACAAACATCTCACAACACAAACATCTCACAACACAAACATCTTACAACACAAACATCTCACAACACAAACATCTCACAACACAAACATCTCACAACACAAACATCTTACAACACAAACATCTCACAACACAAACATCTCAAAACACAAACATCTCACAACACAAACATCTTACAACACAAACATCTTACAACACAAACATCTCACAACGCACTCACCTCACAACACAAACATCTCACAACACAACAACCTCACAACACAAACATCTCATAACACAAACATCTCACAACACAAACATCTCACAACACAAACATCTTACAACACAAACAACTCACAACACAACCACCTCACAACATAAACATCGCACAACACAACCACCTCACAACACAAACATCTCACAACACAACCACCTTACAACACAACTATCTCACAAGACAAACATCTCACAACGCAAATATCTAACAACACAAACATCTCACAACACAACCAGCTCACAACACAACTATCCCTCAACACAACCATCTCACAACACAAACATCTCACAACACAAACATCTCCAACACAACCACCTGACAACACAACTATCTCTCGAAACAACCATCTCACAACACAAACATCTCACAACACAAACATCTCACAACACAAACACAGCACAAGCAAATAACAACACAACCACTTCACAACACAAACATTTCACAACAGAAACATAGCACACGCATATAACAACACAAACATCTTACAACACAAACATCTCACAACACAAACATTTCACAATACAAACATCTCACAACTCAAACATCTTACAACACAAACATCTCACAACACAAACATCTCACAACACAAACATTTCACAACACAAACATCTTACAACACAAACATCTCAAAACACAAACATCTCACAACACAAACATCTTACAACACAAACATCTCACAACACAAACATCTCACAACACAAACATCTCACAACACAAACATCTTGAAACACAAACATCTCACAACACAAACATCTCAAAACACAAACATCTCATAACACAAACATCTTACAACACAAACATCTCACAACACACTCACCACACAACACAAACATCTCACAACACAACCACCTCACAACACAAACATCTCATAACACAAACATCTCAAAACACAAACATCTCACAACACAAACATCTTACAACACAAACATCTCACAACACAACCACCTCACAACATAAACATCGCACAACACAACCACCTCACAACACAACTATCTCTCAACACAACCATCTCACAACACAAACATCTCACAACACAAACATCTCCAACACAACCACCTCACAACACAACTATCTCTCGAAACAACCATCTCACAACACAAACATCTCACAACACAAACATCTCACAACACAAACACAGCACAAGCAAATAACAACACAACCACTTCACAACACACACATTTCACACCACAAACATAGCACACGCATATAACAACACAAACATCTCACAACACAAACATTTCACAATACAAACATCTCACAACTCAAACATCTTACAACACAAACATCTCACAACACAAACATCTCACAACACAAACATCTCACAACACAAACATCTTACAACACAAACATCTCAAAACACAAACATCTCACAACACAAACATCTTACAACACAAACATCTCACAACACAAACATCTCACAACACAAACATCTTACAACACAAACATCTCACAACACAAACATCTCAAAACACAAACATCTCACAACACAAACATCTTACAACACAAACATCTCACAACACACTCACCTCACAACACAAACATCTCACAACACAACCACCTCACAACACAAACATCTCATAACACAAACATCTCAAAACACAAACATCTCACAACACAAACATCTTACAACACAAACATCTCACAACACAACCACCTCACAACATAAACATCGCACAACACAACCACCTCACAACACAAACATCTCACAACACAATCACCTTACAACACAACTATCTCTCAACACAACCATCTCACAACACAAACATCTCACAACGCAAATATCTAACAACACAAACATCTCACAACACAACCACCTCACAACACAACTATCTCTCAACACAACCATCTCCCAACACAAACATCTCACAACACAACCACCTCACAACACAAACATCTCACAACACAACCACCTTACAACACAACTATCTCTCAACACAACCATCTCACAACACAAACATCTCCAACACAACCAACTCACAATACAACTATCTCTCGAAACAACCATCTCACAACACAAACATCTCACAACACAAACATCTCACAACACAACCACCTCACAACACAACTATCTTTCAACACAACCATCTCTCAACACAAACATCTCACAACACAAACATCTCACAAAAAAAACCTTACAACACAACTATCTCTCAACATAACCATCTCACAACACAAACATCTCACAACACAAACATCTCACAACACAAGCATCTCACAACACAACCACCTTACAACACAACCATCTCATAACACAAACGCCTCAAAACACAAACATCTCACAACAAAAACATCTCACAACACAAACATCTCACAACACAAACATGTCACAACACAACCACCTAACAACACAACCATCTCTCAACACAAACATCTCACAACACAAACATCTCACAACACAAACATCTCACAACACAACCACCTCACAACACAACTATCTCTCAACACAAACATCTCACAACACAAACATCTCACAACACAAACATGTCACAACACAACCACCTGTCAACACAAACATCTCACAACACAAGCATCTCACAACACAAACATCTCACAACACAACCACCTAACAACACAAACATCTCTCAACACAACCATCTCACAACACAAATATCTCACAACACAAACATGTCACAACACAACCACCTAACAACACAACCATCTCTCAACACAAACATCTCACAACACAAGCATCTCACAACACAAACATGTCACAACACAACCACCTCTCAACACAACCATCTCACAACACAAACATCTCACAACACAAACATCTCACAACACAACCACCTAACAACACAAACATCTCTCAACACAACCATCTCACAACACAAATATCTCACAACACAAACATGTCACAACACAACCACCTAACAACACAACCATCTCTCAACACAAACATCTCACAACACAAGCATCTCACAACACAAACATGTCACAACACAACCACCTCTCAACACAACCATCTCACAACACAAACATCTCACAACACAAACATCTCACAACACAACCACCTAACAACACAAACATCTCTCAACACAACCATCTCACAACACAATCGCTATTTCTTAGGTGATGTTCCAGAGGACATATTTGGCCTATAATTTGTAATGTTATTTTTGCAAAAAAAAATATTGTTTGTGTCCGTATCAAATAACAAAAACAGATTAATAATAATAATTTAATAAAAGTAATACAATTTCTAGGTATAAACAAATCGTTATATTTCTTTGGGAAAACCGCGTGTTTTTGAAGGCCGTGTAGCCGAATGCCATTGACCACCACTGGCAACATTGAATGACTGCCTCATCGTAAGAAGGTCCAGTTTTTTTGGTTGGTAACTTGGCTTGGTGAGAAATTAACAAGTCATGTATAAAACAGTGTGATTACATTAACTGTATGAACCGAACATTACAAGTAGACAAAGAGTTTGCTCTAGACTCTAGGCTAAACCGCCTTCCCAAGTTTAGTGACATGTCCATGAAGATTGAAGGTAAAACATTAAATTGCAATAAATATTGTATTTATGACCACTGTCTTTGATGTGCTACCATCTTGGAAAAAAATAATTTTAAAAATGATGGTATGTAATTTTAGCTTAATTATATGTTTCAATAAATCGTAACTAGTTCAAATATGTCCAACAATTTCTATGACGCCAAATAAATTTCAAAAGAACATTTATAGAATTTGGTTTCTAAAAGTAAAAGCTTCAGAAAGTGTACACATAACGAAAATGTGTGGCGACAAAAACAAGCTGCGCAACTGTCGGCGCAGCTGAGAGGGGGCGTTGGTGGTAACATTGTTTGACCTGGAGCTCTTCACGCTAGTTTATAAAAGGAAGTACAGAAAAGTCATCGGACAAACCAGCGTTATAGGTTTTCTATCACACAACCTCAAATATATTATTCAATTTGTGCGCTTGAAGGGTATGTGTATTTCCTTTTGATTTTGTTTTCTGTTGATTTCCATATATATGGTTATTTGTTATTGTTGTTATTATAGAAGCCTAGATTTAACTGATTGTTGCTTTTAAAGTGAATAGTAGAAATTAAAATAAAACATGTATTATTTATGGAGACCTGGGAGGGAAAGCGAAAATAAAAGACACAAGGACAACATTTTTTTTAAATACAGAATTTGGAAATTAAATAAACGGCAACAATAAAAATAGTAAATAATAGACAGCCCGAACCAATATTGGAAACAAACGCAAGTATTTCAGTTTATATTTGTCTGCTCGTTGTGTTTGTGTATGTTTGTGGTTGGGGATGGGGGGGGGGGGGGTTGGGGAGCTTTGTATTTGAAAACTTAGTAAAGGTAACTGTATATAAGGAGTGGGGAGAGGTAATACGTTGGCAGAAATAACATTTTCAGGGCTACCTCCAGTGTGACAAGGTTTAAGTTCAAGTACGGGCTATCGGTCAGATGATTACTTTGTTTTATGTTGTCGATTGTCAATTATTCCGAGTCAGAGATTTACTTAGCGGTAAAAAATATCTTTGTTGCAGTATTTATATTCGTTGTTTTCCCCTTAATCTTAGCAATAATATTGAATGCAGATAATCTAATCAGAAAAATAACAACACAAGCCTCGATATTATATTATAGACTTTAAAAGAGAAATCTACCGATAGAAAATAAATTCAATATTGTTTAATTATTTTGTCATACAAAATAAATGTAGAAAAAAATGAATAGTTGAAAGATAAATAAGGAAAACCCTCACCAATGACACAGCAGTAATTTGGAAAATAAACTACAAAAACAACGACAGGGGAAAGCACTTGCGCGATTAAACAAGTTATTACTAATGTTATTACTAACATCAAATAATGGACGAATCAGCCTATGTTATGCTGCACTATCATAGCAAGAGAGCGGAATGGCGCTCCATGGTAGCCAGCCTTCGATGCGGTGGCGGCACTCAATAATGATGATGATTACTGATGCATATTTTATTTTAAAAAAAGATAGTAAGCATGGAAAAATAAAAACTAAAATAGATGCCTATCACTCAGCCCAGTCAACAATCAATTAAATTGTTCCAAGTTTCAATAGATTACAGAATTCACTTACTTTGGAGCCTAACAATTGAAGAAGTTGGTGCTCGAAAAAAAACACTTTAAAACTCGATTATATAGTAACTGAAGGTCTTCAGATTAACACCGAACAAAACGTTGTCTAAAACAAACGCAGCCAAACAAAAGAAAGCAAGAAGTGTTGACCTGTGACCTCAGGTAGTTAGCATGTACAAAATTGTGTTTGCATTTCCTCAATTGTATTTTTATTGCCGTTATTTGGACGTTATTCATTTTATGTACCTTCTTCTTCCTCTACATTTTTAGCTCCCAGTGGAGCTTAGGTCTTCAACAAACACTTTCCAAGTCATTCTGTTTTTTTGTCATTCTTTTAAGATCATTCCATGTTTTCCCCATCATCTTCATCTCTGCTTCTATCTGTCTTCTCCAAGAATTCCTTGGTCTTCCTCTTTGTCTGTTCCCCTGGGGATTCCAAAAAGGGCTTGTTGTGTTTTACTCTCAGTTGGCTTGCGTAGTGTGTGTCCTATCCAGCGCCATCGTCTTCGCTGTATCTC
Source organism: Megaustenia siamemsis (assembly GCA_032433765.1). Classification (NCBI taxonomy): domain Eukaryota; kingdom Metazoa; phylum Mollusca; class Gastropoda; order Stylommatophora; family Ariophantidae; genus Megaustenia; species Megaustenia siamemsis. Next base: position 43,432,487 of record JAVIAB010000047.1, read on the forward strand.
TTTATCCACTGGTGTTTGACTGGTACATTTCCATAATTCTATGTTAGTGATTTTGTCCTGCCATTTCCATCCTTTTATTCTGCGTAAGCATCCATTAATGAAAGTCTGTGTCTTCTTGATTGTCAATTTTGTTGTTCTCCATGTTTCACAGCCACATAATAGGACCACCTTAACATTTGAGTTGAAAATTTTAATTTTTGAATTTAACCTAATTTCTTTGGATTTCCATATGTTTCCCAGTGCAATGAAAGCTCCTCTTGCTTTTGATATCCTTATTTTGGTATCATTTTCTGTTCCTCCCTCTTTATCTATATTACTGCCCAGATATATATAAGATTGTACATCTAATAGAGGTATTTCTCCTAGTTTTATTTGGTTATTGCCAACTGTATTAATTCACATAATGTTGATCTTATCTCTATTAATCTTCAGTCCTAGCTGTTGTGATCTCTCATCAAGTATGCTCATTTTTTCCTGCATCTGTTGATTGTTGTGTGATAGGAGAGCTATGTCATCAGCAAAGTCTAAATCACCAAGTTGTCAGTGACCACTGGATTCCATTTTTGTTGTTTTGAGTTATTTTCATAATCCAATCTATGGCCAGTAGCAAGAGAAATGGAGACAGAAGACATCCCTGCCTTACTCCTGTTCTTTTTTCAAATGCTTCTGTAAGCTGTCCTTCATGCATCACACTATATTTTGTTCTTTCATACATTGTTTTTATAAGGTTAATAAACTTTATGGGGATTCCGTAATGACTGAGCAACTTCCAAAGCATTCTTCTGTCTAAACTATCAAATGTCTTTTCGTAATCTATGAATCCAATATAAAGTATTGGAGACCATTTGGAATATCTTCTAATACTGGCATCATCCAACCTTTGTTGTGACGTCAAAAAAACTTGTGAGAGTTCAGTATCATGAAGTGTCACAACTGTCGTCGTGCCAGATACACGATAGAATGGTAACTTCAATAAAATAACCATAATCGATAGTTCCAATTCTATTATTATTATCCTTATATATTACTTTCTCATGAAAAAATACGGTACCCATTTAAGGCTGGACGAACCCGAAAACCGTCGGTTGGAATCGAACCCTACCTCTTGTCATTTGTAGTCCAGTTCATTAACTACTGAGCTATCGCGGCTCCATATTATATACTATACTAAGGGTTAATTTTTATATAATATTATGTTATAAGAATTATATACATGAGCATTATTTAATAGTTCAGTAGAAGAAAGCAGCCTACAATCACGTCACGCTTCTGATAGTTCTTCTAAAGTTTAGATCTTTATATATTTCCTGCGGCATATTTATGCACGCAGGCATATATATATATATATATATATATATATATATATATATATATATATATATTCTTCTTATTTCATTGTATCCTGTTCTGCTTTCTGCCGATAGGTGTCGCAGACTTGATTCAATTAAGTGTTTTCTATCAAGGACACTTTTTGTGGCTTCGTATATAGTGATACTGCATTGCTTTATTATGTCGTAAAATCCCTCAATCCATCTTGATCTACCTCTATATCTTGGTTGTACCATTTTGTTGTTATAAGCTCTTGAAGCTAGTGCTGGCGGGATTCATCTGGCATAAAATGTTGAAACCGCTTTAATCTTTGTCCCTCTATGTATCATCTCATCTCACATGTTGTCAGTTTTCTTTGTTGATCTTTAGTCAGAGTCTATTATTGACATTGATTGCAAAGAGATGGAATAAAGATAGAGTTTATGAAGCTCGTTTTTGTTTCCACTGAGTTAACAGGGTGCTTAAAATGTGCTTTGAAATTAGCTAAATTTGGTCTGTAACTTTGTTAAAACCTTGAATCCTTGCTTCAGTCTCACTGTTAAGCCTTCTGTTCTCTGTTAAAAAGCTATCCAGATATTTGAATTCTTGTACTTCCTTTAATTTGTATTTGTCAATTGACTATTGAAATGTTAATGTGTTTTTTGGTGTTCTACTTACATATATATATATATATATATATATATATATATATATATATATATATACACACTATACTAAGGGTTAATTTTTTATATTGTATATAATATCATGTTATAAAAATGATATACATGAGCGTTATTTAATAGTTCAGTAGAAGAAAGCAGCCTACAATGACGTCACACTTCTGAGCCGCTATAAGAGAAAGGTTATCGACACCTGCTAAACAATGAAACTCTGACGTAAGTCAGATGTCAAGGTCCCTCCACGCCTTAATGCCAACTTGGTATATTGTATTAGTGAACACACATTTCTATGACTAACGGAATATTTTCTGGGTGATGTGGTCGGTATTACACGAGGCCGACTTTAATTCCCAGAAAAATATTTGCTACCCAAATCGAGATTGAGCGAAGTCCGAATAAAATAAAAAATCTCGCCACGTCTGGTAATTCAACCCTGACCTTTTGATCAAGAGCTTGTAGACTAGCCAGTCAGTCACAGACATCTCTGTAAGGTAATTCTTGCCTGTCTTAAATTATTCTTGAACAGTTAGTGACGATTGGAACACTACGGCATTTTTATATTTTCTTCTCAAACACAGACTACGGTGATACCTTTACAAACGATTTACACTTGATCGCTTGGGACAATTATCAAATATATCCATCTGAGTGGCTCATCCGTTTGCCTGGTAGCCTTGAATAGAGCAACTGGACTTAAACCATGCAGCTTTGGAGCTTCCTCATGGCCTTAATTACTGTAGTCAGTGGCAACACAGAGGTAATTGTGTACTTATAACTGCGTGACGTATGATCGAGACCAGTTGTTGAACATGCCATTAGTTCATTGACATATTTAAGTCATGACGCACTTATGTTATTATAAATGAGAGAATATCATTTAATTCTGAAATCGTTTGCTAATAGCTGCACACATTGACAGACTAATGTAAGACTACTGTCGTTATTAACAAAGGGAGAACCATAGACAAATAAGTATACGCAAAAAATTGTAAACCACACCTACTTGACTATTTAACATTGCACCAATACCTAGAAAACTACAGGTGTTCCGTCGAAAAAAAAAATCATAATAAACTTTAGCAGATTGTATTCAAAATGCAAGAAGAGAACTAACAAAAAAAGAGAACAATGTTAGGAAAAAATATTACTTTCCATTTGTAACATTATAGTGAAAAATAGAAGACAAAAGTAATTTGTTAAATTAGGTACACGTACCTTGCTATTCTGATATATATTAATCTGTGTGATTCCGGCTAGCCTAAGAAATAATAGTTATCTTATTTGGTTTTATATTTACAACACTTGTTGCCACTAAAGAAAGCAAGCTCGGGGGAAAAATGGTCTCGGTAAAAGCAGTCAAACTGTTACTACAATAATTCTTCCATCTTTTTGTGTACCCCGGAGATTGTGATTGAGGGGGGGGGGGGTAATTTAACACGCGCACGCGCACACACACACACACTCACACACCACCAGGCTTAAGCCTTGAAAGAAAACCTGCCAGTTAGTGAAATCTAGGCGCACAAGAAAAACAAAAAAAAGGTAGAAGAAGAAAAAAACCATCTTGAATATTGAAATTAGAAATGTTAAAAATTACTTCATGTGGCAATAACAGACCAAAAAACATACGTTAAAAAAAAAATCGGGAGAAACAAAAATGGTCAAGAAAAAAAAAGTTGGAGAAACACTAGATTCGATCTTCCTCCAGAAACAAGAAACGAAATGACTTGGACATACAACTTATTTACTGACAAACAGCATCCCATAGCAAGCATTAACAACCTAATGCAACAGAAGAGGTGGACAAGAAAAATATCTGACGTCACACACAGTGTCATTCATGCGACGACCTCAACAGCACTGTCAACAAGATTCCTTGTTTTCTTCCTCCAAGATGCAAGACAACAGACAAAATATGAAGAAGACAAGGCAAAGTTAATGATTACCTGCTGTACAAATTTGGAATGATGACAAAGTATAGTTGTGTGATGTCAGTACTGATTTTGGATACCTGAAATCACATCAAAGGGATGGATCCAAGTTGGATAGCGCTAGACGGTGTGAGCGAGGTCATGTGTGTTATCGGTTTCATAGGGTTAGGGGTGGCGGTGCTGGGAAACATAGAAATACAAATGTAAGAACCACAGCTGACCGACTGATTTTTAAAAATTATATTGAAATGAATTTTAATGGGATATTAAGGGGCGAATTGGTAGAGGGTGGTCGGGTTAAGGACCGTAGGGGTGGATTGGAAGGATTTGTAAGACGAGTTTGCCAAACCTAAGCTGACCGATTGAGTTTTATAAAGCTGTATTTTATTGGATTTTGAGTGATTTTAGGACCGGCTATGTATGGGTGGGATCGGAAAACGTGTTATGATAGAAGTGGGTATAATAGGCAAATTACAACTGACCGGGAAAATTACTTTGTTGCATTTTATTGTGTTTTATTGGATTCGTAGTGATTTTCGGATTGATTCTTGGCGGGTTTGTATTGTAGGGTTGGTGGAGATAAGGGGATTTGGGGGAGGGGGGGGAGGTGAATGGTGAATATAAGAATACCGAACCAAAGCCAATCGATTGATTGTTGTAAAGAAAGATAATGTCTTTAAATTAAAGTGATTTTGGTGGAATTTTTGTTGATTTTAGCGGGATTTTAAATAGGTTTGTGGTGATTTTATCAGGGTTTTGTTGAGATTTTAAATGGATTTTAATAAATTTTTGATGATATTGGCGGGATTTTGGTGATGTTTGCTAAAATTTATTGAATTATTTATTTTAGGTGGATAATTATATGAATATATATTTGAATATATATATATATATATGTCATCAAGTACCATAATGGGGTGCTGCCGTAGGTAAGGAAATCTCCACAACTTTCGATATCAACATATCCTTTATATTTTTATAATTTACCAACCATTTCTGTTGTTGACCATCCGTCAAGCCATTCTCTCAAAGCTCGTATCTTTTCTCTTTGCTTTCCTCTATCTGTTCGTCCCTCAGTTTTCCCAATTGTTACAATATATTTAAACTGTTCACTTCTCATTACATGGTCAAAAATGAAGACTAATTTTTCATAATATTGGAAAACGCTCTTTCTTTGCTTTGACCTCTTCAGAACGTTTCCATTTCTGTTCTAAGCTGTCCATGGTATTCTCAATATTCTTCTGTAAAACCACATTTCTAAAGCCACAAGTGATTTTCTTATATTTTTGTCCCCCTGAAGACATCATCTACTTAACATCATTTAGGAACTCTTTTCTTGTTTTTATTGTAAAAAAAATGGATTGCATAGTAAATTCCTCATTTTTGGGAAAACTGCTTTTGCCAGAGCCATTCTGCATCTCACCACTTTTGTACATCTACCATCTGAAATTAACATTGTTCCCAGTTATTTAATTTCATTTACCTGTTTTAATACTGTTCCACTACTCTTTATTGCGCATAGCGGGGATTTTTCTTTTCTTTATTGCTACCATTACTTCTGTCTTTATGCTATTAAGGCTGTGTCTTTTATTTTTGCTTTTCGTCACTATATGTCTAACATTTCTTGTAACTCATTTTCACTCCTAGCGATTAAGAATGAATCATCAGTATACTTCAGATTATTTATATTATGACCTCCAATTGTTATTCCAGGAATGACCCTTATGGATCTTAAAATAATCTTACTATACATATTTTAAAAAATCATATTAAATATAATAAAATTATATATATATATATAATTATATATATATAGGTCATAATATAAATAATCTAAGGTATGCTGATGATACAGTCTTAATCGCTAAGAGTGAAAATGAGTTACAAGAAATGTTGGACATTATAGTGAACGAAAGCAAAAATAAAGGACTCAGCCTTAATAGCAAAAAGACAAAAGTAATGATAACAACAAAGAAAAACACGTCACCTCAGTGCAAAATAAAGACAAGTGGAACTATATTAAAACAGGTAAATGAATTTAAATATTTGGGAACTTTGTTAACCTCAGAAGGAAGATGTACAAAAGAGGTGAGATGCAGAATGGCTCAGGCAAAATTCAGCTTTCCATAAAATGAGGAATATACTATGCAATCCATTTTTGACAATAGAAACAAGAAAAAGAGTTCTTAAATAATATGTAGAACCAGCCTTAACATATTGATTTGAATCATGGACAATAGGACAACAGACAAGAAAATCACTGGAGGTTGTAGAAATGTGGTTTTTCAGAAGAATGTTCAGAATACTATGGGCATCTCAGAAGAGTAATGAAAATGTTCTGAAAGAGGTCAAAGCAAAAAGAGAGCTAATTTCCAATATTAGGAAGAAACAATCATCATTTTTTGACCATGTAATGAGAAGAGAACAACTGGAATATATTGCAACAACTGGAAAAATTGAGGGACGAAGAAAAAGAGGGAAACAAAGAGAAAAGATACCAGACAGCTTAAGAGAATGTCTTGACAGAAGGTCAACAACAGAAATGATAAAGATCTGTCGAGATCGAAAGTTGTGGAGAGACATGATCACCTACGCCAGTAGGTCCGGTACTTGATGATGATGATGATGATGATATATATACATATATATATATATATATATATATATATATATATATACACACACACACACAAATAGGCACTATAAGCTCGACACGAGCTAAAAGCCCAGGGTAAAAAGGGGGTTGTTACATTATCTATAATATGTGCGTAATATTGACCCCCCCCCTTTCCCCCGCCGGTGATAAACGCGATATATTTTGTATTATCATTTAGGCGACAACGAGACGAAACTTGATTTGCCGCTTATGAAACATTTGACCTAAGACCGTTGATACGGCAGCCGCGATAGCTCAGCGGTTAGTGAACTGGACTACAAAGGACAAGAGGTAGGGTTCGATCCCAACCGACGGCTTTCTGGTTCTATCTATCTATCTATTGACCTATCGAGCCGTAGCCGGTCCATAGGGCGTCGTAGACCACGATACACCTTCTCCTATCTGAATTTCTGTTGTAGCAGTTTTCTTTTAAAGATATTTTATCAAATCTCGCCATTTGTATGGTTCTTTCTGGTTCACACAGCCTTTAATGGGTACCTGATTTTTTTTCTGGGGAAGTAAAGCGGCACGGGCGTAATACCGACCACATTACCCCAAAAATCATGTGCCGAAGTTTTCTAAAATTGATGGTCACTAACACCATATTCCCTATACGACACATGGCGTGACGGGGGTACTTTACTTTTACTTTTTATTGATAAAAACGTGTACATTTCGTTGTCTGCCTTTTTGTGATGTGGACCAATAAGTCCTCCTTCAGCTGCACATTATTTCTGAAAAAATAGATTCGGCAACAATGAAGCAGAATGTCCATTTTTCTCTTGAAGTTGTCCTCGAGCTAACTAATTGTTTGCGGTAATAATCAATCTGACAAAGAAAACTCCGTTTCTCGTATTTCAGTGCATCACACACCTACAGGCACCGGGTGTTTACAAAACTTAAGTTAATTGTTGCTGATCGAGAATAAAAGACCAATGTTAGATTTTCAACATTTTGACTTTGTCTAGAAGTGGAGAGACGTGTTTGTGACCTTCACTTGTTTTCGTGGTAAAAAATAACTTTCTTTGTTATTCGGTTATTATCTCTTCTCATCACATGTCCAACATATGACCATCGTCTTTTCTTGATTACTGAAGATATTAGTGGTTGATTGGCGATTTCTTTAATTTCCTCGTTTAAATTTCTCAAAATGAAATAAATATTCCGACAATTGTTATTTTAAAATCTGTAAATATTGCAGATTTTCATTTTACATATCACATCAGTCTCTACAAAACTGGATGTGGAAATGAAAGTATAGGTGCGAATATAGAAAGTTTACCACACACAATCTAACCCGTTGGCGACAGGATAACCTATCATCAGCATCATGTGTCATACCGGTTTTCGTAGGCGATCATGTCCTTCCCTATTCTCAATATACCGTACATCGTTTCAATTCTGTTGTTGACTGTTTTCCATGCCATGACACCAAGCTAACCAATATTTCTTTCTTTGTCGTCTGTGATCTCTCTTTCCTTGTATTTTTCTAGTTGTAACCAAGTATTTCAGCTTTCCTCTTCCCAATATGTGCCCTGAAAAATATTGATTGTTATCAACAACAGTCTAGTACATGATGAAGTGCGCGTGTGTGAGCATATACCCATAGTGATAGAAAATGACCAATCACATGCATGTGTTAATCCACGCTCATACGCAAACATATACCTCACGTGATATTCACGTGATGATAGACATAATAGTAAAAGAAAGCAACAAGAAAGGTCTCAGTCTGAATAGTAAGAAAACAGAAGTAATGGTCATATCGAAGAAACAATCATCACCATCATGCAGCATAAAAATAAATATATGAGGGATGTCCTCTCGGACATTGACAAGCAATACACAATCAAATGTGAGAACCATGTAATGAAGAAGGAACGATATTTGGTGTTTTATTCAATCGATAACAGTGATCAGCGTGTTCGACTCATCCCATTTGGAATAGGGTAAGTTGATTCCATCAATATATAAATACTTCAGACACACACATTTTAATATTTCCTTACAGGCGTGGATATCGAATAAAAAATACCGATGAATATGGAGAGGTTTGTTGAAAAAAAAAATCACAATTCATTTAGAACCTCCAAAAGATTAAATATAACTGCGTGTGGTAATGTCAAAAGATTATTTTATAAATAATCTGTTCTATGGATCAGATCGCCAATCAATCACTAATATCTTCAGTAATCAAGAAAATACTATGATCATATGATGGACATGTGATGAGGAGAGATAATAACCGAATAGCAAAGCAAACCCTCATGTGGGAAACAACAGGTAAGAGGAAGAGAGGCCGACCCAGAGATACACTGAGAAGAACATTGATCAGAGAGGCAAGAGCAGTAGGAATCGGCTCCCTCAATGAGATAGAGTTGTTTGCACAGAACAGAGACAAATAGCGAAATTATATAAAATACCTTTAGAAGGATTGAAAACTGCTAGAATAAAAATTTTTATAAGAGAAAAAGTCTGGGTCTATGGCCTATGGACCGGCTACGGCTCGAAAGGTCAATAGATAGATAGATAGATAGACAGACAGACAGACAGGCAGGCAGGCAGGCAGACAGACAGACAGACAGTAGAATTAATTAAACCAGTGAATTGAAAGAATGAATGAACATTTCTTATGAAATAAAATGGACTTATTACCTACTGATAATCAATTTCATTTGTGTCACTGGTTTGTGAAACAAAATAAATAAACTGCAAAGCTGTTAAATACAATTATTGGTTCACCGATAATTAAGAAACTGATAAGATCAACAAAGAAAATGACTGTTTTGATAATTCTGTGCACCCTACTTAACATTTGTGACATAACAATATTTAGGCTGGGAGAAAAATAGGATCCCATGTATTAAACAATTTTTTTGAGAAAAGTAATTGCAGAGAAATGACAGAAATTGTAACTGCAAACATTTTTGAACACACTATAGTTGTACCAATTTGCGAACCTTTCAACCGTGGCACGATCCAAGTAAGTATAATAGATGCTCAAAAACTTACGATAACATTTCATTTCCATAGCTTGTATTTTATTATGTCTGTACAGATCCATGTTTGGCAAGATTGTAGAAAAGTTGATACAACAAAGGAAGCACATCATTCTGATTTTAGAGTCCAGCGTGATATTTTTGTCTAAAAAGCTCTCAGCTTTGCAGGGGTTGCTGTATATTTGTGCTGTTCTAGTCGATATTTCAGGTTTCGAGTCTTCATCGCAAAGAATTAATCCTTAGTATTTAAATTTGTCAACTGATTCTAGTCCATTTATTTCGAATTTTGTAACTGTTCCGCTAACGATTTTGGTCATTAGTTTTTACAATTTACTACAAGAACAAGACTTTACATTCAACTAAAACATGAATTCAAAAGACAAGAAGAAAAATCCCACCCATTATTTATGTTATTTCTTTACTGCCATCCAGTTTGTAGAGCTCTCGTAAATGGAGAACAGAATGTGGGTCATGTATAAGAATCAATTATAATTACAATGATATAATCGCTGTATCATATTTATTCTGTCTTTCTATCATCCATTAGTTTCTTAATTTGCTGCATAGACCGTTCCATGTGGTCTGGTACGTAAAGGAAAACAGATGTGATGCAAGTTATGAAACAAGTTTGAAAGCACAAGGTGTCCTGTTCAACAATGACAAAAATTCTGATGGAAAAGCCTTTGCTTTCCTCGTCAATCCAGGCTTGTGGCCCAGTTTATCATCAAGTGGTACAAAAACAAACACTGGTTTACCCCAGGTATGTCACACTTTAAAATATGGGTAACATGGTGTCTTCCATACATGGCCATTTATTTTCTTCACTATATCCAAAATGATAGTTTCAAAAAAATAAGATCAAGGTAAGTGCTTTTGAATTTATTTTAAAAGTAACTACAACTGTAAGTCTTCATCTGTCGAAGAAATCTTATAACATGCACTTAATATTTGTGGAACTTCTGCCTTTATTGAACTTCTTGTGCGTGTAATACAAATAAAAAAAAATACATGCACCAAATGATTCAAAAGTAACTCTTTTCTCTCTTAGATCAAACAAAGCTGATTTTATACACAATTCTAGCATCGTCTATAAATAGCGAGAGAGAAAGATAGAGATAGAGAGAGAGAGAGATAGATAGAGAGAATTTTGACAACTTATATTAATATTTTTGTCACTACTTCAATAACTATAACTGTGATTACAAAATTTAAAATGCATGTTATCCAATTGATGATCTTATATAAAGTAACCAAGAGGTACGCAAATATTTTTAGTATAGGGTGTCTCTTTAATGACTGTGCATTTTTTGTTGTTGAAATAATTACGCACCTAAATTTTATCTATGTATGACGTAATAGTTCAAGCACCATTTACGTGTTCATTTAAACATCACTGCTACATGATAGATCTGGCTTACAATGGTGTTAACGATTGAAGAAAGAGTATTTATAGTGGAGCATGTGTTCCGTAACGGCGGCAAGTATTCGAATGGGGTTGTTGAACAATTTGTGAATAGATTTCCTGATACACCAGTGCCTCATCGAAATACTGTGTGTAATTTAATAATCAAATTTCAAAACACCGGTAGTGTACATGATGTTAGCCGTCCTGGTAGACCATCTGTTCTTGAAGTAACATCTCTCAACATCCAGGACAGCATTCTAATGAGTCCTGGCAAATCAATAAGAAAGCTGGCTCAACAAGTACACACATCAAGCAGTACTGTTCATAGAGTTCTGAAAAAAAAATTAAAGTTACATCCGTACAAATTTTCCGTCGTTCCTCAATTAAAAGAATTAGATCACCAATCCAGAATTAATTATTGTATGTGGTTTGATAATTTTCTAGCCCAAGAAGGTGAGGAAATCCTTGATTTCACTTTCTTCACAGATGAAGCATGGTTCCATTTGTCTGGGTACGTGAATAGGCAGAATGATCGTCTTTGGAGTGATGAAAATCCACATGCATTGCACCCAGTGCCTCTCCACGATCAGAAAGTAGGAGTGTGGTGTGCAATGAGTCGTCAGCGGATAATCGGCCCAATTTTCTTCTATGACACAATCAATTCAGAAAGATACAGGATTAACATACTGGAGCGATTCGTAACCCAACTTTCTGAGCCAGAAATTGAAAAAGCTTGGTTTCAACAAGATGGCGCAACTGCTCACACTGCTGTAAAATCACTGGAATTTTTATATGAAATTTTTGCTAATCGTATAATCTCTCGCGGAATTTGGCCTGCACGGTCTCCTGATCTTACTCCCATGGACTACCTTCTCTGGGATGAACTGAAAGGAAAAGTGTACGAAAACAATCCCCACACACTCGATGAGCTGCAGGTTTCAATCGCCAACAACATTAATAATGTTACACAGCCCATACTGCGTAAGGTTTTTGACAATATGAAAAAAAAGTATCAACATTTGCCAACTAAAACGTGGTGGATATTTCGAATACCTTTTGTGAATAGTGATGTTATATGTTTAACTTTACTGAAAAAGGAACAAGCTACAGCAGTACATGATGCGTGATTTACATAAATAAATTGGAACAACTAGATTTTCAAATAATGCACAGTCATTAAAGAAACACCCACCGATTTGGAAGACATTCAATTTCACAAGACCAAATTATGGAACTCCAAGACAGAATTACAATGAGTCCAAATGCATCTTTAAACCACTTGTCTCAACAGGTGCAAATATCTAAGAGTTCTGTTCACAAGGTTTTAAGAAGTGAACTACACTATCGTCCATACAAATTAACTGAAGTGTCTCAACTCCAAGAAAGAGATTATGAATCCCGTTTAAACTACTGCATGTGGTTTCAGAATTTTATTTATGAACATGGCGCTGCCATCCTTGACGTCACTTTTTTCTCTGATGAGGCCTGGTTTCATTTATCCGGTTATGTGAACAGTCAGAACAATCGGCTGTGGAGCAGTGAAAACCCCCATGAATTTCATCAAGTGCCGCTTTACGATAAAAAAGTCGGAGTGTGGTGCGCTATAAGTCGTATGCGGATAATAGGACCTATATTTGTTAATGAAACAATAAATGCAGAACGTTACCGTCCTTTTTTCTGGAACCGTTCATAGCACACCTTACAGAACGGGAAATTATGGAATCCTGGTTTCAGCAGGATGGGGCAACAGCACACACAGCCACAAAAACACTCAATTATTTAGAAAGCATATTTGCAAATCGCATTATTTCACGTGGAATCTGGCCTGCTCGTTCACCAGACCTAACACCCCCAGATTATTATCTGTGGGGGGCATTGAAGGGGAAAGTTTATGAAAATAATCCGCAGACAATTAATGACATAAAGACTGAAATAGTAGACAAGATTAAACAAATATGGGTTTCGCAAATATGGAAAGACGAATCACGACATGTCTTGAGGCCCGTGGTGGACATTTTCAACATATGCTTTAGGCACTTTTTTGTTTTAATACCAACATTACCCATTATAAGCTCGCCGATAGCAGTCAAGTATTTTTGAATATTTTACAATTTGTGTGACGCATTAGTTAACCGCATTTCTGGTGACGTTTTTCTTCCGAGAGTAGAAATTCACTGCACTGCGACTTTAGAAACACCCTGTATAACTCCAGATCACAAATATGCGCACTGGCATTCGTTCCTCGTTCGTTTCCTCTTAGGGTCAAGAACTGTAACGTTCGACGACAGAGCTTCCTACTGCTTTTTTAAAATTCTGACTGTAACTATAGTCCGTTCAGAAATTCATAATCACATCTGAATTAGTTTTGCGTGATAACCGCTTGTTATTTTGGTTTTAAATTTTGCATGCAATCTTAGAATATTGATGGCGTTATAGACATATTTTTTGTTCTGAGAAGTTTGATCTAGTTTTAAAGTTTTCTTCTTTAGGCTATATTAAATTCACCCTGTTCAAATTTGACACCATTTTAGGATATATACATTAATTTGATGCGGTCGTTCATGTAAAATAGTTTGGCTATTGCAGAAACACTAACTTCAGGAAAATCCCGTGCACAAAACTGAATTGTTATTGAACGGGAATAATAGAAGGAAAAGGTATGTGTTAGCACTGGGAAAAAAATGACAAATAAACAACAACAGAAAAAAAACAAAGAACAATATATGGTCCAAAGCAGGATCGAACCCGTACTCCATGGCACTGCGCCTTGCCACGAGAAGCTGAACGCTTGGTACACTGCCACTCAACTAATTAAAAAAATAGCTATTGTGAGCAGTGTCTTACACGAAGGCGTTCCCATGACTATAGCATAGGGTTACGATCACAGATCGGAAATAAATTGTATTTCTGTACTTTCCTATTAAGGCAAGTATCTCCCAGTAGGGCTGAATACTTGTGTGTAGAGACAAACATTTATTGGACGAAACTGCACGAATAGTAGTTTCCAGTGGTTATATACTGGAGACAAATAATAATAAATAAATATTATTAAATAGGGAAGCTTCCGAGGAAATATACAATTTATTTCCGATCTGTGATCGTAAAACTATGCTATAGTCATGGGAACGCCTTCGTGTAAGACACTGCTCACAATAGCTAATTTTTTAATTAGCTGAGAGGCAGTGTACCAAGCGTTCTGCTTCTCGTGACAAGGCGCAGTGCCATGGTGTACGGGTTCGATCCTGCTTTGGACCATATATTGTTCTTTGTTTTTTCTGTTGTTGTTTATTTGTCATTTTTTCCGAGTGCTAACACATACCTTTTCCTTCTATTATTCCCTATTATTGCCTCGGAAGTTTCCCTATTTAATAATATTTATTTATTATTATTTGTCTCCAGTATATAACCACTGCAAACTACTATTCGTGCAGTTTCGTCCAATAAATGTTTGTCTCTACACACAAGTATTCAGCCCTACTGGGAGCCACTTGACTTAATAGGAAAATACAGAAATACATGAGAAATACGGCCACACCTCTCTTCAACTCCCTGCATATCATGCGCACCTTAATCCAATCGAACTTTTCTGGGCTCGCGTCAAAGGACAAGTTGCAGAACAGAACAGGACGTTTAAAATGTGTGATGTTGACGTTCTGACACGCGAGTCTCTCTCAAAAATAGACATTCCGTTCTGGAAGAAGTGTGTTGAACATGTGCTGCGGGTGGAAGATGAGTACTGGAAACGGAATGGGTTACTATTTGTCCAGCCAGTAATGATTATCAACCTCTTGGAATCGTCAGATTCGGAATGATTAAAATTAAGATGAATTCAATTCCAGCTGCAGTTAGGACGTCCTGGGGTCTAATGGTGATCGAAGGACAAGACTAATTGTAACCAATTGAATTCATGTTTGCAAATACACATAACGAACAACACCCACAATTAAGCACTATGTAGATACGCCTCTGACAAGAATTGCAGTAAACTGGAAAATTTAACACGATTACTGTAAACTCTAAAATTTGAATCAATTTGTGTGATATCGTCATAACAGATCAAAGGAATTCGCTGATGTGCAAAATCTGTTGTGTTTGTGGAATTAAAAATATTAAAATCTTTGCGTCATCAATATTCTAAGATTGCATGCAAAATTTAAAACCAAAAATAACAAGCGGTTATCACGCAAAACTAATTCAGGTGTGATTATGAATTTCTGAACGGACTATAACACACATCCAGTCTGCAATGGCGCACTCAAATGGTAACCTCCTCGTGTTGATAGATTATATTTACTACCAAATCAAGCGAATAGCTCAGGGTTTCAGTAGTGATAAGGAAACGTATCATGATAACAGTTGGGGTATTACTGTATGATTTTAAATGTTTCTACTGCAAAACTCAACACAAGAATTCTAAAGCGTGTTCAGGTAATAACAATAAATGACACGTCCTATGGTGAATGTTAAACCACACAATTTAAAGAGGCTATAAACTAAAATTGATTAGTTTTCTTATTTAGAATTAAGTTATTTATGCTACAAATTCTAACAGAAGGTTGGAAAAAGGGGGGTGGGGGGGGGAGAGAAAGACGCTAAAGAGTCACTGGCCTGAAAGTGATCAGCGACTCATAGCAGACTGAATTAGGATCAGTGATGCTTACTCCATCTCCCCGCGGGGATTCTTGTAACACGCTAGAAAAGAACGTTTTTGAGTTATTAGCGGGTCATCATCATTGCACCCAAGACATGTCCATAGGTGCTCAGATCCCCTCCTCAGCAATTCCCTCAGTGCCCAGCGACTGACGACTCCAGTTCTATGTTGGTTGATAAGTCTTCTTACACGGCCACTAAGTTTCTCATTTCTGGCTATGCCCATCTTAACTCCCATTTCCATCATCCGAAGAAGTGACGTGGACTCATAGTTATCAAAGTCCTGTATCCTTCCAACTTCCCGGAGGGAATTGATGATGCCCGCCCGATCCTTTGGTTGACCGACCTCAACAATAGCGCAGCTAGCCAACCTGTCCGCCCTTTCATTTCTCCGTGCCCCAGCATGTCCTGGGACGTAGACAAAGGTGACCTTACATATTTTTTACTTCTGCAATGACTCTACACATTGCCTACGTACAGATCCAGCCACCACTTTTCGTATCATGCGCATCGAATCACTCAGTATACAGTCGTGGGTGTAGTCTTGTGCCTCTAGCCTGTTGAATGCCTTGGTCACTGCCATCACATCCATCGTCATGCTACTCGTGGTCATAACTTTTGCACCACTGTCTTCCTAGACTATTCTGCCTGCCGTGCGTGCGGTAAATGCCCATGCACTTCTTTGGTGTCGTCTTACAGATCCGTCTGTATAGATGACTGCATCTTTCTCGTCGGTGTTATCCCAGATGAGACCGTTGACCTCCGCATTGACCACGACTAAGTTCTGTTCCCTACATTTCCTGTCGAGTGTGACAATACACAAGAATGTCACCTTGAATGACGTAAGCATCGGTATCCACTCCTCGCCAGCGTTGATGTTGGTAAGCCCATAGACCTGTTTGATGACATCTTCTGCTCGGCCCACCCATGATTTGCCTCTTTTTAGCCTGACACCCTTCGCTGTTTCGAGCTCATGATGCAATGGATGCTCTTTATCTGCACTAATCTTCAGGTATGCTCGTGCACTCCATGATCTTGATCTTGTCATCCATGGTTGGAAAATCGAGAAGATACCTCATTGCTACACAGGGAGTGTCCCTCGTACATCCCGAGATAATGCGCATGGCTTCATTCTGTACTTTCTCCAGCTTGGCAATTTGCGTCTTACCGACAGTAAGAACTGCCAGGGTGTACTCGATAGGTGCAAGGACTAGTCCCTGGAACAGAAGAGTAAGTAGCCTCTGCTCGATGTTGGTCGCTGCCATGACTTTCAAAGCTGCTAATACTTTACTGGATTTTCTTATCACATGGTCGACGTGGTCTCGAAAACACAGTATGCGATCAAACTTAACTCCGAGGTACGTCATCACCCTGCCCCTGGCCACATCATCAGCTCCCATTCGTACCACCAGTGTTTCTGTGTTAACGATATGATTGTTAAATGAGAACCATGCAACTGATGCTTTATTAGGATTAACCAATGCACCTGATACTCCACACCACAAAGAGATGCGATCGAGTTCGTCTCGCATTGTGGAGACGATTTGACTTCTGTCTCTTCCCTGTCGATATACCAGAATATCATCAGCAAAAGTCATAGTTCTTCCTCTACCATCCAGCAGTTGTTCCGTGATCGTTATTGTGTACACGTTAAATAGAACTGGTGACAATGGTGAGCCTTGTGGCAGCCCTGGAAAATGGATATTGGCTCGGATGACCAACTTCCAGATTTGCGTATCACCTTCCTTAGAATCAGTTCTGCAGCGATCCATCTAATGTGGAAGAGGTGCACCGCCAGTTTGAGGACCATATGCAAGAGGTATTCAAACGGTACTCTTTTGTATGCATCATCCAGATCTATAACAGCAGCACATGTCTCCTCTCGTCTGTGGAAGCCTTCGAATACGTCATAGGCGAAGACTGCCGCATTGAGCCATGTCTTTTTGTTATATCTATAACCTCCGAGTGTGGGTGGGAACGCGCGTTTCTGTTCAAGGTGACAGGTGAGGACACGGGCAAGTATTTTCTGCAGTAGCTTGCCCGCAGTGTTCTGCATTGTGATGATTCTGTATGCACTGATCTGAGAATGGTCCTTGTTTGGCTTCGGTAGCGGTAGTAAGTAGCTGTGTAGCCACTCCTACTTAATCTGGCCACTTTGTATGCTGGCATTAAACTCATTGGCTAGTTTTGTCAAGTCGTCGTCAGCTAAATCGCCTATGTCGCCGTACCGAACACCATCTGGACCAGGAGCAGTGCTGTGTGAACTTCTAAGTGTTGTGCGAATGGTATTGGTTGTGATTGTGAGATCGTCTCCCAGTACTACATCCTCACACAATTCTGAAAGGGACCACCGTATACTCATTCTTACAGCCTAATTTCTTTGGTCAGTCCGCCCAATGTAGCGGGTAAGCAGGGCTTCCCTTTGCTCTCATCAGATTTGTGCCATATCTGGACTGTGCTCTGTCCAAGGTGTCTTCTATTGTAGAAACAATGTTATCCAGGGTCACTAACCGTCCTATCACCAAGAAGTGTTTCTTGCAAAATCATTATATCGGCGCCGCACAGTAGCTTATCAAGAATAGGACGTGGTTGATTTATAGGTGCACAATTCCAATATGTAAAAAGTAAAGTAAAGTACCCCTGTCACGCCAAGTGGTGTATAGGGAATATGGTGTTAGTGACCATAAATTTTACAGACCTTCGGCACATGATTTTTGGGGTAATGTGGTCGGTATTACGCCCGTGCCGCTTCACTTTCCCAGGAAAAAATTCGGTGCCCATTAAAGGCTGGGTGAACTCGAAAGCCGTCGGTTGGGATCGAACCCTACCCCTTGTCCTTTGTAGTCCAGTTCACTAACCACTGAGCTATCGCAGCTCCCATTCCAATATGGAACGCGCACTTACTTTAGGGCTAGCCTTTCACACTTCGATAACTTCAAACCACCTCTTCTACCTTTTCTCGTTTTTCTTCTTCGTTCTGGTCTTTTGGGCTTCATCTGAATACTTACTGTCGTCATGATAGATATGGTCGCTGAACGTCGATGCTGTGGATGACGTAGACTCACGTGCACTCACTCAGTCACACGGTCCAGAACCCGTTTCCACGTTATAGACTGGCCAACTCCAGTCGGTCAGTTATACGGCACGTGGAGGCACCGTAGGCGATTGATTTCAGCCCTTTAGAAGCTCACATAAATAAAAATACGCTTCGTTGACAACGGTCTAGTGAAGATACGCCGTCATCTTGGACGCACCATGCGCACCAAAAACCAGAGAGAAAGAAGGAAGGCAAACCAGAACCAACACACACCGTGTCGAAATCGGATGTTTTAGGTTGAAAATAATACAGCTCGCTGTAAAAGATTGTAAAAGACAACACAAGGCATCAGCGTGCGGCATTTAAAATTGGCCAATGGAGAAGATTAGTCATCAGGCGAACTCAGAAGATTAAGAACAGAACAGATTTAAGCAATAACCAAGAACATACTAGTTTAGGACTAGATCATAACAGAAATACAGACTTTCGCCAGACGGGCTATGGGAGTCACAGTTGTGACAGTTTCGGCACTCAATCGTACCCTTGAATAACAGGGTGAATGTTCACTTCGTCAGTTCACACCCAACTTGTGCGATCCTTTGGTTTGGTACGTTAACTGGATGGACGAGATCAAGCGTTGCTATTAGAGGCCTGTCTCTTGGTCGTATGGTTAGTAATCCACTTTGTCTACGTTCAACTGCTTCTCCCACACGTCGTATACTCATATGTAGTATGGGGAACTGGTTGGTCTCAGGCAAGACGTCGGTCTCGAGACAGAGAGGTTGTGAGTTCAAATCTCTAGTGCAACAGTTGGGATTGTTTTGTGGTTTCTCTCTGCGGCAACCACCCCAGTCACAGCAGCGAGGCCCGGCTTGAAACGTCATTTACTCACCGGCGGAAAAATATGAGTACCTCCGAAGATGGAGTTATCGGCCTGTAGGGCGAGGGAACACTGTGCACACAGTTGCCAGAGAAAAAAAAACGGATTAACATACAAAATTCATTTCCAAGTCACTAGGGACTACCTAGAACACCCCCCCCCCCCCCCACACACTTATTAAAAAAACAAAATAATAATAATAATAAAAGATTTGTTTGCACATTTGGAGTGAACTGATAACACAACAAAGTGAACTCCTCCTAAACTCTGCGGAGGCTAGTTATCACCACAATAACACTTCTACTGTGACATGTGCACGCTAATATTCATCATCATCGAGTACTACCTCCACAACAAAGATGGCTACCATGGAGCACCAGTCTTCTCTGTCTTTTGCTTTGATGGTGCAGACTGACTCGTCCATGTTAGTCTTGGTCTGTCTCTGCCTCTTTTACCTTGTATTTTCTCCTCCCTAATTTCTTTAAGTAGGCTGTTATGTCTTTGTTCTTGTTGTTATGGATCCAGCGACCTTTGAGCTGATGCCCTTCGGCCAATGCCTTGTAGTAGTGTCTGCAAGTATTTTTAAGGTCTGATGTGGTTCCGTACAGAGTGTTCCATTTGGAGGGTCTTTGAAGAAGTGTTGTTCTGATGTCAGTGAGCTTTGGACATTGAAACTATGTCTTTGACATTGTTCCAGTTATGTCTTTTAACATGGCCCACAAATCGCATTTGTCTTGTTTGAATTGTGTTTAGTAGTTCTCTTTTCTTTTTTTTTACGCCAATATTACAACAATATTAATACATGGTAACTTTAAGAAAGGGGTGCTCTATGTTAATGTCCCGATCACAAATCTATTAACCACTTCTCCCAACATAGCTATCCAAATGTGCTACAATATCCTCTTTCCCTTGGTAGCTAACCAATTGTCTACGAAGCTTATTAACTAACTACATGTTGTTTCCTTAACTACTGCATGGGCAACTGAATAACTTTAGAATGTATCGATTTATCTGAAACCCGACTTACTTACATGTTGTCTCTTTAACTGCCGCGTGATTGACTGACTAAAACCATCACAGTTCTCTAGTGTCGCTGTTTCCAACCCCTTTCCAGAAGGTTTTGTCACTCCCCGTGGGCTATCTCAAAACCCATGAACTTCTCTTGATCCTCTAATTCACGAGGGTCTGGATGAACTTAGGAACATCTTAACTCACAAATAACTTGTTTATTGTTTACTCTGCCTATCTCTTGGACTTTGTATGTCTCGCCAACTGACCCGTTCTAGGTTACTGCCTATTGTCTACTCGGACTAAACTGTATACTCTACCTCTCCCTTACAGATATTGGAGATATGTACCCAGTATCTTAGCTACACCCTACCCTTTACAAAGTGATCATCTGAACACAACGTGACCAGTCAGCACGCTTCGAGACTGTGACTGTTGACACTGACCTGGTCAGACCAGAATGCATGAACATGCCAGAAAAAGGTGGGCAAGAAAAAACTAGATCTTGACCACATTAAGAGAGCACACTGGGAAATAGTAAATGGTAGGCTACTAATATTTTAGTACTTTCTAGAAGTTCAAGGTATCTATAATTACCCAACAATTTGAATTCTCGAACTCTTCTTCCCTATTCGCTTAGCCGTTTAGGCAGTCCAGTAGGTAGCGACTGAAATGTTTGATGGCAGTGACATTGTTCCAGATAAAAATACAGTTGAGTTATGATAGAGTTGCAGTCTGTGGATTATACATTGCTAGTTTAGTAAGATATACACGTTTTCCCTTCTGGTATGAAATTGTCTAGATTTAAGATATAATTGATCCAACTGAAGTTGCTTTCAGGTGCGGTACGTGAGCTTTCGAACCTACAACTATACATCCCAACCTACTACAAGGCTCACCTCTATCAAACGCTTTCCAACTCCTTTACTTATAAAATATCAGGTGAGCCGACTACGGGTCTAAGGAGGACATTGTGTAAGCTGACGATGCTTTGGGCTAGCGCCAAGCTACAGATGGGAGCAGGTTGTTCGCGAACTTCAGACCGAACTCACTCGTTTGAGCAGATGGCGTTGTAAAACAGGAGCACTGATAAACCCGGTGAAGGCGATTGTAACCTGTTTGCCTCTGAACAGCCATCTTGTTAATATCACACTTAAGGCTGGGTGAACCGGAGCCTTCGATTGGGATCGAACCATACCTCCTGTCCTTTGTAGTCCATTTCACTAATCACTGAGCTATCGCCCCCCCCCCCCCCCCCCCACAACCTTTGCATATCGTGCGCACCTCAATTCGATCGATCTTGAGTGGGCTAAAGGAAAAGAACAAGTTGCAGAACAGAACAGGACGTTTAACATGTGTGATGTTGAAGTTCTGACACGTGAGTCCCTCTCAAGAATAGCCATTCAGTTCTGGAAGAAGTGTGTTGTACATGCTATCCGGGTGGAAGACGAGTACTGGCAACGAGATGAACTACAATTTGTCCAGGCATTAACTATTATCAACCTTTTGTAAACGTTAGATTTGGAAAGATGAAGACCATATTTGCTGACAGTCTGAATAACAACCATAGATGATGAAGCGCATGTTGAACAAATGAATAGTGTATGTACAATGGCAACAAAATATATTTCAATATCAAAATGCATCTATCATCATTTAATTTGGTGTGCTGTTAGGACACCATGGGGTCTTATGTTGATGGAATTATGTTTTCGATTACATATAACGGGCAACAAAAACAATACTTGATCTATAGAAGTATTATGTAGATACACTGAAAAAAAATGGAACTGGAAATTAAGAAGGTTACTGTAAAATGTAAAGTTTGAATAAACTTATTTGCAATGGTCTAAAAAGATCATAGGAATTCGATGATGTGCGAAATTTGTTGTATCTGTGGAATAAAGATTAGCAATATTTTTGCGTCGTGGATATTCTAAGTTGGATGGACAAAATATCCGATAGCTGGTTTTCACACAAATCTAAAGCAAACGTGTTCATTAATTATGAACGGACAATAGAAACAAATCTATAACTCGTGTATGTTTTGTGAGTGGCACAATGTAGAGAAACAAAAGCTTTACATTAAGAAGGAAAGAAATAATGGTTTTAAAAACATCAGGTGAAGATAGATTTGACAGCTCCAAGATGCAAAATGCTAAAAATAGATAACTGAAAATGGCCTAATCAAATAACATAAACAGAAATAAGTGAAGCGTAATCTAGAGCTTCCGGTGTCATGGCGGTTACGTGCAGTCCTTTTAATATTTCGGCTCTTGCCGATATATTTATTTAAATGATTTGCGTGACTGTCGAGTTATGAAATTATGTGTTGCTATTCCCCGTTTGGAGTGTGTTATTTCGGACGTGTGGATAAACTGTGATTACCGATATTTAAGTGGAATATGATTTATTCTTCTTTGTGTCGTGTGTTCGCGGTTCAAAAGTCAAGCACATGGTTCGACAAAAATGGCGCCGCCGCGGGTATGTTCAACCAGAAAATAAAAAAATCTGTGTCGGTGGATGGGGCGGATGAATCGAATATGATCAACGGCCCAGAAGGCGAAAACAGCAAAGTTTGTGGTACACATGAGGCATATTCAGAACACGAAAGACGAATATGGCAGACCACCGTGAAAGAGATTAGAGCCTCATCACGTTACACTCCAAAGAAAGCCATGGAGAGACTACACCAAAGCTTTCGATAGAACACACCATAACCAACTCATAGACTGCCTAAAGGATATAAATCTAGACGACACAGACATACGACTAATATATAATTTGTACTGGAAGCAAACAGCAATAATAAGATATAACAAGGAGAACTCTACACCCATGGACATTAAAAGAGGAGTAAGACAAGGATGCTTCCTATCACCAAGCTTGTTCAATCTATACACTGAGCAAATCTTTAAAACATCTCAGAGATACCAGGCCTAAACATTAATGGAAAGATAATCAATAACCTAAGATATACTGATGATACTGTTCTACTAACAGAAAATACTAAAGACCTACAACAATTGCTTAATGTGATAAACATAACAAGCAAAAAATATGGACTAGAAATGAATATCATAAAGACTAAAACTATGGTCATAAACAAAGAAAATTCTCAAGACCTACAATTAAATATCACAGTTGAGGGAATACATCTGGAGACAGTTCAGAGCTACAACTACCTGAGACATACTATAACCAATGATGGAAAATGCAAAACTGAAATAAACAAAAGAATAGTTATGGCAAAAAGTAATTTTAATGTCATGAAAAATATACATACAACAAAACAAATATCAGCAGGGCTGAAACTAAGAATGGTAAAATGTTACGTCTTCTCAATTTTCCTGTATGGTGCAGAAACATGGACATTAGACAAGAAAAAAAAAACAGAAAATTGAAGCCTTTGAAATGTGGATTTATAGAAGAATAGGTAGAATTTGATGGAAACAAAAGATAACAAACGGTGAAGTTTTAAAACAACTGAAAATAAAAAGAGAACCACTAAATACAATTAAGACAAGACAAATGAAATTTTTGGGGCATGTTAAAAGACACAACAGCCTGCTAAAAGTAATATTGGAAGGAAAATACAAGGTAAAAGAGGCAGACTAAGACTAACATGGACGAGTAACATCAAAAGATGGACAAATCAACCGATGACAACCTGCACCATCAAAGCAAGAGATAGAGCAGAATGGCGCTCCATGGTAGCCAACCTTCGTTGCGGAGACGGCACTCAATGATGATGACAATTTTGATGGTCGCAGTTAAATGGTTTAGGGAGGAAAATAAGTTGTTATTTCCCTTGGACGGAATAAGAGAAGCCGTAACGGACTAGCGATCCAGGAATTATATTCATCATCAATGAGTGCCATCTTCGCAACGAAGGTTGGCTACAATGGACAGCCATTCTGCTCTGTCTCTTGTTTTGATGGTGCAGGTTGTCATAGGCTGGCTTGTCCACCTTTTGATGTTACTCGTCCATGTTAGTCTTGGTTTGCCTCTGTCTCTTTTACCTTGAATTTTCAACTCCAGGATTACTTTTAGTAGGCTGTTGTATCTTTTAAGATGGCTCAAAAATCGCATGTGTCTTGTTTGAATTGTGTTTAGTAGTTCTCTTTTCATTTTTAGTTGTTTTAAGACTTCATCGTTTGTTTTCTTTTCCTTCCATCCAATTCTACTTATTCTTTTATATATCCACATTTCAAAGACTTACATTCTCTGTTCTGTGTTCTTGTCTAATGTCAATGTTTCTGCACCATATATGAATGTTGAAAAGACATAGCATTTTGCTATTCTTAGTTTAGCCCTGGTGTTATTTGTTTTATTGTTAGTATATTTTTCATGAAATTAAAATTACTTTTTGCCATTCCTATTCTTTTGTTTATTTCAGTTGTACATTTTCCATCACTGGTTATAGTATGCCCAAGTTAGTTGTAGTTCTGAAATGTCTCCAGGTCTATTCCTTTAATTTTGTTATCAACTTGTGGGTTTTGAGTATTTTCTTTGTTTATAATCATAGTTTTAGTCTTTTGATATTCATATCTAGTCCATTGATTGCAAAATTGAAGCAGATTGTAATAGTGACCATGTACCAGTAGTTGGAAAGATAAGAATAAAACTGCGGAAGGCACAGAAATCACCAAGAAATATAAAATTAGAACTAGGTATGCTAAGAGTAGATAAACAGATGAGTGATAGGTACAGCATGATAGTACAAAATAGATATAATGCTATTGAGAAAATACAGGACATCCAGGAGCAGTGGGAAATGCTCAAACAATCGATTCAGTAAACAACAAAAGAAGTAATACCAGTGACTAAAAGAATCAACAAAATGAAATGGATGACAGAAGAAATATTACAACTAATGGACGAAAGAAGAAAACATAAGAACGAGCATACACAATATTGCACAAAGAGATCCAAAACAAGTGCAGAGAAGCAAAGGAAGGATGGTTAAAACAGAAATGTGAAGAAATGGAAAAACAACAAAAGAAAGACCCACAATTTATGCACAATCAGTTAAATGAATTAACAGGAAAAAAGAAGTCAAAGTTTCAGGATGTGTGAAATCAAAGCAAGGAAATATAATAATGTGACATGAGAAGACAATAGAAAGATGGACAGAATATATCAGTCAACTCTTTGATGATGAAAGACCAGAATTAAACAATTCAAATGAAGACACAGGACTACCAATAATGCAGAGTGAAGTGGAGGACGCAATTCAACACATGAAAAGAGGCAAAGCTCCAGGTCCTGACAATATAACAATCGAAGAGATAAATGCATTAGGAGAGTTGGGAGTACAAGTCATAACAAAATTACTCAATGACATATATAACACTGGACACATACCCGAGGATCTACTAAAATCTATCTTTGTAGCCATACCGAAGAAGTCAGGCGCCACTGATTGTGAAAACCATCGCACCATTAGTCTCATGAGCCATATGACTAAAATATTACTAAGAATAATTATGAGACGTGTAAGGAACAAAATAAAACCAGAAATAAGTGAGGAACAATGTGGATTTGTGTAAGGAAAGGTCACCAATAATGCAATATACATCTTAAGGACATTGATAGAAAAATCTATAGAGGTAAAGAAAGAAATATATATGTGCTTTATAGACTACACAAAAGCATTTGACAAAGTAAAGCATGTGGAAATAATAAATATGCTGGAGAAATTAAACATTGATGGCAAGGATCTGCGAATCATAAAAAACATGTACTGGCAACAAACAGCAGCTATACGAATTAACAACCAAACAGGACAATTCCAATATATAAAACAAGGAGTCAGACAAGGCTGTGTTCTGTCACCGGATTTGTTTTCACTTTACAGCGAATATATTATGAGATCAATAGTAGGCAAAAAAGGAATTGAAGTCAACGGTCACAACATAAATAATTTGCGATATGCGGATGACACAGTCTTAATAGCAGAGACAGAGAACGAACTACAAGAAATGATAGACATAATAGTGGAAGAAAGCAACAAGAAAGGTTTCAGTCTGAATAGCAAGAAAACAGAAGTAATGGTTATATCGAAGAAACAATCATCACCATCATGCAGCATAAAAATAAACGAGACAAATCTGAAACAAGTACAACGTTTGAAATACTTGGGCACAATAATAACATCAGATGGGAGATGCACCACAGAAATAAAAAGCAGAATAGCTCAGGCCAAAATAGCATTTCTGAAAATGAAAAATATCTTTTTGAACAAGTCTATGTCAATAAAAATGAGAAAGAGAGTTCATCGGTGCTATATAGAACCAATTCTGACCTATGGAAGCGAGTCATGGACAGTAGACAAACAAATGAAAAGGCGATTAGAGGCCACAGAGATGGGATTGCACAGAAGAATGTTGAAAGTTCCCTGGACAGATAAAAAGACCAATGAGGAAGTTCTCAAAGAGGCCAACACAAAAAGGGAGCTCTTAAAAAACATCAGAAAGAAGCAATCAACATTTTTTGGGCACATCATGAGAAGAGGAAAGTTGGAATACTTGGTTACAACTGGCAAAATAAAAGAAAGAGAGATCGCGGACGACAAACTGGATAGCTTGGTGTCATGTCATGGAAAACAGTCAACAACAGAACTGATACGATGAACTGTAGATAGAAGATTGTGGAGGGACATGATCGCCTACGCCAACCGGCAGGGTACATGATGATGATGATCTAGTCCATATTTTTTGCTTGTCATGTTTATTTCATTAAGTAATTGTAGATCGTTTGTATTTTCTGCTCGTAGTACAGTATCCTCATCATATCTTAGGTTATTGATTATCTTTCCATTAATTTATAGGCCTGGCATCTGTGATGTTTTTACAGAGATTTGCTCAGTGTATTTCGTTCTCTTCTGTGTTATCGTTTGTTGTCATCCGTGTAGGAAACATACCAACACGGATGACAACAAACGATAACACAGAAGAGAACTAAATATGCGTACCAGAAAACAACAGAAGAGAGGAAGAAATAAAT
The DNA here is from genome assembly GCA_032433765.1 of Megaustenia siamemsis. Classification (NCBI taxonomy): domain Eukaryota; kingdom Metazoa; phylum Mollusca; class Gastropoda; order Stylommatophora; family Ariophantidae; genus Megaustenia; species Megaustenia siamemsis. Next base: position 43,460,052 of record JAVIAB010000047.1, read on the forward strand.
GAAATACTATTTGCAGACGACCAAGTTCTGATACATGAAACAACTGAGGACCTACAAGAACATATCAACAGGCTAAACAACACTTGTAAATAATACAACATGAAGATCAACATAAGCAAAACCGAAGTAATGGCAATAGCGAGAAAGAAAGAAAAACTAAACATCATTATAGATAATACATCTTTGAAGCAAGTTGACAATTTTAAATATCTGTGTAGCACGCTAACACAAGACAATAACCAAGAAACAGAGATAGATATAAGGTGTAGCAAAGCATGCCAAGTTATAGGCCAAGTATCAACACTATTGAAAAACAAAGCAATAACTACGGAAGCAAAAAGGGCAATATACAAATCAATGTTTCTACCAACTCTGTGCTATCAGTGCCAGAATTGGACGCTGTACTCTAGAACAATAAGAAAGATAACGACCACCGAAATGAAATGTGTCAGAAGAATGACAGGAAACAGCTTAAGGGACAAAGTAAGAAACACTGACCTGAGGAAGAAACTCGAAATTGAACCAGCCATCGAATACATAAAGAAACAACAGATAAATTGTTTCGGCCACAAAACAAGACAGAAAGAACTAACAATGAATCAAAGAGCCATAAACAAACTCTACGAAAACGTCAGATTAAGAGGAAGACCGAGAAAGAGATGGATAAAGGGAATACTAGAGTCACTAGGAGGAATAATATCAGAAGAGGCCAACAGAAGAGCAAAGAATCGCAGATTGTTCTCCACTCGACGCCAACGGCAACAGAGGAAGGATAGTAATAGTAGTAGTAGTAGTAGATCGATTAAACATGCTTGGTGATAGGACGCATCCCTGTCTTACTCCTTTTTATATCGATGGGTGTAGATTTCTCTTTTGTTATATTTGATTATTGCTGTTTGCTCACAGTATAGATTACATATTAGTCGTATGTCCATGTCATCTAGATCTATCTCTTTTAGGCATTCTATAAGTTGTTTGTGGTGTACTCTATCAAAAGCTTTGGTGTAGTCTATGAAGCAGGCATATATTGGTTTGTTTACTTCTGTGTACTTTTCGATTAATGTTTTCATGCAGAATTTGGCTTCTTTTGTCCCACTATTTTTCTTAAATCCAAATTGTTGCTCATCTAATTCAGTATTGATTTTATTCTGAATCCTTCCTTGTATAACTTTTAGCAAGATGTGTGTAACATGGCTCATTAGGCTTATTGTTCTGAAGTCACTGCATTCAACTTCACCATTCGTTTTAGGCAATGCAATGAAATTTGATGTTTCTAGTTCATTTGGTATGTATTCTGTGTGGTATATGTCTGTAAACACTTCAATGGGAAAATCTTCTAGTGCCTGTTTCATCTCTATCTGTATATTGTCAGGTCCTGCTGCTTTTCCCTTTTTCATTGTTATTATAGCTTTTTCCACATCAGATTTTAAGATTTTAAAGCCTGATGTACATTTTATAATTGGGTTTTTGTCCCTTTGATCATGAAATAGTTCTGTTATATATTCCTGCCATTTATCTATTATATCTTTATTGTCTGTTAGCATTTTTTCTTTTTTGTCTGCAATGCATCCACCTTCTGTGGCTTTTAAAGGAATTACATTAAATTGTATTATTGACAAGTGTAATGATAGCTAATCTAATTATTGATTCAACACACTTGATATTATGAATGTATGACTAAATTAGTGAATATTGTGGTATTGCGATTATACAAACAAGAATAGCTGTAAGAAATGTATTGTCAGCATGATGGTAAAAGTATGGTTGATTCTGTGTCATGAAGTGTTAATTCTAGTATAGTTCTTCGCTGCAGTTTTAAACGTTATAATCTAGGGTTAAGTTGACTGCCTTATTGATAAATGTGTTGGAAAATGTACTGTCAACACGGGACATTGTCGAGTATTGTAATTTAGCATCCAATTAAGGAAAGACAGCGACAATGACTTGTGATCATTAACATCTACATTTCAATATGCCCATGCATGCACGGTAAAACAGACAGGAGAGAGCCAAGGTGGTAGTTGCAGCATAACTTTAAATTAGAGCTAACCAACTATCGTGACTAACGTTAGCGGCTAGAAGGAAACTGTTATCCAGCTTAGCCAGGTCGAGGGATCATATTCATTGCACAACAGACAACTCCAAGGTGTCCAGATCCGCTCCTCAGCACGTTCCCCAGTATTAAGCATGCTCGACAAACACTAGTTAAAGCACTGAATATGGCTTCCGCTCAGATGCACGAACTCCGTAGCACCGTCGAGGACATTGTTCTCAAAATCTTTTTAGCCGTCCGTTACGACATGTGTGGCAGGTGACAGTCGTTCTATTCTTTTCTCCTATCACTGTGGTCAAGACCCCTTTAGACACACAGACGAAGTGTGTTATTCAGTATCGAGTCAAGTTAATTTGACGACAAGTATACAAACAAAATTAAATCAACACAGAGTCAAGGGTAGATCTATTTAAAACAGGTAGGGCATTTCCTATACACTAGATGTAAACGTCAGTCACTATCATCTCATAACCATAAGACAATGTAAGACAAAATATAGTTTAATATATACGTATTATTTTAATTAATAATAAATAAATAAATAATAATTTAATATTTAACGTATAATAAAGCAAAGACACAATATTATTATTATACACGTAGCTGGTCACTTCTAAACAATAGTTTTATATCGTTTTACTTGACAGACAGCCAATGTTTACACACATCTAGAGAAACTGAGGGAAGAGATTGTTAATCGCATTACCGATAAAGCCGTTGGCTATGGAATAATCGATCAAAACAAATGGCGTATCCTGTACGATTTGAACTATTCCCAATATTATCACCGTTACAGGTAAATATTTCTATTCAGCAGCCTAATTTTGTGACACTAACCGTCATTTGTTTTGAAAGTATTCCACTCATTGTCCCTGTCTTGTTGAACAAGAAAAGACACAGTCATCGTTAATATGTGCTATGACCGATTCGATATAGAACCATATTGTCTGTAAATTTTTGCTAATGCGCTAATATAGACTAGCGTAGGCCATTTCTCTCAATGACAGCAATAAATGTATTAGTCAGAGATTGTAGCCATTGTCTCTTCAATTAAGATCCTCTGGGGGATGATTTGTTATCTTGAGATGTGTGCATTTCGAACTTAGATCCTCTAACAAACGAAAATGTTTGCAAACAATGGAGTACATGACCAAAGTAAAGAAAAGGAAAATGAAATGGTTTTGTTACGTATCTCGATCGTCTCCCTTAGGCGAAGCCATTCTGCAAAGAGATGTGGACGGAGCGAGAAGGTGAAGTATCCTGAGACAGAGATGGGAAGATAACTTCAAAGAATGGACAGGCCTCTACTTTGTAGAGTTCCAACTAATGACTGAAGATAGAAATGTAGAAGGTTGGCAAAGTCTATCAGTAGTGCCCCAACCACCCTTATAGTCATGAAATTATGAAGAAGAATAAAGATGTCCTTTTTAAAAAGGCTTACCAATATCAGCGTTGGTGAGGAGTGGATACCGGTGCCTAAGTCATTCAAGGGGACTTTCTCGTGTATTGCCACACTCGACAGGAAAAGTAGGGAACAAAACCCGGTCGTGGTTAATGCTGAGGTCAACGGTCTCATCTGCGATAACACCAATGAGAAAGATGCAGTCCTCTATACAGACGAATCTGTAAGACGACACCAAAGAAGTGCATGGGCATTTTCAGCACGCTCCGCAGGCAGAATAGTCAAGGAAGACAGTGGTGCATACGTCATGGCCACGAGTAGCATGACAATGGAGGCGATGGCAGTGACCAAGGCATTCAAATGGTTAGAGTCACAAGACTACATCCACGCATGTATACTGAGTGATTCGATGAGCATGATTAAAAAAATGGAGGCGGGATCTATTCGCATGCAATGGGTAGAGTCGTTGCAGAAATCCAAAATACGTAAGGTCACCTTTGTCTATGTCCCTGGACATGCGGGAGTACTGGGAAATGAAAGAGGGGACAGGTTGGCTAGTTGCGCTGTCGTTGAGGACGGGCAACCGATGGATCGGGCGGACATCATCAATGCCCTTCGAGATGTGGGAAGAGCACAGGACTTCGACAAACACAGACCCACGTCACTTCTTCGAATGATGGAAATGGGAGTTAAGATGGGCACAGCCAGAAATGAGAAACGTAGTGGCCGTGTAAGAAGACTTATCAACCAACATAGAACTGGAGTCGTCAGTCGCTGGACACTGAGGGAATTGCTGAGGAGGGGATCTGAGCACCTGAGCATTGTTCGGAGTGCAATGATGATGACCCGCAAATGACTCAATAACTCAATAACAATAGGTTGCCTGAAAATATATAAAGCCTTTAAAAAAAATCTTAGCACACAGAAAACAATTATAAGGACTGCTACGCCACAGCGATATTCGACAACAAAATGAAACCAAACATAAAAGACAAAAAAGGTAAGAGAGAAAAAAGAAAAAAATGTCAATACATCTGCCTTGCTTCTTCGGAAGTTAAGACTTGTCATTCCGATATTGTCAGAATCAACCGTGAGATCAACAGCTCCGACAGTTATGATAGAGGATAGATATAAACCTGCTTCAACATTTTTTTGAAGCCATAAAAGTGAACCATAATATTCCTCATAACATTCTTGTCATTTCTCTACGAAACCACGAACTCTACTTTCGCTGCCTAAAAGTAAAAGTGCGTATTATTCTGCTTGACGTTATGTATTGCCTAGAACAATTGTTCCCAACTGTCTGTCGCGACACTCTCAAGAGTTGACGAAGTTATAGCTCGTTTCAAATCATCTGCCCAACTTCAAAACGCTATTACTCTCTAACCGTTTGTTAAAATTTTTGAAATTTTCCAAATGTTATTCGAATGCAAAAGACCCTTTAAATGTAAATTTAACAAATATCTTGCAGCTGCAGTTTTCTTAAAGCGGCGATATTTCTTTGATGTTTGTCAAAATTTTAAATTGTGAAGCCCTAAAGAATAGAAATTACCGTAGTTGCTGGTCTATGATTAATTTTCACTAGGTAAAGGCGTGGCCGTAATGGGGAAATAACTGGATAAAACAAAACACCAGGAGAATTATTGTCTGCTCAGTTCGAGGACGGACGATAATATCAAGGTATATCTGTATGTCCAATTTTCATAGTTGTGTGGTCCTGAAAAGGACCGTTTGTTGAACTAATTTAAGGTAATATAGGGGCCAACATTGTGGAGGCTATATACTTTCATTCTGAATCAGACGAGTCTAAAAGATTAATAACTTTTTGGGGTTGAACATTCCACAAACCATCATTTTTCCAATATTCCTCTTCCTGTTTTAAGACGTGGTCTTCACATTTAGCCCAATAATCTTTGTCTATATTTAATAAAGCGAGATTATCAAGAATCTTTACATCGCATATTTTGAATGTTGTATTTTCATCTGCCACTTGTCCTTTTAATTTTGCCCAGATTAGTTCTATTGGATTTAAATGAGCATGGTAAGGTGGCAGCCTCAAACTTATATGACCGTGCTCTTGGATAATCTTATCTATTTGAAAAAATATTTGTCCTCTGTTTTTGCTTTACTAGAGATAGTAATTCAGGTTTTAAGTACATGTTATTAAATTGTATGTGCTCCTTTGTGAGCCATATCTTAATAGCATCTTTTGTACTGGATGACGTCGGGACTTTATCTTCAAGTGCAACAATGTTGTGGTACGCTGCATTGTCCATTATTAGGCAAGATGGTCGATCTAGTGATGGGAGAACAGAATTTTCAATCCAATGTCTAAATATGTGACCATTCATCTCAGAGTGATAATTCCGATTGTCTATGGATTTTGAAAGAAAAATGAGCTCTGCATTCTGTATTAGTCCATGTTGTCGACTACCTGCATGAGCAATTATCAAGCGCTGTCTTTTGCTGCTAGGTATTAATTTCTTAATCTTTCCATCTGATGACTGCCATTCCCTTTGGTTAGTGTGGTGAGCATTGATCCATGTTTCATCCAAATACACAATATCATAACCTTGCTTGCGCACCTCTTTTACTTCACGTAAGTACTTGCTTCTCATGACTACTACATGTGGCTTCTCAAAGATGATGTTTCGTCCATTGGAATACTTTCTGAATGTAAAGCCTGCAGCTCTCACATTCCTTCATAATGTAGACTTTGATATTTCAATACTGTTGTTCTTTTTCAGCGATACTTTTAATTTTCTTATTGTAACAGTTTCATTCATACCCAACATTTTGCGAATTTCACTTCTAATAAGTTCACTGTCGAAATTATCCAACATTTTTGCTCTTCCTTGTGATTTTGTATATTTTGAACATTGACGGTCACGTGCTTGAATCCAGCGATTAAATGACCGTTTAGATAAATCCAAAATGTGTCTTGTCCTATTCTCAGGGTTTTCTAAAGAATGAAATAATCTTCCTCGTTTAGCCTCTTTGCAAAAATAGTCATACATTTTTATTGCGATGTATTGTAAACTGCATAATTTCATTTTAAGACTCATGATAAATGTTATTGTTCCACGTCTCAACCTATGAATGAACGGAAATGGAACACATAATGCCTCGTGTTTTCTACAAGTGTCTAATTGTGTCAGAAAGCCCACGTGGAAAGTGTTTGCAAAAACGTCAATTGTACCGTGTATGGATTTTTAATCGCTATTTTTAACTTAAAATACTGTAAACATTAAGTTTTGACTACATCAATGGGTTGTTATAAATTTATATAAATCAAATAAGCAACAATAATAACCAAATATTTTTTTTAATGAAATTAATTCCCTGTTGGGTTCTAATCATTATAATTTTACATGCAAATTTTGAAAAAATTACAAAAAGAGATTAAAAAGATATCGATTTTAAAAGTTGGGCAGATGATTTGAAACGAGCTATAGTTTTAATCCAACTTTCATTTCTTCACAATTGCACCAAAAATGTTTAATTACAAAAATAAATTATTTTATATCTCTTATAGTCCTGCACGATAAATTCTACAAGTTTAATAATAATTTGAGATAAATAAAGGAAAAACAAAACAATTTGCCTTGCAGCAGTGGATATATAAAAAAGAAGGAAATATCAATACCTTACATCTTTCATCATGTGTCTCACCGGTTGATGTAGGTGATCATGTTGCTCCACAATTTTCTGTTCACACTGCATCGTATCAATTCTATTGACAGCTTTTCGTGTCATGACACCAAGCTATTAATAACTTCTCTCTTTGTCGTGCTCGATCTCTCTTTCCTTGTATTTTGCCAGCTGTAACCAAGTATTCCAACATTTCGCTTATCATGATGTGCCCGAAAAATGTTGATTGTTTCTTTCTGATGTTTATCAGACGATCTCTTTGCTTTGGCCTCTTTGAGAATGTTCACGCTTGACTTTTTATTTAAGCTGTCCAGAGAATTTTCAACGTTCTTCTGTGAGATCCCATCCTTGTGGCCTCTAATAATTTTTTCATGTGTTTGTCTACTGTCCATGATTAGCTTCCAAAAGTCAGAATTAGCTCTAAATACCACTACTGACCTCTATTTCTCACTTCAATTGACATAGACATCTTGCACAAAACGTTTTTTATTTTCTGAAACGTTTTTTATTTTGGCTTGAGTTATTCTACTTTTTTTTCCACGTGATGCATCTTTCATGTTATTCTTGTACCCAAGTTCTTGTCCGTTCATTTTTATGTAGAATGGTATTGATGATTATTCTTCTATATGACCCCATTGCTTCGGTTATTCTACTTTTAGACTGAGTCCCTTCTTGTTGCTTTTTTTCACTGTTATGTCTATCATTTCTTGTAGTTCATTCTCCATAAATATTAAGGGCAGTCATCCGCATATCGTAAATCGTTTATTTTATTAATTTTATTTGTGACCTTTGACTACAATTCCTTCTGTGTCTACTATTGATCTCATAATATTTTCATTGCAAAGTGAGAACAAATCTGGCGACAGGACACAGACTTCTCTGACTCCTTTTATATATTGATACAGTCTTGTTTGATTGCCAATTCTTATGGCTACAGTTTGTTGTCAAAACATGTTTTTTTTATTCTCATCTCCGTGCCATCATTGTTTAATTTCTTTAAAATATTTATTATTTCCACATCCTTTATTGTAAAATGCATTTATGTAGACTATTATGGAAATGCATAGATCATTCTTTACTACTATAGTTCATTATAGAAGTGTTCTTAAGATGTATAAAGCATTGGCGCCGTTTCCTTCCACAAATCCACATTGTCCCTCACCCTGACTTATTTCTAGTTTTATTTGGTTTCTTACACGTCTCATGATTACACTTTGTAATATTCTGGTCATATGGCTCATGAGACTAATAGTGCGATGGTCTTCACAATCAATGGCACCTGACTTCTTTGGGATATATAGCTACAAAGATAGATATTAGTAGATCTTCGGCTATGTGCACACTATTATATATTTCATTGATTATATATGTCATTGTTTCGTTACTAGTTAGTTATCTACGATTAGTTTTATTTACTTACATATCCGTGTGTGCGTGTTGTTTGTTTGTTCCTGCTGAAGGCATATTGAACCGAAACGTCGTTCAAATCTGTGTAGTCTACTATTCACGTAAAGCTTTTTTCATACATTTTTTTTCTTTTTTTTCAATTCTCCCCCTATATATGTCATTGAGTAGTTTTGTTATGACTTGTACTCTCAGCTCTCCTAATGCATCTATCTCTTCGATTGTTATATTATCGTGACCTGGAGCTTTGCCTCTTTTCATGTGTTGAATTGCTTCCTGCATTTCACTCTGCATTATTGGTGGTCCTGTGTTTTAATTTGAATAGTTTAGCTCTGGCCTTTCATCATCATAGAGTTGACTGATATATTCTGTCCATATCCTCTCTTCTCCCATTATACTTCCTCCCTTTGATTTCACAGATCCTAAATATTCACCTCTTTTCTTCCTGTTAATTCATTTCACTGACTGTGCATAAAATGTGTATCTTTTTTGTTGTTTTTTTTCATTTATTCGTATTTCTGCTTTAATCATCCTTCCTTTGCTTCTCTGGATTTGTTTTGGATTTATTTGTGCAATCTTTTGTCTGTCAGTTCTTCTTTCTTATGTGTTCGGCTTTTGTCCATTACTTCTATTTCTTATGTTATCCATTTCTTCTTCTTGAAGATTTTAGTCACTGTTTATTATTTATTTTGATGATTGTTGAATGGATTGTTTGAGCATTTCTCACTAGTCCTTAATGTTCTTTGCTTTCGCAATTGCATTATATCAATTTGGTTCTATCGTGCAGTAGGTATCACTCATATATCTTTATATCTACTCTAAGCATGTCAAGTTCTAGATTTCATATTTCGTTGTGATTTCTATGCCTTTCTCAGTTTTATTCTCATTTTTGCAACTACTGGTACATGGTCACTATTACAGTCTGCCCCTGACCTTGTTTAACAGATGCTAGTCCTATTCCTGAATCTTATCTGTACAATATAAGATCCATGTTCATTGTCGTATAGGTTGTTACTTGAACCAGATGTTACCCGTAATCATTTTATGTGTTGTTGCCAAGTCTATCAATCTATCCCCTCTAACATTGAATCTCCTAGGTCATGTCTTTCAGTCACAATTTACACTTTAACTGTTCCTATTTTACATTGAAATCCCCTAATATAATAGTTATTTCTTGGGATCTACACTGTTTCATGGCTATCTCTAGCCTGTTGTAAAATGTATCAATGCCTTTCTTCGCTGTTACTTGTTGATTGCGTGAGCATGAACTATGTTGATATTCATTAATCTACCTACCACTTACTTTTTCAAGCAGAATTCTAGCTTATACTGGTCAAAATTCTTTCATTGTTTTGCTACTTTCTCTAACATGATGCCTGCACCTCTTTCCTGTGTGGTTCCGCTACATTTCCACTGTCGCGTGTAATAATCCTGTTCTTGTTTTTTTTTTCCATCTCATTTCAAAGTTTCAGGACGTTCAATTTCATTTCTTTCATGATGTTTTCTAGCTTGCCAACCTAGAATGCAGATCTAATGCTCCAAATTCCTGTTGATAGAGTCTCCCTATTTTTAATCTCGCTTACAGTAGCTTGATGACGATCGGAGGTCACCTGACGCTCGCTACCGAATGAGGTGGCTGCCATGGAGTTCACATTAACGTCGTTAAAAGTAGATATTGTATTGTTTTTGACATAACTTTTCTCGGCACTATAAGAAAGCAGTTCGCTATTCCTTTCTTTCTTTATCAGTGACTGTACTAGCCATTGCGTCTACTGAAATCCTCTGCTTGCCATCTATAGATATGAGTGGAACTATAACCGACACTACTTGTCGACATCTACCACATGACATCCGCCACTTGCTCTCATAGTCTCATGGAACCCTCATAGGGGGCTAAACGGGTACTCCACTTTGCATAAGGGTGTCCTGTAGACTAGAAGAAGAAAGGAGACTTCTTACTCCTTCTTTGTAAGTGAAAATGTCACCTCACTAACCGGTTTATGTCTATAGACATGTTAAAATGCTATGTTATTTTAACTATTTGCAATGCCAAATTTCTAAACACATAAAACCATAGCTTTGCAAACCGTGGTAGAGCAGTTAGTATGTAAATTACATTTATATTTCCTTGGAGCTGATACCTCCAACATTTCCGACTGTGACTTGTCACTTCCATAACATAACATGTTGATTCCTTTCTCTAAGTCAGCGAAAACGAGAGGACAAGAATGGTGGTATAAGGAGAGCGAGTATAAGGTTGGGGTACAGCTCAACTTTCTCATTTAAATCCAAATGTGTCACAAGTTACAACTTACATTACACGATCTATGGTTCTGCAGCTTCGTTATATCAAGATGTATCAGTATTAATTGATATATGACATCTGTTTACAAGACGAAAAATATGTGTTCGTTAAAGCTGCTTTTCACGCATCAACAATTATGGTTCTAGATGAATGCTGTGATTTACACACTTCATTAAAGTGTATTTCTGTTTGTTCTTATTTTGTGCACGTTTGACTTTGACATACAGAAATACCAGTAGAGAGATCATAACGATATATAATACGAGTGTAGAGAGAACGGCACTTGCACGGAAGGCTTTTGATGATCATTCAATGTAGGTGTTGATATTTTATTGTGTAAGACACATTTGTATGTATGTGTGTGGAGTGTGTGGGTATTATTTATCTGTCAAGTTACAACTGCATCTATAAAAAGAAGGTATCAGAACAAATGAAGCCCATCAAGATTTCAAATTTAACGCTACAATAATTAACATACTGAATAGAAACAATTTTTGGAAAGATACAAACCCTCATTTGGTTACATTTTACTACCTTGTTGGTATTTTGTCTATGACAAAATCATGTTATTTCTTTTTTTGTATTGTTATTATCAGTATGCTGATGATACAGTCTTAATCACTAAGTTCGAAAATGAGTTACAAGAAATTGTATGCACAATGGTGAAAGAAAGCAAAAATAAAGGACTCATCCTTCATAGCAAATAAAGACAGAAGTAACGGTAGCAACAAAGAAAAAGACATTACCACATTGCACAATAAAGAGAAGTGGAACAATATTAGAACAGGTAAATGAATTTTCACAACTGGGAACAACGTTAACCTCAAAAGGAAGATGTACAACAGAGGTGAGATACAGAATGGCTCAGGCAAAAGCAGCTTTCCCAAAAAGTGAGAAAGATACCGTGCAATCCATTTTTGATAAAAGAAACAAAAAAAAAGAGTTCTTAAATGTTATGTAGAGCTAGTTTGACATATGGATGTGAATCATGGACAATGAGACAACAGACAAGAAAATCAATGAAGGCTGTAGAAATGTGGTTTTACAGAAGACTATTGAGAATAGACAGCTAAGAAGAGTAATGATAGCATTCTGAAATAGGTCAAAGCAAAGTGCTAGCTAATTTCTAATATTAGGAAGAAACAATCATCATTTTGTGGTCATGTACTGAGAAAGGATTAGCTGGAATATATTGTGACAACTGGGAAACGGGAGGGACAAAGAGATAGAGGGACGAATAGATAGAGGGAAGCAAATAGAAAAGATACCAGACAGCTTAATAGAATGGTCTGGCTGAAGGTCAACAACAGCAAAAAAACAACATAAAAGAACTGTCGAGATCAAAAGTCGTGGGGAGACATAATCACCTACGCCACCAGGCATGGCACTTGATGATGATGATGGCCACTATTCCTTTGATTTCCATCTGGTGGTCTCCGTTGTTCATCATCATCATCAAGTAACGGCAGGGCCGCCTTAACGCATAGGCCCGTTGGGCATTTGCCCGGGGGCCCACGATCATAGGGGCCCCATGCGAATATGTTGTAGGGTTTCGGAAAACCCGTATAAATGTTAGTATTATTTTATAAAAAATCTCATAATTTTGTGTTTATATACGAACGGGCCCTTTAAGTAAGTTTATCAATTACTTCAAACTCTCTCTCCGGCCCTCTATAAACCGTGCCTGGGGGCCGGCCCCTGATTACATTTTTTGTTTTTGTAAATACCATGTGTAATACTATAAAACATGCAAATAAAATCTCTTTTCTCTGTTTTTCCTGTTTAATGTTGATTATAATTGTAGCTGTGCAGCATGTTTTAACAACAATTTTGTTGAAATTAGTGACAATGAAATAAATAATACATCATTTTTAATATTATCAACCATTTATTTTTTATTCCTCGGGGGGGGGGGGGAAGGAGCACTCTATCTTTTCCCAGGGGCCCAACACTATTTCTATGCCTAGGGGCCCAAAATGGTGTAAAGACGGCTCTGATTAACGGGCCTGCTGACATAGGTGATCATGTCTCCCCACAACTTTCGATCTCGACAGTTATTTATCATTTCTGTTTTTGACCTTCTGCCAAGCCATTCTCTTTAAGCTGTCTGGTATTTTTTCTCTTTGCTTCCCTCTATCTCTTCGTCCCTCAATTTTCCCATTTGTTACAATATATTCCCGCTGTTCTCTTCTCATTACATGGCCAAAAAAATGATGATTGTTTCTTCCTAATATTGGAAATTAGCTCTCTGTTTGCTTTGGCCTCTTTCTAAAAGTTTTCATTAATCTTCTTAGCTGTCTTGGTATTCTCAACATTCTTCTGTAAAACCACATTTCTACAGACAGTGTTCTTGTAACTCATTTTCACTCTTAGCGATTAAGACTGTATCATCAGCATTCCTTAGATTATTTGGAGGAGAATGCGTGCCGCCCAGAACCAGAGTTGGAAGTTGTCAGCGACCCACAGTTGATGGCTTGCGCCAGGATCGGTGAACCAAAACCATCCAGACCCTGCTCCACCTCTCCGTGGTGCCTCCAGTAACAGACTAACCTGTCTAGTCTGGCCAAGCGAGCAGGGATCGAAGAGGGAAGACAACCCGGTACTCAAAAATGTCGTGCTGAAGTCGGATGTGTTGGGCCGAAGGCGCAAATATAACAGTTATAATGCAAACCACAACAACGCAGACACGTCCACTTAACGTCCTTTTAAGCGCGGATAACGAAGAGGAATTCTACAGTCTACGAATACTCTGAATACTTTAGTCATCGGGCGAACGTAAGCAAGCAAGCACGATTATTTATATTATGACCTTCAATTGTTATTCCAGGGATGCCTCTTATGGATCTTAAAATAATCTCACTATACATATTAAACAAATCTGGTGACAGCACACAACTTTGTCTAACACCCTGTTTTATTTGTTGGAACATTCCCAATTGGTTTCCAGTTCTTATGGCCGCTGTTTGTTGCCAGTACATGTTCTTTATTATTCTTAGATCTTTGCTGTCCATGTTTATGCTTTCTAAAATTGTGATTATTTCTTTGATTATTTATTACTTTGTCAAATGCTTTGGTATAATCTATGAAACATAGGTATAGATCTGTTTTCACTCCTATGGATCTTTCTATTAAAGATCTTATGATGTATATGGCATTGATCGTTCCTTTATCTCTAACAAAACCACACTGTTCATCACTAATTTCTGACTGATTTTGTTTCGCATTCTTCGCATGATGATTCTTAGTAAAATCTTAGTCATATGACTCATAACGCTTATTGTGCGATGATCATCGCATTCAATCGCTCCCGGTTTCTTTGGTAGGGCTATGAATATTGATTTGAACATGTCGTCTGGTATATATCCGCTGTTGTAGATATCATTCAATATTTTTGTAATTATTTCTATTCCAAAATCAGCCATGGCTTCAATCTCTTCTTTAGTTATATTATCTGGCCCAGGAGCTTTGACTGCTTTCATATTGCGCAAGGCGTCTTCCACTTCTTTTTTGAGTATTTCTGGCCCTTCTCCATAATCCTTAATATTTACTTCTGTTCGTTCATCTTTATAAAGAGCTTTAATGTATTCTGTCCATCCTGCCGTTATGCTTTCTTGTTCAATCGACATTCTCCCTCCTTTGATCTTAAACATCCAGTTTTTTTTTTTTTTGCGTTTTTCTTCCTGCTAATTCTTCAATGTGTTTGTATCTAGCTTTAGCATCTCCTTTTCTTGCATTTCAATATCTGTGCATGTCTCTTTTAGCCATGCTTCTTTTGCTTCATTGCATTTTATTACAGTTTCTTTATTTAATCTCTTATACTCATCTTTATTTTCTTTATTTCTTCTTCTTACATTAATTAGCTGCAAAATGTCATCTGTCATCCATTTCTTTCTTGAATTTGTTCTCACTGGTGGTTTGTCTTAAGATGTTTGTTGCATTGATTCTTTTAGGGACTTCCGGTAAGATGGATGATCTAGGTCACGTTATCTCGATTGCTGCAGAAAGTGCATTCGGAATCTAATTAATTTCCGTTCTCCGTAGTACTTTTCTGCGTTAAAGTATAAATGATGATCTACTTATTACATCTGTACGGCCAAAGTGAAGTAGTACGCCGGCAACAATCCTTTTTTGACAGATCAAGTGTTGTGAATGCGACCTTCCAACGTTTATACTTGATCTGCGCTTTACGTCACATTGGTACTGTTCATGACCGTTGTTGGAATTCCTTGACGCAAGTTATTTCCATGTTACTTATTAATGTAAAGTACTTCGTCAGCCACAGTTTTATCTTTTATGGGAATTTGCACCGTGTTTTGTTTGCCTTAGGCTGCTTTCACTAGAGTAATTGGAAATCTAAAGGGAGCGAAATTGTGTGTACGACATTTTTGTGTGCTACGTCATCGTAATGATGGTGATGGTCTAATCACCACCTAATTACTCCATCAAGCATGGGCAGATGGTGCTCGTAAGCCTGGAAGGGCAGACCATCTAAGGGCAGAATCCCCCTACAGAAAAGACAATCTGCTGCCTTGCAGGAAGATTGGGGACAATCAAAGGCTAAGGAAAGCAAAGCAAACCTGAATAGAATGCTGGCTGAAATCGGATGCACTGGCAGAACTCAGTGTAAGGTTTTACCAAGTAATCAATCAGACTGGATCTAACAGACTCTAATTATGATAGAAACTACCGCTGACCGGAAAGGCTTCAAGAAACAGCTGAATATAATACACTGGAATGCGAAGGGCATATACCACAAAAAAACACGCTCTAACAATCAGACTAGCAAAAACATGCCAAACATTTAGACAGGACAGGGAAGGTCACAAGGGTGGAATTCTTATACTTATTAAAAATTCCATCCCAGCAAAACTGATAGATGTAGTCACAAACGGAGAGGCAGAGATCATTGGTACAGACCTATACATTAACTCCGCTAGTTTAAGGATATTTAATATGTACTGTCCAAATGACAAATTACTGAAGCTGCAGTCAATTGAAATAACACCATCAAAGTGTCTGGTAGTAGGAGACTTTAACAGCCACTCTGAAAGATGGGGATATAAGGAGACCAATGTTCGAGGCGAAGATTGGAAGAATGGGAAATAGACAACAACCTATTCCTCATAAACTCTAGGGAGGACACACCCCCCCCCCCCCCCAATCTTCTACTCAAGAAGATGGAAAACAACTTCCACTCCCGACCTAGCATTTGCAATTGGAGACATATCTATTAAATTAAACAGAAAAGTGCTGAACCAACTTGGAGATAGTGACCATAGACCAGTCAAACTTCCAGTGGCTCTTGCTCACAGACAGAAGTTGCAAATACCTCTTCCCTGCTGGAACTATAAGAGAGCGGATTGGGCAAAGTTTGCCAGGCTCACTGATGCATATACTGCGCCTATAAACACCCACGAAAAGAAGGTCAATAATATGATAGAGCGGTTAACAAATGGAATCCTGAGAGCTGCTGAAGAATCCATTCCTAGAGGAGCAAGAACAAACTAAAAGCCATACTGGAGCAAGGAAATACAAAGACTAGAAGAGGAACTGGACTCTGCCAGAGAACTTGCTGAAACATCACACAGCACAGAGAGCAACATTGCCTACAAAGCAGCCTCGGCCAAATATAGACGTAAGGTCATGATATCAGCAAGACAGAGTGGATAGACAAAACAGAGAGCCTTAATCTAGACAAAAATGGTCATAAACTGTGGAAACTTGCGAAACCTCTGAGCGACGAAAACAACTGCCGACCTTCAATATCATTAGCAAACAATCAGAACATCCTCACAGGCAAAAGGGCAGCAAATCTACTGATAGAGACTTACAAAAACATTAGTAGAATAAACAGAATAGACAAACAGAAAGCTGCAAGGCGGGAAAACCAAGATGCAAAACACATGCATTTTAGCACCAGAAGAGCATCAGACGACCATCTTTACCCCAACTGAATTAGATGTTGCCCTCAAAGGATTGAAAAGTTCCCTTGATAAAGATGGAATCTCCAACGTAATGCTCCTAAATCTGGTACAGAAAGCCAAGAGCCAGCTTCAAAGGATAATAAATGCTAGCTGGAAAAGAGGTCATGTGCCGGCAATCTGGAAGGAGCTATTATGGTGCCCATCCTCAAGTGTGGAAAAGACACACTAGACCCAAGTAGCTATAGACCAATTAGCCTACTGAGCTGCCTAAGTAAACTCATGGGAAGGCTGGTTAACAGAAGACTTATGTGGCATTTAGAGACAAAACAACAAATCGTACCACAACAAAGTGGCTTCCGTCAGCACATATCAACTGAAGACCTGGTCACCTACATTGCACAGGAAATAGAGGATCCTCTACAAGAAAAGAAACACACACTGGCAGTGTGGGTCGACATGGAGAAGGCTTTTGATAGGGTTTGGCGAGAGGGTTTAAAGAACAAGTTTTTTAGACATGGCATCCAGGGTCGTTTATTCAATTGGGTCTCTCAATACCTTCAGGATAGAACGGCCAGAGTACAAGTTCAAGGTCAACTAAGTAAGAAGGTCTCTATCGAACAAGGTGTCCCACAAGGCGGAGTCTTGTCCCCAACACTCTTTTTAATTTTCATAAATGACATCGTAATGGACATTCCACCCAGAATACACTCAGCAATATACGCAGATGATCTGGCGTTATGGGCTCGTGAGGAAAGTATGTCGGTGGCTGGACCCAGGATGCAAGAAGCCCCAGGTGAACTTGAAAAATGGACACCTGATTCTTATCAATCAACGAAAGGAAAACTTCATATACAATTTTCAACCTATCAAGAAAAACACTCTCTGCAAACTTGAAGATAAAAGACCATACACTCCCTAATGACCAAAACCCAACATATCTTTGTGTCACCATGAATCGCAGAATGATTTGGAAAAATCAGATAGAGCGAGGAAAAAAGCCAGAAAACGAACAAATATTATTAAGAAACTGACAGGAACAGATTGGGGGCAGACAGCAATATTTTGAAAAGACATACGTAGGAAGAGTCAGACCAGTTCTAGAGTATGAAGTCACAGCCTGGGCTATCGCTTCCAAATCACACCTTAGCAAAATTAACAGAACACAGAACCAAGCTGCCCGTATCATCACTGGTGCTATTAAATCTACCCCTATCAAGACTCTAGAAACAGTAACAGGTTTACAACCCTTAGATGACAGACGGGTCACTAAAGTATTGTAACAAGTGGAGAAATATAGAAGACCCCTTAGCCACCCCATGCACCAAAGAATATCTGGTTCCGGAACTGTAAGACTAAAGAGGAGCAACTTCTCTGCAATTGACAATGAACTAACTACTGAGACCCAGTACTTTCTCAAACAATATCGAAACCCTTGGGCCCATCTGATATGTCTCCTCATGGAAAGCATAAAATACCAGAACGTAAAGTAAATATAACAGGAATCATGAAAAAAGGCACCCAATCAGACACAGAAAGAAAACACGTAGCAGAAAAATACATACACGATACCTACCTACAGGACTCTTGGTCCCACATATACACAGATGGCTCAGCTACAAATGTCACCAGAAATGGAGGGGGAGATGTGTTCTTGTCGCTGAATAATCAGGACGAGATCACCAAGTCAATAGCTACTGGAAAATTCTCAAACAACTTTAAAGCAGAAACTGAGGCCATCAGAGAAGCTGCAACACTGGCTACTCAACACAAAAATAACATGCACAATAAATTGGTGATTCTGACTGATGCACTGTCAGTATTTATCAGCTCTAAAAAGCCCCAAGAACAATGAACTCGATGACTTGAGAAAAACCCTGAACCAACTATGCAATACCTTCCAGAGAGTAATCATTCAGTGGATACCATCACACTGTAATATACACGGGAACGAACGCGCAGACAAATTAGCTAGAGAGGGAGGGAGATTACCACAAGAGAACTATCCGCTCAGTTATGATGAAGCCAAATCCATCCTCAAGGGTCAGTTCCATGAAAAATGGAAACGAGAACATCCAAAGCATAACGAGAGTGACGGATGCCACCAACTATCAAGGGGGGATCAAGTCATCATACTTCGCCTACGCACTGGCCACAATAGAATGAGAAATCACATGTTCACCAAATTCAAAATAGGTACAACCAGCCTATGCCACTGTACACTGGACAATATGACTACAAAACATGTTCTACAGGATCGCCCACAGTACACAGACCTGAGAAGAGCAATGTGGCCCACGCCAACCTCCCTGGAAGAGAAACTATATGGGGCAATCGATTCGCTTAAACAGACAGCTGCCTTCATGAGAGAGTCTGGAGTCCTACTCTGATTGAGTCTTGATCGCAGAGAGAGAGAGAGAGAGAGAGAGAGAGAGAGAGAGAGAGAGAGAGAGAGAGAGATTCTTTTAGCATTTGCCACTGTTCATCAATGCTTTGTATCTTCTCCATTGCATTGTACCGGTTTTAAATTGTGATTTTATATTGGTTATTGTTTATGGAAGGTCTCGGTATCACAGCAAACGAATTAAAATCCATAATTGCTCAACCACCCGTGCCAGTGGAATCATCCGAATTACTAACTCATCTCCCAAACAAAGAAAGGTAACTGTAGTCCCCATCGTAGCAGTCTCAGCACACGCAAAAAGACATAAGGCGAAACCGCGCAGAAAGTGAACACAGCCAACTGTTCCCTGTCATACGATATCATCATTCATCTTAAACAAGCGGGATATCGAAGTTGGATGAAAACGGATGAGACAAACAGCTCACAGTGTGCACAGAGCACTTAACTCAGTAGCTCCTGCAACAAGCCGGACTTGGAATATGAGGAAACTGCAAGAAGGAACACTTTTCAGACATAGCCTTCAATGGTTCCTGCCGCCTATCCACCATATACCATGGGAGTTCACGTCCTCCCGAAAATGATGATCGTCATAGCACTTGATGATGTTAGGCCATCAGTGATGACTCCAATTCCAAACATATAGACACACAGTGGTGGTAAGTTATCATTTCCAATCCAACAGAAGCCACATGACCTGTAGTTAGTAAAACCACAGAGAGAATATGATTTTGTGACCTTCACTGATTCACTCTTAGATGTGAATGTGTAGTTTACACAAGAGGAGAAGTTTTCAACTACATTGATCCCATTTAAGGCAATTCTGGGATAGCAAGGCAAGTCTCCTTTACAGCAGCAGAACTTGATGTTCTCCGCTCCCTTCTTGTAGCTGCCGCCACACGATTCTGATGTCTCATTAACTTGGACATCATTTTCAAGAACAATGTCAGATTAACATTGCATAGATCTGGCTCTGCTGTTGAAATGCTTGGTGCATCAGTTGTATCAATCATACTGGAGGTTCCTGGTCTGTGGTCATTAATATCACAGATGGCACATGATGTTGTTATATACAGTATTTCTTGTGATTTTATATTTGTCTCGCAACTTGTCTGAGTTGAGTAAATCTAAATTTAATTTGATGTAAACTGAAGCTCGTTTTTGTTGCTTTCAATTGTACCCTAAAGCTTTCCCACAACTGGTACATGATCACTATTGCAATCTGCCCCTGGTCCGGTTTTCTCACACACCAGACTGTTTCTAAATCTATTGCTTATCATTATGTAATCAATTTGATTACGTTCGTTGTCTCCTGGGCTTTTCCATGCCCACAGTCGTCTTGTAGTTGCTTAAACCAGGTGTTTCCTATCATCATGGTGTGTGTTCTTGCCCAGTCAATAAGTTTGTCACCTCTTTCACACCTCTCGCCTAAGCCATAATAACCACCTACTTCAACAACTCTTTCCTTCCCCACTTTTGCGTTGAGATCTCCTATAACTATGGTGTTTTCATGTGGTTTGCATTCACGAAGTGCTTTATTGAACTCGTCGTAAAATTTATCAATTGTTTCCTCTAGACTGTCTGCTGTTGGTGCATAAACTTGTATAAGATTTATATCTATTGGCTTTCCATTCGATATCACCAGAAGGACTCTGTCCGATATTGGGTAAAAGCCTTCACTGTTCTTACTCTTTCTGCATCCAAGATGATACCTACTCCCCTTTGTTGTTCAGTATCTACAAAATAGATTATTTTATGTTTATCAGAATATATCTCCCCTGAACCGGTGTATCTCATTTCGCAAAAGTCCCAGTATTTGTAAACCCATTATTTTCATTTCTTGTATGATGTTTTCCAGTTTCCCCTTCTGCATGAGTGTTCTCACATTCCAAGTACCTATCTTTAGAGTTTGTTTTATCTTTATTTTGCTTACAGTAGCTTGATGACGATCGGGTATCACCTGTAGCACATGATGTCCCCTACCGAATGAGGGTTTTCCATTGGAATCCTCCTTAACGTTGTTGTTGTTATTTCTATTGTTATGGCGATTCGTGATTGTACAAATAAATTACGACGGTGGTTTTCTGTTGCCCTCCGTCGGTTTGTTTACGGTTGGCTCTTTGGCTAAAAAATCTCACCCACAAGGCAGTGGGGTTGTTTTAGTTCGAGGTACCCTCCCAAAGCCTTTTACTAACCCGAGCTTACCTGCAAGGCAGCAGGGCAGCCACAGGTTGTACTGTTTACTGCATACAGTAGCAGGTAAAAATTACCCGACCTGACAGAATCTCCATTGTTAGTTATTACAAATGCCATATATCTATAGCTCTTTCAAATTCTTCATGGTTGATGATAATTTTGGGTTGGCTTTTTGTATTGTCGGTGAACATTATCTACTTCTCTGTATATTGAGATGGATGTTTTGCTCTTCACTGTGTTTAACGCACGTAATAGTCCCTTTCAATTCCTTTACACAGTTTAAAAGGATGTTTGTGTCTTCAGTGTATTTTTTTAAAATAACTGTCACCTCTGACAAAGTTCCTAGAACATTAATGGACAGATAATCAATAACCTAAGATCTAATACTGTGTTACTAGCAGAAAATCCTGAAGACCTACAACAATTACTTAATGAAATAAATATAGCAAGCAGAAAATATGTGCCTAGATATGAATATGAAAATGACTAAACTTATGATCATAAACAGAGATAATACTCAAAACATACAAGTGGATATCAAAGATGAAGGAACAGACCTGGAGACAGTTCAAAGCTACAACTACCTTGGACATACTTATAACCAGTGAAGGGAAATGTAAAAATGAAAATGAAATAAACAAAAGAATAGGAGTGGCAAAAGTAATTTTTATGACATGAAAAATATCATCATCATCATGTACCATACCGGTTAGCGAAGACGATCATGTCCTTCCACAATCTTCTATCTACAGTGCATTGCATTAGTTCTCTTGTTGACTGTTTTCCATGCCATGACACCAAGTTATTCAGTATTTTCTCACTTTGTCGTCCGCCATCTCTCTTTCCTTTTATTTTGCCAGTTGTAACCAAGTACTGATGCTGAAACACCAGCTGCAGAATTATATATAAATTTAGGTGACTTTACCTTGAGCGAAATCGAGAACTCCTTAAAGCGTACAGACAACAACAAGGCTGCTGGCGATGATAAGTTAACAGCTGGGTTCCTCAAGGCAATTGATAGCCATAATTTAATACACCTCCAGAACTCATTAATATGGACTGCTCTACCAAATAAATCACAGTTTTCACTTTAGAGATTGTGCATCATCTTTTCGTGCGTTGTTGGCTGCATTTATTAGAGTAATTGGGATTTTGTGGGCGCAGCCATTGTTGTGTGTGCTACGTCATCACAATGGCTGATTGTATATCCCAGAATGGCCGTACGCTAATTGTGAAAGGTGGAATGGAGTTTCGTATATGACTTTGCAGCATCGGGATAACTCCTGGAGGTTTATGCTAGTCAGGAGTGATTCATAATTTCACAAATTCACATTGTAGGGAGATCTTACAGTCTGTTGTTTGATGTGCAACGGGGATAGTCCGATGACTAACTGTGTTTCATATGTTCGGATTTGGAGTCAGGGTGATGTCCTAGCATCATCAAGCGCTATACATTTTTAAAAAAATGACGATCATCATTTTCAGGAGGACGTGAACTTCCGGTCAAATTGCTGGATAGGCGGCAGGAACCATTAAAGGCTATGTCTATGTTACAGGAGCTTCTGAGTTAAGTGCTCTGTGCACACTGTGAGCTGTACGTTTCATCAATTTTGATCGTGTTTCAATATTCCGATTGTTTACGATGAATGATGATATCGTATGATGGAGAACAGATGGCTGTGTTCACTTTCAGTGCGGCTTCGCTTTATGTGTTTTGGCGTATGCTGAGACTGTTATGATGGGGACTACAGCTACCTTTCTTTGTTTGGGAGATGATATAGTAATTCGTATGATTCCACAGGCACGGGCGGTTGAGCAATTATGAATTTTAATTTGTTTGCAGTGATACCGTCGCCTTCCATAACCATGACCATAACCTCCAGAAAATGTTCAACATCATTTGGAAAGCGGACAAGGCTCATAAGTGGAAAAAAGGAATCATTGTTAAGATCCAAAAAACGGGCAATCACAGATATTGTAACAACTGGAGAGGCGTGAGACTTTTGTCAGTTGTCTCAAAATTATTCTGCAAAATCATCATGAATAGAATAAAGGATTTAATAGATACAGTAATGCGTGAAGAACAGGCTGGGTTTAGAAAAGTGAGAAGCTGCCTTGACCGCATTGTTACTCTACGACTTATATTGTAGGAACACATTGAGAAGCAAAAACCATTTGTACTTAACACCAATGACTTCAAAAAATCATTCAAAAGTTTTCATAGAAATGCTTTGTTGAAAATTCTGAAGCAATATGGCTTACCACAAAAAAATCATAAATATTATCAAAGACATGTATGATGGATACACATGTGCAGTTCGAACAGAGGAAGGACTGAGCGAATGTTTCTCAATAGAAACTGGGGTTAAACAAGGATGTTTTTTTTTAATCACACTTGTTATTTGGAATTGTTGTGGACTTCATAATGAAGAAATGCTGCACTGGTAACAAAGGCATCGAATGGATACAAGGAGACCATTTGGAGGACCTCGACTTTGCTGATGACACAGTCCTCATCAGCAGTCAGATAAAAACGATGCAAGAAAACACAAATGAACTATCATCAATAGCCAGCAAAATTGGGCTTGAGATCAATCATGATAGGCTAAAGTCATGAACAGTTTAATTCCAACAGATGACAGAATATACATGGAAAACAAACCAGTGGAAGAGATGGACCACTTTATCTATCTTGGAAGTCACATTGACCAGGAAAGGGATAATTAGAAGCATCATCAAGTACCGGGCCTGCTGGCGTAGGTAATCATGTCTCTCCACAACTTTCAATCTCGACAGCTATCTATCATTTCTGTTGTTGACCTTCTGCCAAGCCATTCTCTTAAGCTGTCTGTTATTTTTTCTCTTTGCTTCCATCTACCTCTTCGTCCCTCAATTTTCCCAGTTGTTACAATATATTCCAGCGGTTCCCTTCTCATTACATGGCCAAAAAATGATGATTGTTTCTTCCTAATATTGGAAATTAGCTCTCTTTTTGCTTTGACCTCTCTCAGAACAGGTCGGGTAATTTTACCTGCTCCTGTATCTGTATACAGTAAACAGTACAACGTGTGGCTGCTCTGCTGCCTTGCAGGTAAGCTCGGGAGAGTAAAAGGCTAAAGGAGGGTACCCCGAAGTAAAACAACCCCACTGCCTTGTGAGTGAGACTTTTTAGTCAAAGACTAGAGGAGCCAACCGTATACTAACCGACGAAAGGCAACAGAAAACCACCGTCGTAACATCTTTGTACAATAATTAGAATAAGAATAGCTAAAGCAACAATATCTTACAGAAGCCTTGAAAAGTTGTGGAAATCCAAACTCATCAGCACAAACACAAAACTTAGACTATTCAAATCAAACGTGCAATCTACCCTTATGTATGCATGCGAGAGCTGGAAAACAAGAAGAGAAATAGAAACAAAGTTGAACGCGTTCGAAAATAAATGTCTAAGAAAAATACTTGGTATAGCGTAGAACGAATTCAAAACAAACGAATAAATTAGAGAAATCACCAATCAACCACTAAATTTTTCAGTAATCAAGAAAAGACGATTGTCATATGTTGGACATGTGATGAGGAGAGATAATTTCTTTCTGATGTTTTTTAGGAGTTCCTTTTTTGTGTTGGCCTCTTTGAGAAATTCTTCATTGGTCTTTTTAGCTGTCTAGAGAACTATCAAGATTCTTCTGAGAAATCCCATCTCTGTGACCTGTAATCTTCTTTTCATTTGTTTGACTACTGTCCATGATTAGCTTCCATAGCGAATCATGGCAGTGAAAAATATTTTAACACTGAAACAAATAACACCAGCGCTAAAACTAAGAATAGCAAAATGTTTTACCTTTTCTACATTCTTGTATGAGTCAAAACATGGATATTATTCAAGAAAACAGAATAGAAATTGAAGCCATTGAAATGTGAATTTATAGAGACGATGAAGCCTTAAAACAACTAATGATGAAAAGAGAACTACTAAACACGATTCAAACAAGAGGAATAAGATTTTTGGGATATGTTAAAAGACACAGAGGCATATTAAAAGTAATCTTGGAAGGAAAAATACAAATTAAAAGAGGCAAAGGCAGACCAAGACTAGCACGGACGAGTAACGTCAACAAATGGAAAAGTCAGCATATAGCAACCTGCACTATCATAGCAAGATACACAGCAGAATTGCGCTCCATGGTAATCAACCTAGATGTTGAGACGGCACTCGACCACGATGATGAAGTTCCTAGAATCAAGGAACTGAATTTTACGTGTTAATCAGTTTTTCCCAAGCAGTTTTGAGCATAGGGATCCATCTCCGCATAAGCACATAACTCCAACTCTGGAGGTACTCATATTTTTGTGTCCGTCGATGAGTAATTGACGTTTCAAGCCGGGCCTCGCTGCTGAGATCCTGGATGGTTGTGGCAGAAAAAGTCATAACTACAAATCCCAATTGGTGCAGCCAAGATTTAAACTCATTTCCTGTCTCTCTCTCACTCAAGACATGCAAATTATCTCCAGATATCCAATCAGTCCCCCTTCAGTGTATCTGACGTTCTGTTACGATATTCCTATTTATTCTGAAAAGCTGATCCTCAAACAATTGTCCTTGTTTCTAACATTTGTCATGAAATGCGCAGCATGGACAGTAGACAAGTACGAAGAAAGGAAGCTATAAATATACCAAGATTAGGTAAATTAAAACTTTATTATTGAAAAATAATCTAGACTTATTGAAATTAAATTAAATATGTGTACCATTAAAATGTGATGTAAAGAGAATGAAAGAGTTGTGGTGCCTGTTAAAATGATCTCATTAAATTAAAATGTGATGTAAAGAGAATGAAAGAGTTGTGGTGCCTGTTAAAATGATCTCATTAAATTAAAATGTGATGTAAAGAGAATGAAAGAGTTGTGGTGCCTGTTAAAATGATCTCATTAAATTAAAATGTGATGTAAAGAGAATGAAAGAGTTGTGGTGCCTGTTAAAATGATCTCATTAAATTAAAATGTGATGTAAAGAGAATGAAAGAGTTGTGGTGCCTGTTAAAATGAACTCATTAAATTAAAATGTGATGTAAAGAGAATGAAAGAGTTGTGGTGCCTGTTAAAATGATCTCATTAAATTAAAATGTGATGT
The DNA here is from genome assembly GCA_032433765.1 of Megaustenia siamemsis. Lineage (NCBI taxonomy): Eukaryota > Metazoa > Mollusca > Gastropoda > Stylommatophora > Ariophantidae > Megaustenia > Megaustenia siamemsis. The sequence goes on from JAVIAB010000047.1 coordinate 43,486,516, forward strand.
AAAGAGAATGAAAGAGTTGTGGTGCCTGTTAAAATGAACTAATTAAATTAAAATGGGATGTAAAGAGAATGAAAGAGTTGTGGTGCCTGTTAAAATGATCTCATTAAATTAAAATGTGATGTAAAGAGAATGAAAGAGTTGTGGTGCCTGTTAAAATGATCTCATTAAATTAAAATGTGATGTAAAGAGAACGAAAGAGTTGTGGTGCCTATTAAAATGATCTCATTAAATTAAAATGTGATGTAAAGAGAACGAAAGAGTTGTGGTGCCTATTAAAATGATCTCATTAAATTAAAATGTGATGTAAAGAGAATGAAAGAGTTGTGGTGCCTATTAAAATGATCTCAATAAATTAAAATGTGATGTAAAGAGAATGAAAGAGTTGTGGTGCCTATTAAAATGATCTCATTAAATTAAAATCTGCTTCTCTATTCAGTAAATTTATGGTGAAGTCTCTGCAAGAAGCTAAAACTACAAGGCCAGACGTTCAATGGGGCTACTTCGTGTATCCACAGTTTTGGAAAGGTGATCCGTGCACATCATGCTATAACGATAGGTACAAACGCTGCACTTTGTTTCATTTATCTATGTTCACAAATGTTACTTCATCGTTTATTGTTGCTAGACATGTGTTTTTACGATTTGTTACAAAACTAGATCTGTAACAATTACATACTTGTCTAGAATTTCTTCCTGCACATTTCTTCATGTAACATAGCAGCTTGTCAACTTCAAGTAGGAAGAAGAAATACAACTGTGGTTGTCAATATAAAAGGAAAACTTTTTAAATGGTCGGTTTAAATAAATCAATTAAGAGTTACAGCTTGCAACTCAATTTCTTTTTTTTTTTACATCGTTACAGACAGTCCATTTAGATTTTTGTTGAACTTCAGCACAGACAGACGGACATACAGATAGACAGACAGACGTACGAACAAATAGACAGACAGAAAGACATGCAGGTAGGCAGGCAGTAGGCAGACAGACAGAAAGACAGACAGACGGACATACAGATAGACAGACAGACGTACGAACAAATAGACAGACAGACAGACATGCAGGTAGGCAGGCAGTAGGCAGACAGACAGACAGACAGACAGACAGGCATGCAGGCAGTAGGCAGACAGACATATACAATTTTCAGAACAGTATGGCTGTTAGACCGTCGACTACGTAAGGTTTTGTAAAGTCACAACTCATAACTTTCCATTAAAGAGCAATCAGATGATGGGGCTAAGTCATAAAGCATTGATAAAACATCAAACATTAACATTTCTGACAGGCCCCATGTTATTTTGCAACATTTCGCACATCAACAACTAGTACTTGTATCATCATTGTTGCTATCTCTGTTTATGTAAAAACAATATTATGATATAGGAGTTAGAAACAACATGTCTTATTGCAATAGCTCTACATTTATTTACGTCACCATGCTAGTCTATGTTTTATTCGTTGCATTTCTCTATTATTAATTAAGAATGTGATCTTTAGTGTTCCTACTTTTTCTCAAATCTGTCCGCTCCAGTTGTAGTTCCTCTAAGTTTCTTTTCTTTTATTCCAAGTACTTTCATAAATTTAAATATTTGGGAACTTTGTTAACCTCACACGGAAGATGTACAAAAGAGGTGAGATGCAGAATGGCTCAGGCAAAAGCATCTTTCCAAAAAAAATGAGGAAGATACTATGCAATCCATTTTTGACAATAGAAACAAGAACAAAAGTTCTTAAATGTTTGTTATGTAGAGCCAGTCTTAACATATGGATGCGAATCATGGACAATAGGACAACAGACAAGAAAATCACTGGAGTCTGTAGAAATGTGGTTTTACAGAAGAATGTTGAGAATACCATGGGCAGCTAAGAAGAGTAATGAAGAAGTTCTGAGAGAGGTCCAAGCAAAAAGAGAGCTAATTGTCAATATTAGGAAGAGACAATCATAATTTTTTTGGTCATGTAATGAGAAGAGAACAACTGGAATATATTGTAACAACTGGAAAAATTGAGGGACGAAGAGATAGATGGAAGCAAAGAGAAAAAATAACAGACAGTTTAAGAGACTGGCTTGGCAGAAGGTCAACAACAGAAATGATAAATATCTGTCGAGATCGAAAGTTGTGGAGAGACATGATCACCTACGCCAGTAGGCCCGGTACTTGATGATGATAATGACTTTCATAAAAATGTTAATATGATTTAGTTGGAATGACTTATCAGATCAATTTATGTAAATGCAATACAATAAACAATAAGAGTACGCTACAACTGTTCATATATTGTGACCCTCAACGTGGACTTGCAATAAGTCAATGGGACAATACCATGTAAATAACAGTCTCACGTCAAATTTCTATTAACAAGTGTGAAGCTTCAATATAACGCGTTCACATTCTAGTATTTCTCATTGGTTGATCTTCAACTTCATCTAGTGTTCATTAAATATCACTTCCACTATGTCATTTCTTTTGTTTGCATTTTGATGCATTTTCAGTCATCTCCTTGCGCCTTTTATGAGCAACGGTCAGTGAAATAAAATACTGAATTAGCAATATAACAAAATGAGTTACAGTATCAGTGCCTGCTTCGGAACGTGTTCCAGTAAACTTTTAGGGCTGCTGATAGTTTAGTATCATTTCAATAAACGCACTATAAACATAAAATGATAATAATATAATATTATTATCTTAATATACATTCAGCAAATGTAACTATAGGAGAGCTTCCGGAGCCTTCTAAGTTAAATTTCTTTCAGTTTTATGGGATGGCGTGTTCATGTAAACGTTTGTTAGGGGAAATGGCACTGGTCATAACAATAACTGTAGTAGCAGGTGAGAGAAGTGTGACGAGAACACATGAAATGTTTAGATCTGATAGGGCAGTTATTAATGAGTAGGGATCACTCTCTCTCTCTCTCTCTCTCTCTCTCTCTCTCTGCGTTCAGGACTCAATCAGAGTAAGGATTCCAGACTCTCATATGAAGTCAGCTGTCAGGCTAAGTGTGTTGATCGCCCCCACAGACAGAACATTACAATTAGAGTCTGTCAGATCCACTCTGACTGAACACCTGTTAATACGTTGCACCGTGTTCTGCGCCAGTGGCCCGGTGCATCCGATTCAGCCAGCATTTTATTCGGGTTTGCTTTCCCTAGCCTTTGATTGTCCCCAATCTTCCTGCAAGGCAGCAGGTGATCTTTTCTGTAGGGGGATTCTGCCCTTAGATGGTAGGCCCTCCCAGGTTTACGAGCACCATCTGCCCGAGTCACTAGAGGTGACTAACACAGATATGCACACACAAAGATGTGAGATGTGACTAACACAGACACGGACACACAAAGATGTGAGATATGACTAACACAGACATACACACACAAAGATGTGAGATGTGACTGACACAGACATGCACACACAAAGATATGAGATGTGACTAATACAGACATGCACACAGCGATACGAGGCAGGACTAACACTGACACACATCAAGATATATGACACATGACTAACAAAAAATGCACATAAAGATATGAGATATAACTGACATTGACATGCACACACAAAGATATGACACATGCCTAACATACACATGCTCACAAAGATAAGAGATATGACTAACATAGATATGCACACACAAAGATATGAGATGGGACTAACATAGCCATGCACACACAAGGATATGAGATGTGACTAACACAGACATGCACACACAAAGATATGAGATATGACTAACATAAACATGCACACAAAGATATGAGATATCACTAACCCAGACATGCACACACAAAGATATGACATATGACTAACACTGGTACACACTAAGATATGAGATATGACTAAACACAGACACACATAAAGATATGAGACATGATTAACACGGACACACCGAGATATGAGATATGACTAACATGACACACACCAAGATATGAGCCATGGCCAGCACACACAAGCTAAGGTATGAGCCATGGCTAGGACAGAAACACAGCAAGATATGAGCCATGGCTTCACGAAAAAACACCAAAAAATGAACCATGTCTAGCACAGAAACACATTAAAGTGCCCATATGCTTGGGCTTGTTGTAGTCGGCAGACTCTTCTGAACGTGGGAATCACAGGTTTCGTTAAACAGTTGTCCGGAGATTTGAGAGTGCAGTCTGACCCATAGAACGTTCTCTTGCATGTACAGATTCCCGATCGACTGTTGACAGGTGTCGTTGAAACAGTTGTCCGGACATTTGAGAGTACATATGATGTCACAGCCATCAGAACACATCTGTTCGCACTGTAGCCCAAAATTACCATCGGGACAAGTGTCATTACAGGTATAGCCAAGATGTTTACATTGTAGGCATTTTCCAGATTTTTCCTCAAATAAAGGACAGACACTGAGACAAGACCCGGAACAGTCGTGTCCATAGTGTGAACAGTAGCCGTGACAAGTACCGATGATGACATTGCAGCCATTACTACAACCACTACACACTGCACAAAACGACCAAGAATGCTCGTCCAGACAATAGGTGTCTGTAAATGTTTGCACCTCACATACCGTCAGTGCACTGTCGGCCTGCGATATGGTCGGTGAGAACTCAATCTTAATGTGTGCTATTGACGTTTGTGTTTTGACTACAATAGTGTTCACAGATAAATTAGTGTAGGATATATCATTATACTGGAACACTACTCCGCCACTGTCAGAGAAAACTCTTAGAGTGGCATTCTTTACCCGAATCATAGTGCTAGCTCGATGATAGATTCGAATGATGTGAATCTTCTGGGGCGTTGCAAAGTTCAGATACCACTAAACAGAATTGGTTCCACTTCTCCATTGTGTGTGTGTGCAGTCATTGTCATAGAGATTGGTCTTTGTTTTGCTATTAACTGCGGCCTCTGGTCCACATCCGTCTCCTGTATAACAATCATCAAATTTGTCGGTCTGGTTTGTGATCTGTTTGAGAGCCAGTTTCCGACCCCCGCCAATGTATCAGCAGATATTTGCAACTATCGCCCTTTCAATCCGTAACTTGTTGATCAGACCAGCCCCAGGGCAGAAGGCATCAATCTCGTGCGCACTAACTACAAACCTTGATACATTGTTACATGAGGCAGAAGCATTCAGTTTTACTGTGAAACTGTCCGGATATTTTAAGTCATTCGCATAAATTCTAAACCAGGAGCACGGCAAAGATTGATTGAGAGTTGCCTCAACTGATGTAGAATCTGTGTCCGGATTACATGAGGTGTCGTTGCCATCAAACAGGAAAGTAGGTTCAGATTTTTGGGCATATTTGCAAATAAAATCCAAGTACTGACACTGGGGTGCGAAAATTTTGTGCTGACAACTGTCATTGTTTGGGTATGTCCCTGTAGTTTTGTCACAAACTAAGCCATTATAGCAGTGACATTGTAACGTACAATTTGTCCCAAACCAACCGTCGGCACAAGTAAGGTCATTAGCTTCCATGGTTGCTAACGAAGCCAGCGAATAAAGACTTGATCTACAGCGATGGTTAACGAACTGTGTACACACATTTATTATCAAACCCGTGATTACATTTTTTAAAAATCCGCCATCTCACTGTGGTAACAGATAGCGTGAAATTCTCTAATAGAATGAGATAAACCGTTGGAGACAAGGAAGGTCATTGTTTACATGGCTTGGACGCAAGAAGCGTCCATTTTGGTGCGTCGAGTAGGGATCAGAAACATTCTATAAAAACCTTTATTGTATCTATAAACTGTCAGTATGAACAATGTTATTTTGAGTGTAATATTTGTATATATGGATGTAGTTCTAGGATAATATGCTTTAAAAACTGATGTTTCGTACATTCACAGAATGGGTGATCTGTATAAGGAAAGTACAGGTCTATTTCCATCTATCAAAGTTAAACAAAACGATATTCAACTTTCGAAGAAATATATCAACAATGTTCTAAAAGAAACATTCCGGTAGGTCATTATCTCAGCTTTCACACTTACATTTCTTTTAACCTAAAGCAATAACTAAGAATGTAAATATGCCATTAATGGATGAGATATAAATGACAAGCTGTAAGCGACAGAAAGATCTGCCAGTTTTGTCTAATAAAACGTGTGTGCTAACATTTGATAGCTAGAGTGATTTAGATGAGATGATTGTGTTACGGAGTTCTATATATTTCTTGACAACCTACAATAGCACATTGGAATGATAATCTTAACAATCTGATTTAAACATGCTGAAAGGAACCTGGACACATACAACTCAATATTGTAGCAACATGATTACAACAGTCTTTATTCATCTCAATTCTACATTAGCTTTGCCATGTTACTAGCCTACCGGCGATATTGAGGTATTGTAACTTTGATCAGCAGTAGTCTTTCTTGATGATCTATTTAGGCACCTAGTAACTCTGTACTTATACTAATAGTTCTTATCCACTTCTCTCAAAACTAGTTCTTAGTTATAATTGTGCACTAAGCTATAACTCTATGACTCATTTCATACAGTCCCTTAGAAGGTTCTGGAATCGTCATGCAAATGTTTATAATTTCCCCAACGAATTAGAATATTTCTAAAGACTTCACATTCGATTTCCGTTCTGTAGACTACCTCTAATAACTTCCCAACTCTTTAACTCTTAGCTGATCCAACATCTTTGAGAACTGTCTATAACTACCGAACTAATTCACTCCTAACATTCTGGCTTGAGGCAGGTCTCTGACTTAGTCTGATTCTACATCTTGTCTGGTATGTTCAAAGTCTTTGTGATTGAATTTTAAATCTAACTAACTACGAACGCCTAACATTCTTCCTTGAGGTAGGTTTATAAATTCCCCTACTACATTCCTGTTGGTACGTCCAAAGTCTTTGTGATTGAATTTTAAATCTAACTAACAACGAACGCCTAACCTTCTGCCTTGAGGTAGGTTTATAAATTCCCCTACTACATTCCTGCTGGTACGTCCAAAGTCTTTGTGATTGAATTTTAAATCTACCTAACTACGAACGCCTAACCTTCTGCCTTGAGGTAGGTTTATAAATTCCCCTACTACATTCCTGCTGGTACGTCCAAAGTCTTTGAGGGCGAATCTGATCCTCCTCCTGATTCTGCTTCTGATTCTGCTCAAAGTTCTCCAAAAATGTGTTTCCGGGTTTTGGTGCTATGTCAGCCACTCCCATCTGGCTGCGGATTCTGAGAAACATGGCTATGACCACTCTACCATTCGTCAGAACTAATCACTACCTCCGTAACCCCGCTTTACAATTCTGCCACTAATCCTCATTTCTTGACATCTGTCATTCACGCCTAAAAGCTGTCATTTGGTATCTTGGCCAAACGTGAGCGCCCTCTCTGCCAGAACTCTGTTATTTCCTACACATCAGAGAAAAATGCGCTCTCCCCCATCTGTGGACATCAAGGAGTGTTTAGCCCTGTTTGTTCCTCACCTTGCTCTCCGTTGACTACGTAACATCCTCGAGTTAGAGACGGTCATAGGCCGTGAAGCGATCTCTTGCTGTCTCCGCTTCAAATCACCGCTGGCTATTATAGCTGGTTACGTCCCGCCGTTCTGAATCCGGCCAACAAATATACGACCTCTAACTCTATGTCTCCTATGTTATTCTTCTCCACCTATCAATTATTCTACTTTTATTCTTCTGTCATATTCTTCTTTTATTCCACCGTCATATTCTTTTTTTAATCTTCTGGATTGGTCACATTATAAATGTTCTGGCAACGATTGAGTAAAAGTAACAGTTTGCAAAAAAATGACTAACCAAAGTAACCATTCAACCTGGTAGGAGTTGCCATAACTGAGGTCGTGATAAGGGAGACCGTAAACAAAAAACTGTCATCACCTCAGTGCCCCATCACCTGTTCTGGATGATCCGAGTCTCGAGACCAGCGCTGATTTAGGGTATTATTGGCGCGCCATATCGGTAAAAAAGTGACTAGGGAATATTGCAGAATTACAGTGTCCTGCACAAGGAGAGACAGAATCAGCAACATCTGCAGTATCATGGCTTGCTGCACAATGCGCGAAGCAAAATGTTTTGGAGACCAACATAAATTATGTTACTGAAAACTGACAGACACCCCTGCGGTTGGAGATGCTGGAACAAGTGTTGAAGACCGACATAAATTATGTTACTGAAAATTGACAGACACCCCTGCGGTGGGAGATGCTGGAACAAGTGTTGAAGACCGACATAAATTATGTTACTGAAAACTGACAGACACCCCTGCGGTGGGAGATGCTGGGACAAGTGTTGAAGACCGACATAAATTATGTTACTGAAAACTGACAGCCACCCCTGCTGTGGGAGATGCTGGAACAAGTGTTGAAGACTGACATAAATTATGTTACTGAAAACTGACAGCCACCCCTGCGGTGGGAGATGCTGGAACAAGTGTTGAAGACCGACATAAATTATGTTACTGAAAACTGACAGACACCCCTGCGGTGGGAGATGCTGGGACAAGTGTTGAAGACCGACATAAATTATGTTACTGAAAATTGACAGCCACCCCTGCGGTGGGAGATGCTGGAACAAGTGAACACCTTAACCTTGTTGTAGTGTTTATGTTAAATTTCCTCAGTAAATTTTCAAAATAATTAACTTCTTTGATCATTGAAACGTGTTTGTCACAAATGTAATAATTGACATCTTCGGGCTAGAACTGGTTCACATAGTCACTGGTACATAAAATTGCATTATTTGTTCCTGCACTGTTATCATTCCTTCAGTTCAGTAGGTTTTTCAATATTCGATCCGAAAGAGAGTCGGTTTCAACCATTCTATCACAAAGAGAGTCAGAGCATACACAAGAAGTCCTACATTACAATTTAAATAACGCAGGCAATGTTTTGCATCTCACGCAAACAAAATAGGTTTATTTCGTTCATTATATAAAAAGGGTTGCATGAAAGACACTGATAACATTTCTCCTATTTCCCTACAACTTACCTGTACTAATTTACTAGATAGCTTTTATTCAATCACAGTCAGCTATTATTTCATCTTATACAAAACACTTTCACCTTCTTTCCCCGTTAAATGTCATAGTTTATTTAGTTCTTTTCCTAAATGTTACTGACATCACAGAAGCACACTTGATGGCCCTTTAACAGGCAGTAGCAAAATAGATGCTACCATCAAAATAATGTCAAAATAATCAATATTTGCATTGACTAATTATTATAGTTCCTTCTCTTAAATAGGGGAGTTTATCAGGTTTGAAAACCGGAAAAGGAGCTCTTTTGTTTTTGAGTCGATCGCTGTGAAACCTTCACGTGACAGATGGTTGTGATAGGCTTGAATTTTAACATCAAAATTACATTTCACGGTGAGTAAAATACATGTTTGTGGTTCATTCATGTACATTAGTGTTTTTTAAAACTTATATGTGATTTATAAATTATTTAATTGAAGTAATATCATAACATTAATATTTAGGGTGGCAATAATTTGCAGCTGCCCCCATTCCATAGGATCGGTGTTTAATATGTTGTTACTGTGTAATTTATATATATTTTTTGTTTCTTTTGCAGATGGTTATAAAACAGTCTCCCGTGTGTTACCGGTACCTCATTATGTGGGAAGTAAAGAAAAGTGACACTGTGACCTTCCAGGCATGTCGTAAGAGGCGACTAAGGAGATTGATCGATGGCTTGACAAGCTGTCATTGTAAAAAGTGTTGTTATGGAAACAGAACCATGAATTTTAGAAGCAGCAATCTCTGCAATATGTGCCACTTTGGCATGCAAGGTTTCTGTTTTTGAGATTGTGGTTCTGCCCTATGTGCCGTCTTCGGCTCAAAAGGACAATAGACAGACAGACAGACAGACAGACAGACAGACAGACAGACAGACAGACAGACAGGCAGGCAGGCAGGCAGGCAGGCAGACAGACAGACAGACAGACAGACAGATAGATAGATGGACGGACGGACGGACGGACGGACAGACGGACGGACGGACGCAATGACGGACGGACAGACAGACAGACAGACAGACAGACAGACAGACAGACAGACAGATAGATAGATAGATAGATAGATAGATAGATAGATAGATAGATAGATAGATAGATAGATAGATAGATAGATAGATAGATAGATAGATAGATAGATAGATAGATAGATAGATAGATAGATAGATAGATAGATAGATAGATAGATAGATAGATAGATAGATAGATAGATAGATAGATAGATAGATAGATAGATAGATAGATAGATAGATTAGATAGATTAGATAAATTAGATAGATAGATAGATAGAAAACAGTATTTTACTCAGCAGAGGATCATAGAATATCTGGACAGTCGAAATGGTTCAGCGTCTGAAGATGCTTTATAAGACAGTAGTGATGGTGAATTTGGTGGAATAACAGAACAGGAAATTCAACCTGTTCACGAGAATCCAGCAAATAAAACATTTACTTTGGACAGGCTTTCTCTACATTCAGACAACGAAGAAGAGTTTTCTGCTGACAATGTCAGTGATGCAACAGATGAGGAAATAGCCTCAGATTAAGAAAAGTTTTCTGCTGACAATGTCAGTGATGTAACAGATGAGGAAATAGCCTCAGATTAAGAAAAGTTTTCTGCTGACAATATCAGTCATGTTACAAATGAAGAAATAGCTTCAGATGAAGAAGTTCCCCATTGGAAAAAAAGGATCCTCCTCAATATGCATCAATTGTGGATATAAATGTTGACAGCAGACCTGTAGAACAAACTATCCATTTTGCAATATTGTTGTTATGCAGAGTAATCGTTATGCTGTGCGCGCGCGCGCACACACACACACACACAAACACATTGAAACACTGGTCTGCTGTAACAAAGAAATGACTATCTACTTTGGGAAAATCATGTCGATGGGGCTGCACCAATTGCCATCATTATCTTGGTCAACAGAACCACTGTACTATATGAAGCCAGTAGCAGAAGTGATGCCAGTAAAAAAAAATCGACAGTCTCCATCATAATGGCAGTACAGTGATTTCTGAAAGAAATTACCCCATGTTTGACAAACTATACAAGATACGGCCCCTCATTATAGCGTTGAACAAGTTTCATTCTGAGGCCAGGTCATCAAACTCTAAATCTGTTGATGATTGCATGATCCAGCTCAAGGGAAGATCATAACTCAAGTAGTACATGCCTATGAAAGCAATCCAAGTGAAGGTCATCACTCAAGTAGTACATGCCTATGAAAGCAATCCAAGTGAAGGTCATCACTCAAGTAGTACATGCCTATGAAAGCAATCCAAGGGAAGGTCATCACTCAAGTAGTACATGCCTATGAAACCAATCCAAGTGAAGGTCATCACTCACGTAGTACATGCCTATGAAAGCAATCCAAGGAAAGGTCATCACTCAAGTAGTACATGCCTATGAAACCAATCCAAGGGAAGGTCATCACTCAAGTAGTACATGCCTATGAAACCAATCTAAGGAAAGGTCATCACTCAAGCAGTGCATGCCTATGAAAGCAATCAAAGGGAAGGTCATTACTCACGCAGTACATGCCAATGAAAGCAATCCAACGGAACGTCATCACTCAAGCAGTACATGCCTATGAAAGCAATCCAAGGGAAGGTCATCACTCAAGCAGTACATGCCTATGAAAGCAATAAAATGAGTTAAAAGTGTGTGCAAGATCAGATTCAGTGGACTGTTACTTGTACCTGTTTGACATTTCAAGGGGGAAACCATTACGCTGAAGTTGGAGAGGGAATTGCTAGCAGCGTGGTACAGGGAGTTATTAGCAGTGTCTATCAGGGACTTACTGACAGTGTCGTACAGGGACTGACAGTCTTTATATTGATCTTTCTCACATGCAACCTTTCTTCTTCTCCCACGCTTTTGTAAACACTTTACTCAAAGAACATTATGCCAATTCTACTGTGCGTACAAGTGGAAGAGGAGGTCTTCCGTTGATATCCAAAAAAACTGGAAGACAACGAAGAAAGGGCTGTCCAAGTGGTGTATGAAAAGTCATGTGGGCTATGTTCAATGGAAAAGCACAAAACTTATTCATGTAATGTCAACTGCATATTTCCGAAATGTTCAGCTTGATGTCACGTGGACACAGAAAGATGGCACCAGACTGTCAATAAAGTGTCCCCAACCAGTTGCATAATATTCAAGGAAGATGGGTGGTGTTGATTAATTCGATCCAAAACGATCGTTATATGAAGTTGGTTGTAAGTCAAAAAAGGTTGTGGCTAAAAACTGTTACTTTATATTGGATGCTGTCAATGCCAATATTCTTCATAATGATGTTCACATACATGCATCACTCAAAATGACCTCTGGAGAAATCTTGACAAGAACTCTGTAGAACATTTTGCAGAAGGAAACGACTACGTGTACATTTTGCTAATTTTTCTAAAAAATCAAAGACCAGTTCTGCCACAAAAGAACTTTGTGTTCCACAAGTAATTCGCCTTGACGACATTGATATTCACCTCCCAGCTGACCTGGAATCTTTCAGAAGATGGCACTGCAGCACTTCAACTAATAATATACGATCAAACATTCAAAACTCAGGATGCCAAGTTCCATTGTGTATAACTCCATGCTATGCTTTGTTTGACCAAGAAATAAAATTATTTGATTTAGATAGCATGTAATTTGTTGATGATGCTAATTTGTATGTTTGCATCTGTGTACTCAGTGACAACTATATTGCCGCTGACATTTCACTAGGGGGAAAAAAAGGGGGGGGGGGGGCGTGGTAAACATACTGTCATCCTCTAAATAAAAAAACTGTTACATATTTGATCTAAAAACATGTTTGTATGTCCTAATTGTCACGTATCAAATATAATAATAGAACAACATAATATACAAACAGTTGTACCTATCTCTGCGTGTAAAGGGGAAGTCCGCTCGCTGTGAATGTGAAAGGTACCGTGATCGAATATCGACAGTGACATCTATTTTATTGTATACTGGGGACAAATATTTCTTCTCTCTCTTTTTTTTTTTTATTAGTTATCGTATCAATTTAGTAATGTGTAGGGAACAGGCAAATAATTTCAGTGCTGCGGTGAAGCTGGTCGCAAGTAGCAAGTAGTGGGGTATAACGTACACCCCCACACTGTAGCAATGTACGTTACACGCCACTTCTTGCACCTTAGTGATGTGTATAGGAAGCATTATTTCCCATTATGTATTCATAGAACTTAGTGTAATTTATGAACCAGACATGCAGGTCTGTGTTTTATTTGCTGGATTTCTCTATTATTGATCATCATTAAATATGTTATTTATAATATCTCTACCCTTCTTTTAAATCTATCTGGGGGACTGGTTGGTCTCGAGGCAAGACGCCGACCTCGAGACAGAGAGGTTGTGGGTTCAAATCCCGGCCATACCACCCCTGGTCTCAGCAGCGTGGCCCGGCTTGAAACGTCAATTACTCATCGACGGGAAAAATATGAGTACCTCTGAAGTCGGAGTTATCTGCCTGTGCGGCGAGGAACCCTGTGCGGACAGTTAACAGTGAAAAATGAATTAACACGCAAAATTCTGTTCCTAGTCTCTAGGGACTTCGTCAGAGGTAAAAGCGGGCGAACGAAAAAAAAAAAAATCTATCAACTACCATTTGTAGTTTCTGTTCAGGTTTTTTAAATTTTAAATATTCCAATCCTTTTAATAATAATTTTAGCATTATGTTTGCTGGCGTGGCTTGTATAGTCAATGTAAACATATAAATACAGTTTTTTTTTATGAAAAGGCATTACAGTTTCGCTTATCTTGTGACCCCATCGTGGGCTTATATTAAGTAACTGAGACAATATTATAAATAAATAACAACCTGGGAGCTGCCTGGGTCTCCACGGTGAGGGGAGAAAAGAATAGAGTCACTGTTACCTGCCACACATGACGTATGAGGCGACTAAGGAGGTTGGGATCGTAGATTGTGTAGTCGATTCGGACGTGCACTTAGCGGCCATGTCAATGGAATGTATCGATACGAATGGGAAAATGATGTAAAAAAATGTGGAGCAGATATGGGGAAGTCCTGACTGCAGTGAATCCTGTTCCATGCACATAAACTAGTTGTATATAGTAGTCTCTTGTCAAGGTTCTATACACCAGTGTGAAGCTTCAACAAACGATTACATTCCAGTGTATATCATTGTTTAATGCTCAACTGCTCAACTATATTTTTTACTACAATTTGAAATTTACCACATTGTTATCCAAACTTTGGGAGAAACAGTTTTATTTTTCTACATAATCTCGATGCAAATCTCTGGCTTTGCTGAATCTGGATGTTATAACATGTACCCCCCTTGTGGGATGATGCTCAGTGAACCTCGTACTTCGTCGATGATTTCTTGTAGGTTAAAGAATTGAACCTCAGGATGTTATCTGCAGTGTGTAGAAGAGGAACACAGTTAATCAACTGTTAGAAAGCAAGGGAGCGACTAATCACTGATACTTTTAGATACAGTTGCAACTGTTGGAGGTTCATCAATTAATTTTAACTACCGCGTGTATTACGCCATGAAGTAACAAAGGAAAGAATATCGCGCAATAATTTTTGACAAAGGAGATAAGGTAACAGACTTCTTATGAGCCAAGTGGAGACAGTTTTGACACATGGAGATGAAGGAAATGGCATGGTTACAGCTTTACGTTAGTAATGGACGGGACAAAATCGAACGACGTTGCGGCTCATTAGGTCTTCAATAGAAACAATTAAGAACACCTACACAGATGTGTCAGTAAATAAAATTATTATCAAAATACTATAATCAAATTGGAATGAAGCCTCGCTGAGGCGACTGGGGACGGTCACCAGCGCAGGCAAAGGGACTCTAAATGGGGGAGGGGGGGGCTTTTAAAAATCTGCAAAGACGCGGGGTATATGGATAAACGTACGCATACAAGTCTACATAGACATACAGAACTGTCGATACATAGGTCAGTGTGCATACAGAAAGCACAAAGTGTAGGTCATAACGGATATAAAGGGTACCCAACAAGAGGAAAGGATGAAATTGCCCCGAAGGATGTTCCCTGAGAACACAAAGACAGGTAATCTCTCCGTGCGGTACAAGTGGAAATAGTGTAACCTGCCTAAAAGTAAGAAGAACAGACATCAAGGGGACCACCAAATAGTTGCAATGAGGTCTAGCAGAAGATAACATAGGTAACCACATCTGCATGTCGTAATATACACATACATGCGTATAAGAGTCAAATATGCAATGGTGGTATAAGAACCCAAGGGGACCTATGTGTAAGAGTGTGCTACATTAATGACTCGTATGGTCAGCTAAAACCACTGGGCTATGAGGCGATTCTCTAGGATGAAACGGCTGCGGTCGCCGGAGTGGCATAGGACAAATGCCCGTAATATGAATGTCTTGTTTGTCCCTCTGGGAAGAGAACCATGGAAACACAGCAAATCCAGGGGCCACATAAATTTGATTCCACAAAAGAATGTTACAAATACTATCATCATCATCAAGTACCGGGCCTGCTGGCGTAGGTGATCATGTGTCTCCACAACTTTCGATCTCGGCAGCTATTTATAATTTCTGTTGTTGACCTTCTGCCAAGCCATTCTCTTAAGCTGTCTGTTATTTTTTTCTCTTTGCTTCCCTCTATCTCTTCGTCCCTCAATTTTTGCAGTTGTTACAATATATTCCAGCTGTTCTCGTCTCATTACATGGCCAAAAATTATGATTGTTTCTTCCTAATATTGGAAATTAGCTCTTTTTTTGCTTTGACCTCTCTTGACAAATACTATAGACATCTACAATGAGTTACAATGAAGTGAAGAAGAAAGAATGCCTTGTTATGTTGAGATGACCTTTGGCGTGATAAATTAATCGTTTATTAAAATATTAATGTCTTGTGCTGGATGTTGTTTTACTGAACAGCTTCTCTCGTGGCTGAATCTGTCAATCATTCTTCTTCCTCTTTTCTCCTTTCAATGATACCTAAAAGGTGTGGTTTATATCATTTGTCGTTCTTGAGCTGCTCGAACTGTCTGAATTAGTGATTTTCCTTTGTTGTTACATCTCTCTATCACTGGATCTATCCATCTTCTTCTGGGTCTTCCTCTTGGTCTTTTTCCATGCATTCTCGAGAAGAACGCCCTTGATGATGATTGATAAGGATTCATTCTGACCAGGTGGCCAAACTATTTAAGTTGTTGTTGTTCTATATAGTCTTGGCAGGGTTTTGTTCCTACTATTTTTCTTATGGTTTCATTTGGTATTCTATCTCTTCTTGTGTTGTTTGTTACTTTTCTCAAGCATCGCATCTCACATGTATTGATCTTTCTTAAATGTGATTTAGGAAGGGTCCATGTTTGACTTTCATAACACAAAGTTGGTATGAAAATGCTATTTATCATTTGTTGTTTAGCTGGCATAGAAATGTTTGGATGTCTTAGCAGTGGTGAAAGCTGGTATGTGACAGCATTTGCTTTTTGTATTCTCGTGTCAATTTCTCTGTCTAGTTTTCCATCTTCTGTGAACATTGTGCCTAAATACTTGAATTCCTCTACTTGTTTTATTTCTTTATCTTTGATCTTAATGTTTAACGGGTGTCTTACTTTGCTTATTCTTATAGCCTCTGTTTTTTCTGTGTTAATTTTCATACTGTAGTTTGTGCAGCTTTTATCTAGAGATGTTAAATGCTGTTGTAGCAGGTTTTCATCCTCATATATTAGGCATTGGTCATCTGCGAAGAGTAGCTCGTTGATTGTTGGAGTTTTCTACCTCTATGTTATTATTTGATTTTTCCTTATTGTTGGTTGTTTCCTGATTTATTTTGTCCATATATATGATGAAGAGGAGTGGTGAGAGGACACATCCTTGTCTTACACTTGTTGTAACCTGAAACCATTCTGACAGACCTTCCGATGTTCTAACGGCACTTTGACTTTTTTATTTAATGCCATTATATTATCTAGTAGTTGTCCTGCTACCCCGTAGGTTTCTAAAGTTTGCCAAAGTTTGTTCCTATCCACACGATCAAACGCTTTTTCCTGATCTATAAACACTATATTTAGGTTTCTGTCATATTCTATTGTTTTTTCACATAGTTGTCTCAATGTAAATATAGCATCAGTACAGCTTTTGCCTTTCCTGCTACTTTTGTCTTCTGAATTATATATCTTCTTCCTCTTCTGCGATCATGACTCTTTCAGAGTAGGATTCTGGACTTTCTCATGAAGGCAGCTGTCTGTTTAATTATATCAGAAAGATACCAACGCTGCCTCGAATGTTGTGCCTTTGTTTTTCATTTCTGAACTCCATGTGCCACAATGTGCAGCCACATTTCTGCTTCTTTCGCTGATAGAGAATTCGCTTAAGGAAGCTCTGCAAACATCCTTATTTCTCAGCGCTGGTCTGCTATTTGGCCTCTTGCCGTCCCTAAGTTCGCCATATAATATTTGTTTCAAGATAAGAATTTATGCCATTCTTCCCACATTAACGTCCTACAGGACCCAGCTACATAAGTCACCGATTCCTAAGTATTGCCATGATGGATGGGAGTTTGGCTCATTGTGAGAGTTGGTTACTTTATCTTGTCATTTGATGTTCATTAACCTGCGAAGGCAATGCACATGAAAGCTATTTAACCTTTTCTCCTGTCCCGCATAAATAGTAAAAGTTTCTGATCCGTATAAAAGTGTACTAAGAACACAACTTTGGTTATATTTGAATCTTAGTCCTGAGTTTTATTTTGGGGTTGGCCCATGCTCTATCTTTAAGTTTACCAAATGTCCAATTCAGAAATGTATTTCTTCAAGAGAGAGACGGTGGTTGTGACCATAGAACCGAGATATGCGAACTTTCTCACAGATTCAAGGGTTGTGTTATTTAATGTTAGACTTACGAGATTGGCTACACTCTGTTGAAGCACCACAGTCTACTAGATACTTATTTAGAGGGAGAATAAATCACATGATCTCGCTAGATTGTCAATCATTGAAAGTAGGACGAGTTCATCGTGAGCAACCAATGCTGCATCATCAGCGAATAGAAGAATCGGGGTTCAGTTTTTTTAAAAAATATTTTAGCCTCATTCGTGCTTGATCAAATAAGGAGCTGCCATTTCTTGTACGAATGTAGATGTGTTGTCTCGGGAGAAGGTTTAAAAACGATTTCCTTTAGTAGAAGGAACAGATTCCAAATTATGAAGGGGCAATGACATATCCTGTTTGTCTCTACAATTCATCTCAAAGGACTTGGAAGATTTACCGTCGAACTGAATGGTGGCTAATAATGTTTGGAAACGACTTGATCATTTCGAGTAGTGTAGATAGGCTGCCTACATTTTCCAGCTGCCCATATAGACCCGCTCTGCCTGCTCACGGTGTCAAAAACATTTGTGAGATCAACGAAGGCTATAAATAGAGGTCTTCTCAATTCTTTGCACTTCTCCTAAAATTGGCTAGATAATGATAAGGAAACAGTTGAAATATATATCACGACTTCTGGGAAAAGAAACTAAGACAAAAAGAAATCTGAGTTTAGTTTAATTTAGCTTAGTCGACGGATCATCCTCAATGTACATTGGACATGTCCATAAGTGATCCAATCTTGCCATATTCTCCACCTTTTCTTGTCTTCCATATATATGTCCCGTGTGTTACTGGGGCCTCATTATGTGGGAAGTAAAGAATAGTGACACTGTGACCTTCCAGGCATGTCATAAGAGGCGACTAAGGAGATTGATCGATGGCTTGACAAGCTGTCATTGTAAAAAGTATTGTTATGGAAACAGAACTATAGATTTTAGAAGCAGTGATCTCTGCAATTTGTGCCATTTTGGCACGCAAGGTTTCTGTTTTTGGGATTGTGGTTCTGCCCTATGTGCCGTCTTCGACTCGAAAGGACAATAGATAGATATTCTCCATGATCAAACTGCTGGTAGTTACTGCAAAAGCACGGCACTCATCCTTTATTGTTCTTCTGCCTTTGATCGGAACCGTGAAAGCCAATAAGGTCGACTGTTTCGAACAACAGACCCATCAGTGTAAATGACTGTCTCACCATCAGGTGTATTTTCATCAAGGCTTGCACCATTGCCTCCACGGCCACAGGGTTTCGTTTTCTACATTTTCGCTTCGAAGTAATGTAAACCCAAAAGGACGTAGAGCTCTCTGCTGTCACATATTCAAAGAGATATGCCTTTTCTCTACCCATCTCCCTGTGTAGTGCTTGTATATCAGCACTGACCAAAGTAAATCATCCAGCTCGGCAGGTAGTGTCGCAATTGGGTCTACGGAGCTACTGAGGGGCGCTGGGGGTAATAAGGGAATCAAAGAATCCAATCAACTACACGGTTAGTTTTGTTTCCCGCAACAGCGCAGAGGGTGAGGTTTTGTAGCATACCAGCATTGCAGATAAGTGGCTAGGGAATCTGGCATATGTAGCATTACCATGCCCAGCATGTGAATGGAGACAGAAGCAGCAACGGTGGCGATAACACGGTTGGTTACACAGAATGTGGTTCACGCACAATTGGTGACGGACTTGCAAAGTATGCAACAGAAGATTGACAGACAGTTCTGCGGTAGGAGTGGATGTTGCTCTTGGATGACTTTAAAGTAAGCGCTTAACCTGGGTGTACTGTCCAGGACAAGCTGGTGTACACGGAAATAAAATAGTCCATAAACTCGCTGGCAGCTCTATCATTGGTGTGACCTTACTCTTGATTAAAAAGGATATGGGCAAATTTGTTCTCGATTATTTAAGATAATATGAGGAGAATGAGATTTACCGACAGTAGTAAAAACCCTGCTTTTCGAAACACATGCATATTCTCTCTTTCCATTCATGCGGCACATAGGAAATTATAATAAGTATGGATCTTATATTTTAATCAAACAAATATACAAATATATTAAACAAACAACATGGTTTACTATATCGTATACTGACATCAAAAGAAATTCATCATCATCATGTGCCATATCGGTTGGCGTAGGCGATCGTGTCCTTCTACAATCTTCTATCTACAGTGCATCGCATCAGTTCTGTTTTCAATGCCATGACACAAAGCTATCCAGTATTTTCTCACTTTGTCGTCCGCGATATCTTTTTCTCGTGTGTTACCGGCGCCTCATTATGAGGGAAGTAAAGAATAGTAACTCTGTGACCTTCCAGGCATGTCGTAAGAGGCGACTAAGGAGATTGATTGATGGCTTGACAAGCTGTCATTTTAAAAAAAAGTATTGTTATGAAAACAGAGCCATAAGTTTTAGAGCAGTGATCTCTGCAATATGTGCCATTTTGGCACGCAAGGTTTCTGTTTTTGAAATTGTGGTTCTGCCCTATGTGCTGTCTTCGGCTCGAAAGGACAATAGATGGATAGATATCTTTTTCCTTTTATTTTGCCAGTTGTAACCAAGCATTCCAATTTTCCTTTTCTCATGATGTGCCCGAAAAATGTTGATTGTTTCTTTCTAATTTTTATTAGGATTTTCCTTTTTGTGTTGGCCTCTTCGAGAATTTCCTCATTGGTTTTTAAAGCTTAAAGGTGTCCAGGGAATTTTCAACATTCTTCTGAGAAATCCCATCTCTGTGGCCTCTAATCGTTGTTTTTTATTTCTTTGTCTACTGTCCATGATTCGCTTCCATATGTCAGAATTTGTTCTATATAAGCACTGATGAACTCTCTTTCTCACTTCTATCTATATATCTATTGACCTTTCGAGCCGTAGCCGGCCCATAGGGCATAGACCAAGATACACCTTCTCATATCTGAATTTTTGTCCTAGCAGTTTTAAATTCTTTTAAAGATATTTTATCAAATCTCGCCATTTGTCTCTGTTCTGTGCAAGCAGCTCTATCTCATTGAGGGAGCCGAATCCTGCTGCTCTTGCCTCTCTCATCAATGTTCTTCTCAGTGTCTCCCTGGGTATTCCTCTTTTTCTTTTACCTGTTGTTTCCCATATGAGGGCTTGCTTTGCTACTCGGTTATTATCTCTTCTCATCACATTTCCAACATATGACCATAGTCTTTTCTTTATTACTGAAGATATTAGTGGTTGATTGGCGATTTCTCTAATTTCCTCGTTTGTTTTGAATTCGTTCCACGCTATACCAAGTATTTTCCTTAGACATTTGTTTTCGAATGAATTCAACTTTGGTTCTATATCTCTTGTTGTTTTCCAGCTTTCACGCGCATACGTAAGGGTTAATAGTACATTTTATTTGACTAGCCTAAGTTTTGTGTTTGTGCTGATGAGTTTTGATTTCCACAACTTTTCAAGGCTTCTGAAAGACATTGCTGCTTTAGCTATTCTGATTCTAGTTTCTTTGCTTGTATCCCCTTCTCGATCAAGGTGACTTCCAAGATAGATAAAGTGATCGATCTCTTCTACTGGTTTGTTTTCCATGTATATTTTGCCAATGTTGGAATTAAACTTTTCATGACTTTAGTCTTTTCATGATTGATCTCAAGCCCAATTTTGCTGGCTATTGATGATAGTTCATTTGTGTTTTCCTGCATCGTTTTTATGTGGCTGCTGATGAGAACGTCATCAGCAAAGTCGAGGTCCTCAAAATGGTCTCCTTGTATCCATTCGATGCCTTTATTACCAGTGCAGCATTTCTTCATTATGAAGTCCATAACAATTCCAAATAACAAGGGTGATAAAATACATCATTGTTTAACCCCAGTTTCTATTGGGAAATATTCGCTCAGTCCTTCCTCTGTTCGAACTGCACATGTGTAACCATCATACATGTCTTTGATAATATTTATGATTTTTGATGATAAGCCATATTGCTTCAGAATTTTCCACAAAGAATCTCTATGAATGCTGTCGAATGTTTTTTTGAAGTCGATGAAGTTAAGTACAAAAGGTTTTTGCTTTTCAATGTGTTCCTCCAATATAAGTCGTAGAGTAAAAATGTGGTCAAGAGGTCTTTTCCCTTTTCTAAACCCAGCCTGTTCTTTACGCATTACTATATCTATTGAATCCTTTATTCTATTTATGATGATTTTGCAGAATAACTTTTAGGCAACTGACAAAAGTGTCACGCCTCTCCAGTTGTTACAATCTCTAAGATTGCCCTTTTTGAAATCTTAACAATGATTCCTTTTTTCCATTTATGAGGCGTCTTCTCTGTTTTCCAAATGATGTTGAACATTTTTTGGAGATGTATTAAATTATGGCTATCAATTGCCTTGAGGATCTCAGCTGTTAACTTATCCTCTCCAGCAGCCTTGTTATTGGCAAAACGCTTTAAGTTGGTCTCTATTTAGCTCAAGGTGAAGTCATCTAAATTTACATCCAATTCAGCTGCTGGTGTTTCAGCTTCAAAATCTATTAAACTTTGGGGTAGTGGCCGGTTAAGAATTTATTTGAAGTGTTCCGCCCAACGGGCTTTTATGTCTGCGCTTGTTGTTAGCATTAATCCAGATTTGTCTAGAATTGGTGTTCCACTGGATGTATATGTGTCAGCATCTTTTGTACAGTATAAAGAGTTCTGCTGTCTCCTGTAATTACAGCTGTCTCTGCTTTCTCTGCCACATTGTCCGTATAAGCTCTTGTATCTCTTCTTGCTGAACTTTTCACTTTGTTATCTAATTCTTTGTATGTTGCTTTTGCCAGGACCTTTCCAAGATCTGTCTTTACATTAGTCATGGCTCTCTTCGCGTCTCTTCTTTCTTTGATGTATTTCCACGTGGTGTCTGAGATCCAAGCTCGTTTTTTCCATTTTCTTCAGTCCGGCACTTGCTTCTGCTGCTGTCATTAGTATTTTGCTCTGTGAGTCCCACATTTCATTGATATCTAAGTCTCTCACTTCTATTGACATATATTTGTTGCATTAGATATTTTTCATTTTCTGAAATGCTATTTTGGCCTGAGCTATTCTGCTTTTTATTTCTGTAGTGCATCTTTCATCTGATGTTAATATTGTGCCCAAGTATTGGACGCGTTGCACTTGTTTCAGGGTTGTCCTGAAAAAAAAAAAAGAAAATAAATGAACCTATCATAGAAGCGGGTTAGTATGACAACGGTGAGTATTTCATTCATCGCTTCGACGTCGCCGCACCTGTAAAGATGGGAACGGTGAGCAATCTGACGAGGAGGTGGACAACGAGGACGTGAGGAGTGGCAGAATGATGAGGAAAACAGGACAGGCGATATATATGTTTTGTTAAGCGAAACAATAACATCATGTGCCTCGCGACAGACAGATTAAAGTTCCTAGATATCGTAAATTATCTAGCGCTGGGTTTCAGATACAACAAGTACTTGTCCGCTTACAAAATTGAAAAGACCCATGGTGTTTTCTGCTACGAGTACATAACGGATTTAGACAAGTTAAAGGAGCCTCGGTTAGTCTTCAGTTATATGCAAACCAGTAACAGTATATGTGAGATAACAATTGAAGGATGGTCTAGAAGAATGGCACAAGCAACATTAAAAGTAGTCACTGTAGAGCAAAAATCTCAGAGGCAAAAGGAAGAAAATAACTTAGAGGCATAGTTTAAACAGCAAGCATATTGACTTTAAACACCAAGAGATACAAAACATGGTAAATATTCAAAATATGAAAAAAAAAAAAAACTTTATATTGGAAATGAAGACACAAATATTGAGGGTCGTGATATTATTTTCAATGAAATAAAACATTAAAGGAAATCCAGGATTATGGGAACAAAAATATATTCGCTAATCTTCTAATAGTTAATTACATATTGTATTGCATAGAATCATATCTATACTATAACAAACGCTGGAAAAGGTAAAACTGAAATAAACAAAAGAATAGTAATGGTAAAAAGTAACCTTAATGTCATGAAAAATATTGTAACAACATATTTTTCTTTACTAATATAATATAATAATTAGAGATTATGAATGACTGATCAATCAACAATGAAAGATAAAATGAGCATACTTTTTAACAATGCCTATACGTTTTTTTGTTTTTTTTGTCTCTGAGATTTTTGCTCTACCTATGACAACCTTTAATGTTGCCTGTGCGATATTTCTTGACCATCCTTCAATTGTTATCTCACATATGCTATTACTGGCTCACATATCACTGGATATCAATAAGACTGATAGGCGACAATGATCCTTTTATGCATGTATGCATAGTGTTCCTTATGGCTGTTTCCTCATATTTCAAGTCCAGCTTCCTGCCGGAACTACTGAGTAGTGGTAAAGTTTCAGTTGCTGCAATTTCAACAATTGTCCCTTTTCTTGGTGGTAAAGTTTCAGTTGCTTCTATGTTCAACAATTGTCCCTTTTCTTGGTGGTAAAGTTTCAGTTGCTTCTATGTTCAACAATTGTCACTTTTCTTGGTGGTAAAGTTTCAGTTGCTTCTATCTTCAACAATTGTCCCTTTTTCTTGGTGGTTAAAGTTTCAATTGCACCAATTTCAACATTTTGGCACGCAAGGTTTCTGTTTTTGAGATTGTGGTTCTGCCATATGTGTCGTCTTCGGCTCGAAAGGACAATAGATAGAATTTCAACAATTGTCACTTCTCTGGATGGTACAGTTTCAGTTGCTGTTATGTTCTACGATTGCCGCTGTTTCGTTAGAGTTCCATATCTCAATTATCTAACTTTCTATATTGTTTCTGTATCACTACTAAATATACACTGCTACTATAACCCTGACGCTGGCATCTAATTCACATCTATTAACGAATTTTATTGATTCAAGTCTTGATCTGTTGGACTAGTTTGTAGCAACTTTGATAGTCTCCTAGAATTATATAAAATCATAGCAAGGATCATGTCTGAAATCACCTATAGGATAAATGATCTCTATAATTATGTCTGAAGTCATCTCTCCTCGGGCATGTTTCAGCTGATTTCTCAATTGGCCAAGTGTCTTGGTCGACCACTCATAAAATGTGTTTGTTTAATTCTGACTTTGTTGTCGCTGATTCAAACGTTCGACTTTGTTCAAATCGTACAACTTATTCTTGATGATACAAGAATTCAACTTGATGACAATAAAAGAGCCAATGGGAGATTTTGTAACATTTCATCAGATCTCATCATTATAGACATGCTAATAGCGGAAGTACTTCTACACGCGGTGTTTAAGACTCCTATTCCTTGGCAAATATCAGTTTGAGAGACAGCTATTACTGAATCATATTGTATCAGAAATAGTAATACAATTTTAAAACTAATTATTTAAGAAACTAAACATCCAAAGTGTTAAAACAATACAGTCACATTTATAAAGTTTGAAATTCTTCATTTACAATCACGATTAGATTTGCTTTAGGGATATGAAAGTGAGATCAGAGAGAGCTACAGAGAGAGAGAGAGAGAACATCAGACTCATTATAATTGATTGACCAAATCAATGCCATAAATCCTCAATTAAATAACTACCGGGAAGAACAAATAAGTTGCAATATGTAGAGAAATGAAGAGAGACAACAGATTCTGGATATAACATTGTTAAACTATTTGGATCTAAAGGAAAGCACAATCTAATAAACTCACAAGAATAATTAAAGTGAACAGTACTATCCGCTTAATAAATAAAAATAATATCATCTGACACGATGACAGGAAATAATATCGCCTCTTAAGACTAGCATAAACAGCATGAATTTTTTTTTCAAAGTGAAGGTTTCAACTATAAATTCACTAGGGAATAGACTACAAGAACTAACGTCAGACATATGCTGTTGTCTGTTGTGTTGTCCTCTCATATTATTAAGAGAGCCTAAATTTGAGCTCTTCCCGTCATACCATTAAATCTTAGACCACAACATGCAGGTATAACTGACCCCAAACATGATTTTCCTCCCCACTTATTGTATAGAAACTACACTAGTGTCCAATATTGCTGATCTTTTCTTTGCTCATTCAAGGGTCCGGGCTGTTCACATTGGAAAAAGTGTTCCAATTGCTGCTTTTATTGTAGTCCACAATAGGGTAAATGATCAACTCACACTTTTTGATGAGGTAAGTTCGCTTTATTCCATCAAATTTTGCAGTCATCTTTATTTCTTATTTACCAATTTCATGATCAATTTGTTCATTAAGAAACAAAGAAAGTTTTTCTTTAAATTAAATAATTCGTATTTAGCTGTAAGATAATATTGGAATATTAGAAATACAGTTGGAGTATTTTCTCTCACAAAGTCAGTCTCTATCATGTGTTAATGATTTATTGCGGTTGTTTATCGTGTACTATCTGTAACAAATATCAACTCTTTCATTTACTTACAGAGTTGGCTTGATATCGCTATTGGTCTACCTGCAGATATGGGTATTGATGGTATCGTTATTTCAGAAGATAATCTTATAAGTAATTCGGCGAAAGATTGCCCCGATCTTGCAAATTACGTAGATAACACTCTGATCCCCTACCTCTCAAAACTGAAGCAAAGACTAGATGACTGTAGCACGCAAGTTTGTAGTGCTCATGGCAGGTGTGTCAAAAGTGAGTATGTCCAACAAATACCATATATCCTGGGAACAACAATTGAGAAAGGTAAAACCCGTACAGGAGAGGCACAATATAAATACGCTGAATATTCATGTCAGTGTTACGACAATTGGAAAGGACCCAAGTGTTCAGAAGAATAGAAGACGAAAGCGATTATTAAAACTATTAAAAGTTATTACAAAGATAATTGTATTTTAAAATAATATCTTTGTGACGTACAATTACCCCACTCACTCCCCCTAAAAAAAATGAAATAAAAATAAAAAATGAATAAGAAACTGTTTCATTAAAACTAACGAATATTAATACAAACTGTGTACGTTGTTTTTCCATTTATTTGTTTGCATCTTATGTAAAAGTAATTTCATCGTGGTAATATTAAGGTCCGCTGTTTTTTTTTTTCAAGTAGCTACCACACAGGTCAATTTTTCTTGAAATACCTGATGTCTAATGGCATCAGGTCTGGTAATTTCTCACATCTTACAACTGATGTATCATCGGGTTAAATTTACTCTAAAACAGAAGTTTAATTGTCGAATAAATAATTATTTCCCACAATTTCTCAGCTGCTTATATTCCATGTTCAGTTTGACTTACTGACTAAATTCATGTTGGAATTAAGCCTCGTTCCTTGTACGCTTTCCGTCGATCTCGTTTTCGTTGCCAGTATTGACTTCACTATTTCTAACTCTATGAATCCCTTATTAGCTGTGTGAACCCTAGTAGAGCACTGCCTAGTGAATTGGTCTTTTATTGAGGTAGGATTCGATCTTTTCTACGGCTTTAAGGTTCAACAACACATAAATGAATATCATCATCTGTTATACTATATGTGCATAAAGATCCACAAACCTTGCACAAACTAACAAGTCTTAATGCTTCCATTTGATGATGATCGACAACAATATACTAGTTGGCTCAACAGTTGTTACTACTATTATTACTTTCAAATATTATTTACAGTACGTACAAAAGATATACAACATAGACAGATCAATCAGGAGAACAACTCTGTACACTTAGGTTTCAATGTAAAAGCATCACATTCCACACAATTTAGTATGAGCCTATTATCAACAAGTAAACACTCTAATCATAGAGTTAGTATATCATAAGAGATGTTCATATATTTTTAATGACTTTAACATTACATTCACCATTCTTATTTTTGTTTATCTCAATTTTACATTTCCCATCACTACTTATTGTATGTCCAATGGTGTTGTAACTCTGAATTGTTTCCAGGTTTATTCCCTCAACTGTGATATCTACTTGTAGGTTTTAAGTATTATCTTTGTTCATGATCATAGTTTTAGTCTTTTTGTATATTCATATCTAATCCATATTTTTTTGCTTGTCACCTTTAAATCAGTAAATAATTGTTGTAAATCTTCAGGCTTTTCTGTTAGTAATACAGTATCACCAGCATATTGCAGGTTATTGATTCTCTCCATCAATGTTTAAGCCTGGCATCTCTGTGATGTTTTTAAAGATTAAATCAGTGATTGAAGAAGCTTGGTTGTAGGATGCAACCTTGTCTTACTCCTCTTTTTATATCCATGGGTGTAGAGTTCTCTTTGTTATATTTTATTATTGATGTTTGCTCCTAGTATAAATGAGATATTAGTTGTATGATTGTGTCATCTAGATGTATATCTTTTAGGCAGTCTACAAGTTGTTTATGGTGTATTCTATCGAAAGCTTTGATGTAGTCTATGAAACAGGCATACATTGGTTTGTTTACTTCTGCGTACTTTTCAATGAATATCCTCGTGCACAATATGGCTTATTTTGTCCCACAGTTTTTCCAAAATCCAAATTGATATTCTTCTAATTCTATATTGATATTATTCTGAATCCTTCCTTGTATAACTTTTAGCAAGATGTTTGTAACATGGCTCATTAGGCTTATTGTTCTTAATCAATGCATTCAACCGCACCATTATTTTTAGACAACGCAACTAAAGTTGATGTTTTTAGTTCATTTGATATTTTTCCTGTATGGTATATGTCGTTGCATATGTCTGTGATCACTTCAATGCCAAAGTCGTATAGTGACTTTATCATCTCTATTTGTATGCTGTCAGATCCTGCTGCCTTTCCCATTTTCATTGTTTGTATAGCTGTTTTCCACATCCAAATGTTTGTATAGCTGTTTTCCACATCCAAATGTTTGTATAGCTGTTTTCAACATCCAAATTTAAGATTATTTAGCCAGATGTACATTTTATAATTGGTTTCTTGTTCCTTTCGTCATAAAGTAATTCTGTTATACATTCTTCTATCTATTGATGACATCTTTTTTGTCTGTTAACATTTTTCTATTTTTGTTTGCAATACGTCCACTTTCTGGGAATTACAATTTTTTTTTACTAGTCATTATCTTTATGTCTGTGTACATCCCTCTTAAAACCTGCAAATGTTCCATAGTTTCGAATTCTAGAAAACTTTAGCTGAGCCAGTCTTCTTTTGCCTTTTTGTACATTTTGCGTATTTCAGTATCTATTTTGTTGTATTGGGTAGTGTTCTTCCAGTCTTATCTATTCCGTTTGTTCCAAGATGGCGTCAGTTATCTATTTTTGTTTTTTGTTTCTTTCCAATTTGGATAAGATGTCGAAAGTTTCTTCTATGATTTTTCTATATGCATTGCCTTTTGGTTGTAACTTTTTCATCGGGATTATCTCTTCTGTACTGCTCAGTTCCTTCTTCTAGCAGCTTCTAATATGTGTTCTTTACTTGTATTAAGTATCTTTAATATCTTTTTGATTTAAAGCTGTTATGTCTAGTACTATTATTGAAGAATTAATCCTTTGTTTTTTTCCATTTAGTTTGACTCTCATTTTAATCATTACAGGATTGTGATCGGAGTTAATATCTGTTCATGGATAGGTTTTGGCTTTCTTTACGCTGTTACGGACGGTATATGTTATCATTATGTAATATATTTGATTCCTCTTCTTATCGCCAGAGCTTTTCCATGTCTATCGTTTCCTTGACTGGAAAACTGGAAAACATCAAACGGGAAATGAAAAGGAAGTGTTTACATTTATTGGGACAGTGTGAAATGAGATAGATATACTGGATCAGGGCAGATATATTATGATGAACATAAATCATCAATTCTTGAGGTACTGAACACCAAAGACAAGTAGGTATCATCTGGGATGCAGAAAGTGCAAGAACAGTAAAAGGCTTTTGTACAAGACATCACAGAGTCCTTTTAGTGAAATTGAATGGAAAGCCAATAGATATAAATCTCAAACAAGTTTATGCACCAACAACAGACAATCTAGAGGAAACAATTGATAATTTTAACCCCCAGCTTAATATGGCACTTCGTCGATAAATTTAACCACGAGCTTAATATGGCACTTCGTCGATGCAAACCACATGAAAACACCATAGTGCTAGGGGATCTCAACGCACAAGTAGGACAGGAAAGAGTTGAGAAAGAAGTTGGTTATTATGGTTTAGGCGAGATAAATGAAAGAGGTGACAACCTTTACGACTGGTTAATAATACACAAAATGATGATAGCAAACACCTGGCTTAAGCAACATCCAAGACAATGTAGACATTGAAAAACCCAGGAGACAACGCACGTAATCAAATTGATTACATAATGATAAACAACAAATTTAGAAACAGTCTGGTATGTGTAAAAACTAACCAGGAGCAGATTGTAATAGTGATCATGTTCCAGCTGTGGAAAAGCTTAGAGTAAAATTAAAAGCAACAAAACGAGCCCCAGTTAATATCAAGTTAAATTTAGAGTGACTCAAATCAGACAAGAGGTTACAAAACAAATATAACATCACAATTCAGAACCGGTTCATTGCAATGTAGAAAATACAAAGCATTGATGAACAGTTGGAAATGCTAAAAGAATTAATGCAACAAACATCAAACGAATTCGTACCACCAGTGAGGACAAATTCAAGAAGGAAATGGATGACATTTTACAGTTAAAGATATAAGAATAAAAAATAAGGATAACAGCGATGAGTCTTCTTTTCTTCCTCATTTGCCTTTCAGCGTCGAGGGGAGATATAATTTGCGGTCTTTTGCTCTTCTGTTCGCCTCTGCTGCTGTTATGTTTCCTAATGCTTCTAATATTCCATCCATCCATCTTTTTCGTGGTCGACCCTTGGGTCTGGTATTCTCACAACGTTTGCTGAAGGCTTGTTGTGTTGTGTTTTGATATTTCTATATTGTCACGTGGCGAAGCCATTTTATCTGTTGATTCCTTATATATTCTATGGTTGGGGCTATTCCTAGCTTTTTTCTCAGTTCTTCATTTCTGATCTTACTCTCAGACTGTTTCCTGTCATTCGTCTAACACATTTAATCTCATTAGAGGTTATTTTTCTTATTGTTCTTGCATCTAGGGTCCAGGTTTGGCATTGGTAGCACACCGTTGGGATGAAGATTGTATTGTATAGTGCTCGTTTTGCCTCTAGAGTTATTTCCTTGTTGGACAAAAGTGGTGATAGCTGACCAATGATTTGACAGGCTTTGTTGCATCTTGATTCTATCTCTGCTGTCTGTGAATTATCGTTTGTCACTAAACTTCCTAGGGAGCCGCGATAGCTCAGTGGTTAGTGAACTGGACTACCACGGACAAGGGGTAGGGTTCGATCCCAACCGACGGCTTCCGGGTTCACCCAGCCTTAAATGGGTACCGGATTTTTTTCTGGGAAAGTAAAGCAGGATGGGCGTAATACTGACCACATTACCCCAAAAATCATGTGCTGAAGGTCTGTAAAATATACGGTCACTAACACCATATTTCCCTATACGCCACTTGGCGTGACGGGGGTACTTTACTTTTTTTTTTTACTAAACTTCCTAGGTATTTGAATTCCTTTACTTGTTTTCGTTGCTTGCCTTTTATAGTTATGTTGATGTTCTGTTTATTTTTGGCGACATTCATGACTTCAATTCTTCTATTCGTAGACAGCAAAGATCTAAGAATAATAAAGACCATGAACTGGCAACAAACAGCAGTCATAAAATTGGAAATCAATTAGGAATGTTTCAACAAATAAAATCGGGTGTAAAGCTAGGTTGTGTGCTGTCACCAAATTTATTTAACATGTATAGTGAGATTATTTATAATATAAGTATGACTGGAATAACAATCGAAGGTCATAATGTAATTAATATAAGATATACTGATGATACAGTCTTAATCGCTAAGAATGAAAATGAGTTACAGGAAATTTTAGACATTATAATGAAGGAAAGCAAAAATAAAGGACTAAACCTTAATAGTAAAATGACAGAATTAATAATAGCAAAAAAGAAAAGGACTTAACCGCAAAAAAAAAAAAAGTGGAAGAAAATATTAAAACAGGTAAATGAATTTAATCCTAAAGATCTACAACAATATTTAATGAAATAAACATGATAAGCAAAAAATATGGACTAGATATGAATATCAAAAAGACTAAAACTATGATCATAAACAAAAGAAATACGCAAAACCCACAAATGGATATTAAAATTGAAGGAATAGACCTGGAGACAGTTCAGAACTACAACTACCTTGGAAATACTATAACCAGTGATGGAAAATGTACAATTGAAATAAACAAAAGAATAGGAATGGCAAAAAGTAATTTTAATGCCATGAAGTAACATCAAAACAAATCTCTCTCTCTCTCTCTCTCTCTCTCTCTCTCTCTCTCTCTCTGCGATCAAGATTCAATCAGAGTAGGATTCCAGACTCTCTCATGAAGTCAGCTGTCTGTTTAAGTGATTCGATTGTCCCATATAGTTTCTCTTCCAGGGAGGTGGGTGTGGACCACATTGCTCTTCTCAGGTCTGTATACTGGGGGCAATCCTGTAGAACATGTTTTGTATAGCTTGTTTCATAAGTTGTGCCCAACTTTAAAAATCAATATCTTTTAAACCGCTTTTTGTCATTTTTTCAAAATTTGCATGTATAGTTATAATGATTAGAACCCAACAGGGAATTAATTTCATTAAAAACAAACATTTGGTTATTATTATTGCTTATTTGATTTATATAAATTTATAACGACCCATTGATGTAGTCAAAACTTAGTGTTTACAGCATTTAAGTTAAAAATAGCGTTTACAATTCTATACACGGTCAAATTTACGATTTTGCACGCTTTCCGCGTGAGTTTCTTAACACAATTAGACACTTGTAGTACACACGAGGCATTGTGTGTCCCATTTCCGTTCATTCAGCGGCGTAGACGTGGAATGACAACATTTATCATGAGTCTTAAAATGAAATTCTGCAGTTTACAAAACATCGCAATAAAAATGTATGACTATTTTTGCAAAGAGGCTAAACGAGGAAGATTATTTCATTCTTTAGAAAACCCTGAGAATAGGACAAGACACATTTTGGATTTATCTAAACGGTCATTTAATCGCTGGATTCAAGCACGTGACCGTCAATGTTCCAAATATACAAAATCACAAGGAAGAGCAAAAATGTTGGATAATTTCGACAGTGAACTTATTAGAAGTGAAATTCGCAAAATGTTGGGTATGAATGAAACTGTTACACTAAGAAAATTAAAAGTATCGCTGAAAAAGAACAACAGTATTGAAATATCAAAGTCTACATTATGGAGGAATGTGAGAGCTGCAGGCTTTACATTCAGAAAGTATTCCAATGGACGAAACATCATCTGTGAGAAGCCACATGTAGTAGTCATGAGAAGCAAGTACTTACGTGAAGTAAAAGAGGTGCGCAAGCAAGGTTATGATATTGTGTATTTGGATGAAACATGGATCAATGCTCACCACACTAACCAAAGGGAATGGCAGTCATCAGATGGAAAGAGTAAGAGATTAATACCTAGCAGCAAAGGACAGCGCTTGATAATTGCTCATGCAGGTAGTCGACAACATGGACTAATACAGAATGCAGAGCTCATTTTTCTTTCAAAATCCATAGACAATCGGGATTATCACTCTGAGATGAATGGTCACATATTTAGACATTGGATTGAAAATTCTGTTCTCCCAGCACTATATCGACCATCTTGCCTAATAATGGACAATGCAGCGTACCACAACATTGTTGCACTTGAAGATAAAGTCCCGACGTCATCCAGTACAAAAGATGCTATTAAGATATGGCTCACAAAGGAGCACATACAATTTAATAACATGTACTTAAAACCTGAATTACTATCTCTAGTAAAGCAAAAACAGAGGACAAATATTTTTCAAATAGATAAGATTATCCAAGAGCACGGTCATATAAGTTTGAGGCTGCCACCTTACCATGCTCATTTAAATCCAATAGAACTAATATGGGCAAAATTAAAAGGACAAGTGGCAGATGAAAATACAACATTCAAAATATGCGATGTAAAGACTCTTGCTAATCTCGCTTTATTAAATATAGACAAAGATTATTGGGCTAAATGTGAAGACCACGTCTTAAAACAGGAAGAGGAATATTGGAAAAATGATGGTTTGTGGAATGTTCAACCCCAAACAGTTATTAATCTTTTAGACTCGTCTGATTCAGAATGAAAGTATATAGCCCCCACAATGTTGGCCCCTATATTACCTTAAATTATTTCAACAAACGGTCCTTTTCAGGACCACACAACTATGAAAATTGGACATACAGGTATACCTTGATATTATTATCGTCCGTCCTCGAACTGAGCAGACAATAATTCTCCTGGTGTTTTGTTTTATCCAGTTATTTCCCCATTACGGCGACGCCTTTACCTAGTGAAAATTAATCGTAGACCAGCAACTACGGTAATTTCTATTCTTTAGGGCTTCACAATTTACAATTTTGACAAACATCAAAGAAATATCACCGCTTTAAGAAAACTGCAGCTGCAAGATATTTGTTAAATATACATTTAAAGGGTCTTTTGCATTCTAATAACATTTGGAAAATTTCAAAAGTATTTAACAAACGGTTAGACAGTAATAGCGTTTTGAAGTTGGGCATATGTTTTGAAACGAGCTATAGTCATATTGTCCAGTGTACAGTGGCATAGGCTGGTTGTACCTATTTCGAATTTGGTGTACATGTGATTTCTCATTCTATTGTGGTCAGTGCGTAGGCGAAGTATGATGACTTGATCCCTCCTTGATAGTTGGTGGTATCCGTCACTCTCGTTATGCTTTGGGTGTTCTCGTTTCCATTTTTCATGAAACTGACCCTTGAGGATGGATTTGGCTTCATCATAACTGAGCGGATGGTTCTCTTGCGGTAATCTCCCTCCCTCTTTAGCTAATTTGAGTTCGTCCATTTGTTAAGTTCACCTAGGGCATCTTGCATCCTGGGTCCAGCCACCGACATACTTTCCTCGCGAGCCCATAACGCCAGATCATCTGCGTATATTGCTGAGTGTATTCTTTGTGGAATGTCCATCAAGACAAATAACACCAGGATAGTGTTCTAGTATTCTTAGTTTAGGAAAACTAAGAATAGCAAAATGTTACATCTTCTCAATATTCCTGTATGGTGCAGAAACATGGACATTAGACAAGAAAACAGAACAGACAATTGAAGTCTTTGAAATGTGGATATATAGAAGAATAGGTAGAATTGGATGGAAGGAAAAGAAAACAAACAACGAAGTCTTAAAACAACTAAAAATGAAAAGAGAACTACTATACACAATTTAAACAAGACAAATGCGATTTTTGGGCCATGTTAAAAGACACAACAGCCTACTAAAAGTAATCCTGGAGGGGAAAATACAAGGGCAAAGAGGCAGAGGCAGACCAAGACTAACATGGATGAGTAACATCAAAAGATGAACAAATCAGCCTATGACAACCTGCACCATCAAAGCAAGAGACAGAGCAGAATAGCGCTCCATGGTAGCCAACCTTCGTTGCGGAGACGGCACTCGATGATGATGATGAAATGAAATTCAATATCTGGGAACAATGTTATCCCTCTGACGGAAGATGTACAACAGAGGTGAGATACAGAATGGCTCAAGCAAAATCAGCTTTCGAAAAAATGAGGAAGATACTTTGCAATCCATTTTGACAAGCGAAAGAAGAAAACGAGTTCTTAAATGTTATGTAGAGTCAGTCTTAACATATGGATGTGAATCATGGACATTATAACAATGGACAAGAAAATCACTGGAGGCTATAGAAATGTGGTTTTACAGAAGAGTGTTGAGAAAACCATAGACAGCTAAGAATAGTAATGAAAACTTTCTGAAAGAGGCCAAAGCATAAAGAGCGCTAATATCCAATATTAGGAAGAAACAATCATAATTAATTTTAGGCCATGTAATGAGAAGGGAACAGCTGGGATATATTGTGATAGCTGGGAAAATTGAGGGATGAAGAGATAGAGGGAAGCAAAGAGAAAAGATACCAAACAGGTTAAGAGAATGACTTGACAGAAGGTCAAAAACAGAAATGATAAATAACCGTCGAGATCGAAAGTTGTGGATAGACATGATCACCCACGCCAGCAGGTATGGTACTTGATCATGATGATAGTCTTTAGTAGGTGCGTTATGTCTGTATTATTGCTACGTGGAATGCTTTTGCTTTCATTTTCAGTGGTATCATTCCCTCTCTCTCTCTCTCTGCGATCAGGACCCAAGCAGAGTAGGATTCCAGCTCCTCACATGAACTCAGCTGTCAGGTTAGGTGTGTTACAAATAGAACATTACAATTAGAGTCTGCCAGATCCACTCTGATTGAACACCCGTTAAAAACGTTGCACTGTGTTCTGCGCCAGTGGCCCAGTGCATCCGATTTCAGCCAGCATTTTATTCAGGTTTGCTTTTCCTAGCCTTTGATTGTCCCCAATCTTCCTGCAAGGCAGCAGGTGATCTTTTCTGTAGGGGGATTCTGCCCTTAGATGGTCGGCCCTCCCAGGTTTACGAGCACCATCTGCCCGAGTCACTAGAGGTGACTAACACAGACATGCACACACAAAGATATGAGATGTGACAAACACATACATGCACATAGCGATACGAGGCATGACTAACACTGACATACATCAAGATATATGACACATGACTAACATAAACATACACATAAAGATATGAGATATGACTGACATAGACATGCACCCACAAAGAAATTACACATGTCTAACATGGACATACACACAAAGATATGAGATATGACCAACATAGATAGACACACACAATGATATGAGATGTGACTAGCATAGCCGTGCAAACACAAGGATATGAGATGTGACATACACAGACATGCACACACAAAGATATGAGATATGACTAACATAAACATACACACAGAGATATGAGATATCACTAGCCCAAACACAAAGATATGACACATGACTAACACAGATTCACACTAAGATATGAGATATGACTAAACACATACACGCTTAAAGATATGAGACATGATTAACACGGACACTCCAAGATATGAGATATGACTAACATGACACACACCAAGATATGAGCCATGGCTAGCACACACACACACACACACACACACAAGCCAAGATATGAGCCTTTGCTAGCAATGAAACACACCAAGAAATGAATCACAGAAGAAAGAAAATATCCAATACACATTAAGGTATCCATATGCTTGGGTTTGTTGTAGTCGGCAGACTCTTCTTAACGTGGTATCATTCTATCAGACTCAATCATACCCTATATACATAATAATCATAGTAATGATAAATTGTTATAGTTCATGAATCAGTTTCAGTGTTACATCACGAAAGTAAGCAGTGATCATAGAAGCGCACCTATAATAGCAATGCTATCACCAGATTATCTTAATTTAAAACTGTTATATCCCTAAGATGTTCTTGTCCCAAGGATGAAGATTAGCGGAAGCGAGGGATGGACTATCCGACGATAAGGAAAGATATACCCCTCAATTCCTAAATGGACTGCCTCTGATTGCTTGTGACTTAATAGTTCATAACTAGCTCATAGGTGGCCTTTTTCTATGAAGTTGAATAATATGTTCTCTTTGAGTTAACCAAGGGGTCGAGTCTATTACCGTTCCAATTCTGTGGGTTCTATTGGTGAATTAACATTCTATTCGTTCATTTCTATTGGTGCTGAATTAACGAAACTATAAAAGGGATGGAAGCTACAGAAATGATTGCCTGTGAATGTCATAGCATTGTTTTATATCAACTGTGATGAATAAAATAGGAGATAAAATGTTTGTGTTAGACGTAAATATAAAGACAAGTCATTCTTTGGAACTACTTTAACGTTCGGTCACAACTGAATGAAATCCTGGCTCACTCTTCTTTAATTGAGAAACTGTTCGGCCCTTAACGGCAGTTCAACAATGTCTGCACAATACTTTAGATGCTTAGACTTTTGGTAAGAACAAGTTTCAAAAGTCAACGTCAACTTTCTGCTTTAAACTTTATAGAACCTAATATTGGAAAGCCCCACAGACTCGACATATGGAAGGCTTGCATTAAAATAGACAGTCTAAAATTGTG